>JBAIZL010000001.1:220457443-220599943 GCA_036971475.1 Prosapia bicincta | reverse complement strand
AAGTAGACATTCTCGCTCCCATGGTGCATACCGGATTTAGACATTCCCTCTCCCGTAGTACATACCGGAAGTGGTTTTCCCTTACGCGTGATACATACCGGAAGTAGACATTCCCTATCCCGTGCTAAATCCCGGAAGTAACCCTAAATTCCCAGTAACCGTGCTAAATACCCTCTCCCAATATCGCGGTTTATTATCCGTCGTCATATTTTTGTTTTCGCGATTTGTTTACACTTAGTGGCATTATTGGTTTCAGAATGATTCCCCTGACGGCCCACTACGACTAGTATTACCTTAAGAGACGTCTAAGATGTGGGGCTTCTCGAGGAGACAGGTCGCCTCGTTTATTGTGTTCAGCGTCGCCGACTTCTGTGTTGCTATTTGCTTCTCGCTCCAGGCGCCATTCTATCCTCAGGAGGTAAGTTAAAGCTGGGCGAGTAGCGCGCGTGTGTGTGTGGGCGTGTGTAATGTGACCTTAAGACTGCCGTCAGCTGTTGCCACTTGTAATTAAGTTGTGACGTATTGTTATTATTGCATGTAACCTAAGCTACTGTTTGCAGGCGGAGAAGAAGGGTGCCACGACAGCTGAGTACGGGTTAGTGTTTGGCATCTACGAGCTCGTCTGTTTCATCGTTAGCCCAATTTACGGGCATTATGTGAGTATCCCAACTTGTATACGTAAGTGTAAAGGTTATTAAGAAATACAAACTTGTCTATCTAAAAATAGAAAGTCAGCCACGACCTTCTGTTTCTAAGATAGGGCGGGGCATGCATTGACCTAATCAGTCTGGACCCTTGAGTGTCGTACGCAGGCGCGAAGGGTCATCATCAATGGATCTATTTGCTTACATTTTGCTACGGATTCAGTAGGTTCGATATGGGTTAAACAACAATCGTTTCGCACGATAACACTGAACACTCCAATTCATTTCATAATGATACGGACAAATTATGTTTCGCCTTGATTTCGACACCAATTCCTCAACACATATTTAAGGTCATGAAACATTTAAGTACTAGGCTAGCAGTAAACATGTGTGTCGTCACAAAATTAATGTGTTTATTGTAAACGCACAAAATCAGCTTCTGCAGGAGGTAAAATTTGTTGCATTTATTGTCCCTTCAGTCTTCGCGCCAACTCCCTGCAGGCAGTTACACACAAACCATGTTGAGTAGTTAGTAAGGAATAAGCGTTCTGCGACCCTACCTTTGTGAGGCAATCAGGCATAAGGTAATGGGACTGTAGACAATTGATTAATGGTTAAAGAAGGAGCATTCAAGTTTGCAGAAACATTAAAGTGGGAACTACATGTAAACTGTTTATGAATTTGAATATAATAGATTTTAATGTCAGTAAATGTCAACTAAATAGGTAATCAGTAAGTTTTTTTGTTAAGCTCAGAAATTCTAATAATCCTTTACTAAATTTGATCTGTTAAAAATTAATATTTGGGGCCCACAAATAAATTCTTTGTTTTTAAATAGTTTAGTTTGTATCATCCCCTAAGTGTCCCTTTAATAGCAAGGCAGTGTAATGTAAGTATAGTATAATGTTGCAAACAAATGTGCTGTTGCACTTAAATAAAGCTGTATGTTTGAATGTTGCAGGTTCATCGCGTGGGGCCTAAAGTGTTGTTCAATGTTGGAATCCTCACGTCAGGCATAAGCGTCTTCCTCTTCGGGTAAGTGCCTGCTTAGGAGCAAATACAGTGTATGTTAAAGTAAGCGTATTATAGGCGCGTATGTGTGTGTGTGTGATCAGGGAAGGCTTCATCTAACACCATACAGACCAGGTTTCTTTCTAACTCCGTACAGGACAGGTTTCTTTCTAACTACATACAACACAGGCTTCTTCCTAGCTCCATACAACGCAGGTTTCTTTCTAACTCCATACACGACACACGTTTCTTCCTAGCTCCATACTAGGTTAGCTTCTTTATAACTTTATGCAGGGCAGGATTCTTTCTAACTTCATACGGGACAGGTTTCCTTCTATCTCCATACAGTACAGGCTTCTTCCTAGCTCCATACAGCGCAGGTTTCTTTCTAACTCCATACACGACACACGTTTCTTCCTAGCTCCATACTAGGTTAGCTTCTTTATAACTTTATGCAGGGCAGGCTTCTTTCTAACTTCATACTGGACAGGTTTCCTTCTATCTCCATACAGTACAGGCTTCTTCCTAGCTCCATACAGCGCAGGTTTCTTTCTAACTACATACAACACAGGCTTCTTCCTAGCTCCATACAGCGCAGGTTTCTTTCTAACTCCATACACGACACACGTTTCTTCCTAGCTCCATACTAGGTTAGCTTCTTTATAACTTTATGCAGGGCAGGCTTCTTTCTAACTTCATACGGGACAGGTTTCCTTCTATCTCCATACAGTACAGGCTTCTTCCTAGCTCCATACAGCGCAGGTTTCTTTCTAACTACATACAACACAGGCTTCTTCCTAGCTCCATACAGCGCAGGTTTCTTTCTAACTCCATACACGACACACGTTTCTTCCTAGCTCCATACTAGGTTAGCTTCTTTATAACTTTATGCAGGGCAGGATTCTTTCTAACTTCATACGGGACAGGTTTCCTTCTATCTCCATACAGTACAGGCTTCTTCCTAGCTCCATACAGCGCAGGTTTCTTTCTAACTCCATACACGACACACGTTTCTTCCTAGCTCCATACTAGGTTAGCTTCTTTATAACTTTATGCAGGGCAGGCTTCTTTCTAACTTCATACTGGACAGGTTTCCTTCTATCTCCATACAGTACAGGCTTCTTCCTAGCTCCATACAGCGCAGGTTTCTTTCTAACTCCATACACGACACACGTTTCTTCCTAGCTCCATTCACGGTGAGCTTCTTTATAACTTTATGCAGGGCAGGATTCTTTCTAACTTCATACTGGACAGGTTTCCTTCTATCTACATACAGTACAGGCTTCTTCCTAGCTCCATACAGCGCAGGTTCCGTTCTAACTCCATACACGACACACGTTTCTTCCTAGCTCCATACTAGGTTAGCTTCTTTAAAACTTTATGCAGGGCAGGATTCTTTCTAACTCCATACGGGACAGGTTTCCTTCTATCTCCATACAGTACAGGCTTCTTCCTAGCTCCATACAACGCAGGTTTCTTTCTAACTCCATACACGACACACGTTTCTTCCTAGCTCCATACTAGGTTAGCTTCTTTATAACTTTATGCAGGGCAGGATTCTTTCTAACTTCATACGGGACAGGTTTCCTTCTATCTCCATACAGTACAGGGTTCTTCCTAGCTCCATACAGCGCAGGTTTCTTTCTAACTCCATACACGACACACGTTTCTTCCTAGCTCCATACTAGGTTAGCTTCTTTATAACTTTATGCAGGGCAGGCTTCTTTCTAACTTCATACTGGACAGGTTTCCTTCTATCTCCATACAGTACAGGGTTCTTCCTAGCTCCATACAGCGCAGGTTTCTTTCTAACTCCATACACGACACACGTTTCTTCCTAGCTCCATACTAGGTTAGCTTCTTTATAACTTTATGCAGGGCAGGCTTCTTTCTAACTTCATACTGGACAGGTTTCCTTCTATCTCCATACAGTACAGGCTTCTTCCTAGCTCCATACAGCGCAGGTTTCTTTCTAACTACATACAACACAGGCTTCTTCCTAGCTCCATACAGCGCAGGTTTCTTTCTAACTCCATACACGACACACGTTTCTTCCTAGCTCCATACTAGGTTAGCTTCTTTATAACTTTATGCAGGGCAGGCTTCTTTCTAACTTCATACGGGACAGGTTTCCTTCTATCTCCATACAGTACAGGCTTCTTCCTAGCTCCATACAGCGCAGGTTTCTTTCTAACTACATACAACACAGGCTTCTTCCTAGCTCCATACAGCGCAGGATTCTTTCTAACTCCATACACGACACACGTTTCTTCCTAGCTCCATACTAGGTTAGCTTCTTTATAACTTTATGCAGGGCAGGATTCTTTCTAACTTCATACGGGACAGGTTTCCTTCTATCTCCATACAGTACAGGCTTCTTCCTAGCTCCATACAGCGCAGGTTTCTTTCTAACTCCATACACGACACACGTTTCTTCCTAGCTCCATACTAGGTTAGCTTCTTTATAACTTTATGCAGGGCAGGCTTCTTTCTAACTTCATACTGGACAGGTTTCCTTCTATCTCCATACAGTACAGGCTTCTTCCTAGCTCCATACAGCGCAGGTTTCTTTCTAACTCCATACACGACACACGTTTCTTCCTAGCTCCATTCACGGTGAGCTTCTTTATAACTTTATGCAGGGCAGGATTCTTTCTAACTTCATACTGGACAGGTTTCCTTCTATCTACATACAGTACATGCTTCTTCCTAGCTCCATACAGCGCAGGTTCCGTTCTAACTCCATACACGACACACGTTTCTTCCTAGCTCCATACTAGGTTAGCTTCTTTAAAACTTTATGCAGGGCAGGATTCTTTCTAACTTCATACGGGACAGGTTTCCTTCTATCTCCATACAGTACAGGCTTCTTCCTAGCTCCATACAGCGCAGGTTTCTTTCTAACTCCATACACGACACACGTTTGTTCCTAGCTCCATACTAGGTTAGCTTCTTTATAACTTTATGCAGGGCAGGCTTCTTTCTAACTTCATACGGGACAGGTTTCCTTCTATCTCCATACAGTACAGGCTTCTTCCTAGCTCCATACAGCGCAGGTTTCTTTCTAACTACATACAACACAGGCTTCTTCCTAGCTCCATACAGCGCAGGTTTCTTTCTAACTCCATACACGACACACGTTTCTTCCTAGCTCCATACTAGGTTAGCTTCTTTATAACTTTATGCAGGGCAGGATTCTTTCTAACTTCATACGGGACAGGTTTCCTTCTATCTCCATACAGTACAGGCTTCTTCCTAGCTCCATACAGCGCAGGTTTCTTTCTAACTCCATACACGACACACGTTTCTTCCTAGCTCCATACTAGGTTAGCTTCTTTATAACTTTATGCAGGGCAGGCTTCTTTCTAACTTCATACTGGACAGGTTTCCTTCTATCTCCATACAGTACAGGCTTCTTCCTAGCTCCATACAGCGCAGGTTTCTTTCTAACTCCATACACGACACACGTTTCTTCCTAGCTCCATTCACGGTGAGCTTCTTTATAACTTTATGCAGGGCAGGATTCTTTCTAACTTCATACTGGACAGGTTTCCTTCTATCTACATACAGTACAGGCTTCTTCCTAGCTCCATACAGCGCAGGTTCCGTTCTAACTCCATACACGACACACGTTTCTTCCTAGCTCCATACTAGGTTAGCTTCTTTAAAACTTTATGCAGGGCAGGATTCTTTCTAACTTCATACGGGACAGGTTTCCTTCTATCTCCATACAGTACAGGCTTCTTCCTAGCTCCATACAGCGCAGGTTTCTTTCTAACTCCATACACGACACACGTTTCTTCCTAGCTCCATACTAGGTTAGCTTCTTTATAACTTTATGCAGGGCAGGATTCTTTCTAACTTCATACGGGACAGGTTTCCTTCTATCTCCATACAGTACAGGGTTCTTCCTAGCTCCATACAGCGCAGGTTTCTTTCTAACTCCATACACGACACACGTTTCTTCCTAGCTCCATACTAGGTTAGCTTCTTTATAACTTTATGCAGGGCAGGCTTCTTTCTAACTTCATACTGGACAGGTTTCCTTCTATCTCCATACAGTACAGGGTTCTTCCTAGCTCCATACAGCGCAGGTTTCTTTCTAACTCCATACACGACACACGTTTCTTCCTAGCTCCATACTAGGTTAGCTTCTTTATAACTTTATGCAGGGCAGGCTTCTTTCTAACTTCATACTGGACAGGTTTCCTTCTATCTCCATACAGTACAGGCTTCTTCCTAGCTCCATACAGCGCAGGTTTCTTTCTAACTACATACAACACAGGCTTCTTCCTAGCTCCATACAGCGCAGGTTTCTTTCTAACTCCATACACGACACACGTTTCTTCCTAGCTCCATACTAGGTTAGCTTCTTTATAACTTTATGCAGGGCAGGCTTCTTTCTAACTTCATACGGGACAGGTTTCCTTCTATCTCCATACAGTACAGGCTTCTTCCTAGCTCCATACAGCGCAGGTTTCTTTCTAACTACATACAACACAGGCTTCTTCCTAGCTCCATACAGCGCAGGATTCTTTCTAACTCCATACACGACACACGTTTCTTCCTAGCTCCATACTAGGTTAGCTTCTTTATAACTTTATGCAGGGCAGGATTCTTTCTAACTTCATACGGGACAGGTTTCCTTCTATCTCCATACAGTACAGGCTTCTTCCTAGCTCCATACAGCGCAGGTTTCTTTCTAACTCCATACACGACACACGTTTCTTCCTAGCTCCATACTAGGTTAGCTTCTTTATAACTTTATGCAGGGCAGGCTTCTTTCTAACTTCATACTGGACAGGTTTCCTTCTATCTCCATACAGTACAGGCTTCTTCCTAGCTCCATACAGCGCAGGTTTCTTTCTAACTCCATACACGACACACGTTTCTTCCTAGCTCCATTCACGGTGAGCTTCTTTATAACTTTATGCAGGGCAGGATTCTTTCTAACTTCATACTGGACAGGTTTCCTTCTATCTACATACAGTACATGCTTCTTCCTAGCTCCATACAGCGCAGGTTCCGTTCTAACTCCATACACGACACACGTTTCTTCCTAGCTCCATACTAGGTTAGCTTCTTTAAAACTTTATGCAGGGCAGGATTCTTTCTAACTTCATACGGGACAGGTTTCCTTCTATCTCCATACAGTACAGGCTTCTTCCTAGCTCCATACAGCGCAGGTTTCTTTCTAACTCCATACACGACACACGTTTGTTCCTAGCTCCATACTAGGTTAGCTTCTTTATTACTTTATGCAGGGCAGGCTTCTTTCTAACTTCATACTGGACAGGTTTCCTTCTATCTCCATACAGTACAGGCTTCTTCCTAGCTCCATACAGCGCAGGTTTCTTTCTAACTCCATACACGACACACGTTTCTTCCTAGCTCCATTCACGGTGAGCTTCTTTATAACTTTATGCAGGGCAGGATTCTTTCTAACTTCATACTGGACAGGTTTCCTTCTATCTCCATACAGTACAGGCTTCTTCCTAGCTCCATACAGCGCAGGTTTCTTTCTAACTCCATACACGACACACGTTTCTTACTAGCTCCATACTAGGTTAGCTTCTTTATAACTTTATGCAGAGCAGGATTCTTTCTAACTTCATACTGGACAGGTTTCCTTCTATCTCCATACAGTACAGGCTTCTTCCTAGCTCCATACAGCGCAGGTTTCTTTCTAACTCCATACACGACACACGTTTCTTCCTAGCTCCATACTAGGTTAGCTTCTTTATAACTTTATGCAGGGCAGGCTTCTTTCTAACTTCATACTGGACAGGTTTCCTTCTATCTCCATACAGTACAGGCTTCTTCCTAGCTCCATACAGCGCAGGTTTCTTTCTAACTCCATACACGACACACGTTTCTTCCTAACTCCATACTAGGTTAGCTTCTTTATAACTTTATGCAGGGCAGGCTTCTTTCTAACTTCATACTGGACAGGTTTCCTTCTATCTCCATACAGGACAGGCTTCTTCCTAGCTCCATACAGCGCAGGTTTCCTTCTATCTCCATACAGTACAGGCTTCTTCCTAGCTCCATACAGCGCAGGTTTCCTTCTATCTCCATACAGGACAGGCTTCTTCTTAGCTCCATACAGCGCAGGTTTCTTTCTAAATCCATACACGACACCGGTTTCTTCCTAGCTCCATACAGCGCAGGTTTCCTTCTATCTCCATACAGGACAGGCTTCTTCCTAGCTCCATACAGCGCAGGTTTCTTTCTAAATCCATACACGACACTGGTTTCTTCCTAGCTCTATACACGGTGAGCTTCTTTCTAACTTTATTCAAGGCAGGTTTCTTCTAAGTCCATTCCATCTAAGTTTTGGGGGTTTGCCACTACTTTCGGAAACGTTGTCACCAGTATCATCGTACTTTTGGCCGAGCCATCCACCATTCGGTCTCCTACGAGAGGCGGCAAAGCTAACAGCCCATTGACGAATCCCAACACCAGTCTCATTGCACTTTTGGCCGAGCCATCCACCATTCGGTCTCCTACGAGAGGCGGCAAAGCTAACAGCCCATTGACGAATCCCAATACCAGTCTCATTGCACTTTTGGCCGAGCCATCCACCATTCGGTCTCCTACGAGAGGCGGCAAAGCTAACAGCCCATTGACGAATCCCAACACCAGTCTCATTGCACTTTTGGCCGAGCCATCCACCATTCGGTCTCCTACGAGAGGCGGCAAAGCTAACAGCCCATTGACGAATCCCAATACCAGTCTCATTGCACTTTTGGCCGAGCCATCCACCATTCGGTCTCCTACGAGAGGCGGCAAAGCTAACAGCCCATTGACGAATCCCAACACCAGTCTCATCGTACTTTTGGCCGAGCCATCCAACATTCGGTCTCCTACGAGAGGCGGCAAAGCTAACAGCCCATTGACGAATCCCAATACCAGTCTCATTGCACTTTTGGCCGAGCCATCCACCATTCGGTCTCCTACGAGAGGCGGCAAAGCTAACAGCCCATTGACGAATCCCAACACCAGTCTCATCGTACTTTTGGCCGAGCCATCCAACATTCGATCTCCTACGAGAGGCGGCAAAGCTAACAGCCCATTGACGAATCCCAACACCAGTCTCATCGTACTTTTGGCCGAGCCATCCAACATTCGGTCTCCTACGAGAGGCGGCAAAGCTAACAGCCCATTGACGAATCCCAATACCAGTCTCATTGCACTTTTGGCCGAGCCATCCACCATTCGGTCTCCTACGAGAGGCGGCAAAGCTAACAGCCCATTGACGAATCCCAGCACCAGTCTCATCGTACTTTTGGCCGAGCCATCCAACATTCGATCTCCTACGAGAGGCGGCAAAGCTAACAGCCCATTGACGAATCCCAACACCAGTCTCATCGTACTTTTGGCCGAGCCATCCAACATTCGGTCTCCTGCGAGAGGCGGCAAAGCTAACAGCCCATTGACGAATCCCAACACCAGTCTCATTGCACTTTTGGCCGAGCCATCCACCATTCGGTCTCCTGCGAGAGGCGGCAAAGCTAACAGCCCATTGACGAATCCCAACGCCAGTCTCATTGCACTTTTGGCCGAGCCATCCACCATTCGGTCTCCTGCGAGAGGCGGCAAAGCTAACAGCCCCTTGACGAATCCCAACACCAGTCTCATTGCACTTTTGGCCGAGCCATCCACCATTCGGTCTCCTACGAGAGGCGGCAAAGCTAACAGCCCATTGACGAATCCCAACACCAGTCTCATTGCACTTTTGGCCGAGCCATCCACCATTCTGTCTCCTGCGTGAGGCGGCAAAGCTAACAGCCCATTGACGAATCCCAACACTAGTCTCATCGTACTTTTGGCCGAGCCATCCACCATTCGGTCTCCTACGAGAGGCGGCAAAGCTAACAGCCCATTGACGAATCCCAACACCAGTCTCATTGCACTTTTGGCCGAGCCATCCACCATTCGGTCTACTGCGAGAGGCGGCAAAGCTAACAACCCATTGACGAATCCCAAAACCAGTCTCATTGCATTTTTGGCCGAGCCATCCACCATTCGGTCTCCTGCGATAGGCGGCAAAGCTAACAGCCCATTGACGAATCCCAACAAAAGTTTCATTACACTTTTGGCCGAGCCATCCACCATTCGGTCTCCTACGAGAGGCGGCAAAGCTAACAGCTCATTGACGAATCCCAACACCAGTCTCATTGCACTTTTGGCCGAGCCATCCACCATTCGGTCTCCTGCGAGAGGCGGCAAAGCTAACAGCCCATTGACGAATCCCAACGCCAGTCTCATTGCACTTTTGGCCGAGCCATCCACCATTCGGTCTCCTACGAGAGGCGGCAAAGCTAACAGCCCATTGACGAATCCCAACGCCAGTCTCATTGCACTTTTGGCCGAGCCATCCACCATTCGGTCTCCTGCGAGAGGCGGCAAAGCTAACAGCCCATTGACGAATCCCAACACTAGTCTCATCGTACTTTTGGCCGAGCCATCCACCATTCGGTCTCCTACGAGAGGCGGCAAAGCTAACAGCCCATTGACGAATCCCAACACCAGTCTCATTGCACTTTTGGCCGAGCCATCCACCATTCGGTCTCCTACGAGAGGCGGCAAAGCTAACAGCCCATTGACGAATCCCAACACCAGTCTCATTGCACTTTTGGCCGAGAAATCCACCATTCGGTCTCCTGCGAGAGGCGGCAAAGCTAACAGCCCATTGACGAATCCCAACGCCAGTCTCATTGCACTTTTGGTCGAGCCATCCACCATTCGGTCTCCTACGAGAGGCGGCAAAGCTAACAGCCCATTGACGAATCCCAACACCAGTCTCATTGCACTTTTGGCCGAGCCATCCACCATTCGATCTCCTACGAGAGGCGGCAAAGCTAACAGCCCATTGACGAATCCCAACGCCAGTCTCATTGCACTTTTGGCCGAGCCATCCACCATTCGGTCTCCTGCGAGAGGCGGCAAAGCTAACAGCCCATTGACGAATCCCAACACCAGTCTCTTTGCACTTTTGGCCGAGCCATCCACCATTCGGTCTCCTGCGAGAGGCGGCAAAGCTAACAGCCCATTGACGAATCCCAACACCAGTCTCATCGTACTTTTGGCCGAGCCATCCACCATTCGGTCTCCTGCGAGAGGCGGCAAAGCTAACAGCCCATTGACGAATCCCAACGCCAGTCTCATTGCACTTTTGGCCGAGCCATCCACCATTCGGTCTCCTGCGAGAGGCGGCAAAGCTAACAGCCCATTGACGAATCCCAAAACTAGTCTCATCGTACTTTTGGCCGAGCCATCCACCATTCGGTCTCCTACGAGAGGCGGCAAAGCTAACAGCCCATTGACGAATCCCAACACCAGTCTCATTGCACTTTTGGCCGAGCCATCCACCATTCGGTCTCCTACGAGAGGCGGCAAAGCTAACAGCCCATTGACGAATCCCAACACCAGTCTCATTGCACTTTTGGCCGAGCCATCCACCATTCGGTCTCCTGCGAGAGGCGGCAAAGCTAACAGCCCATTGACGAATCCCAACACCAGTCTCATTGCACTTTTGGCCGAGCCATCCACCATTCGGTCTCCTACGAGAGGCGGCAAAGCTAACAGCCCATTGACGAATCCCAACACCAGTCTCATCGTACTTTTGGTCGAGCCATCCACCATTCGGTCTCCTGCGAGAGGCGGCAAAGCTAACAGCCCATTGACGAATCCCAACACCAGTCTCATCGTACTTTTGGCCGAGCCATCCACCATTCGGTCTCCTGCGAGAGGCGGCAAAGCTAACAGCCCATTGACGAATCCCAACACCAGTCTCATTGCACTTTTGGCCGAGCCATCCACCATTCGATCTCCTACGAGAGGCGGCAAAGCTAACAGCCCATTGACGAATCCCAACGCCAGTCTCATTGCACTTTTGGCCGAGCCATCCACCATTCGGTCTCCTGCGAGAGGCGGCAAAGCTAACAGCCCATTGACGAATCCCAACACCAGTCTCATTGCACTTTTGGCCGAGCCATCCACCATTCGGTCTCCTGCGAGAGGCGGCAAAGCTAACAGCCCATTGACGAATCCCAACACCAGACTCATCGTACTTTTGGCCGAGCCATCCACCATTCGGTCTCCTGCGAGAGGCGGCAAAGCTAACAGCCCATTGACGAATCCCAACGCCAGTCTCATTGCACTTTTGGCCGAGCCATCCACCATTCGGTCTCCTGCGAGAGGCGGCAAAGCTAACAGCCCATTGACGAATCCCAAAACTAGTCTCATCGTACTTTTGGCCGAGCCATCCACCATTCGGTCTTCTACGAGAGGCGGCAAAGCTAACAGCCCATTGACGAATCCCAACACCAGTCTCATTGCACTTTTGGCCGAGCCATCCACCATTCGGTCTCCTACGAGAGGCGGCAAAGCTAACAGCCCATTGACGAATCCCAACACCAGTCTCATTGCACTTTTGGCCGAGCCATCCACCATTCGGTCTCCTGCGAGAGGCGGCAAAGCTAACAGCCCATTGACGAATCCCAACACCAGTCTCATTGCACTTTTGGCCGAGCCATCCACCATTCGGTCTCCTACGAGAGGCAGCAAAGCTAACAGCCCATTGACGAATCCCAACGCCAGTCTCATTGCACTTTTGGCCGAGCCATCCACCATTCGGTCTCCTACGAGAGGCGGCAAAGCTAACAGCCCATTGACGAATCCCAACGCCAGTCTCATTGCACTTTTGGCCGAGCCATCCACCATTCGGTCTCCTACGAGAGGCGGCAAAGCTAACAGCCCATTGACGAATCCCAACACCAGTCTCATTGCACTTTTGGCCGAGCCATCCACCATTCGGTCTCCTGCGAGAGGCGGCAAAGCTAACAGCCCATTGACGAATCCCAACACCAGTCTCATTGCACTTTTGGCCGAGCCATCCACCATTCGGTCTCCTGCGAGAGGCGGCAAAGCTAACAGTCCATTGACGAATCCCAACACCAGTCTCATTGCACTTTTGGCCGAGCCATCCACCATTCGGTCTCCTACGAGAGGCGGCAAAGCTAACAGCCCATTGACGAAATCCAACACCAGTCTCATCGTACTTTTGGCCGAGCCATCCACCATTCGGTCTCCTGCGAGAGGCGGCAAAGCTAACAGCCCATTGACGAATCCCAACACCAGTCTCATCGTACTTTTGGCCGAGCCATCCACCATTCGGTCTCCTGCGAGAGGCGGCAAAGCTAACAGCCCATTGACGAATCCCAACACCAGTCTCAACACCTTAACATATACGTTCCTTTTATATTGCTTTACTAAAATCTTTCACTATTTTTTCGCGTTAGAGATTTGCAAAAAACAGACATTTAATTTCCATTTTAGAAATTATCGAATACAAATTTATTTTTATCTGTATGTATAGTGAGTAAGTAGTGACAATATATCTCTTTATGTTGCGAACGATGCTTTCAGGTTCCTAAACCGAGTCGAGGGTCACTATGCCTTCATCGGGCTGTCGTTCCTTTGTCGCATCGCAGAGGCTCTGGGCAACGCCGGTTTCATCATCGCCATATTCAGCCTCATCGCCACGGAGTTCCCGGACAACGTCGCCACCACCTTTGTAAGTAACCACTCTTTGGCTTCGGAAGCAATATATTACTCCTTGATTGTCTTAAACGTCGAAGGAAACAGAATTCTCCAACAAACCCATGCTTTGTGGGCGGTACTCGATTTCAAAAGGTCTCCGTCTATACAAACGGAGACGACGCCTAGAGGCCAGTTCGTACAGGAGTCTAGGAGGACTAACAACCTCCCCTAGTGTACATCCACTTCCTAGTACCCGCTACCCATTCTGGAACCTCCCTTAAGTGGCTGATGCCCTATGTTACCATAATATCAGTAAATAAACAATATCTAACTATTTGTTACAGGCAACCTTGGAGACGTTCTTCGGGCTGGGCATGATCGTGGGACCAACTGTCGGTGGAGCGTTGTACCAGGTGAGATTATGAATACACTATCATTCCTCCTTTATACCCATCACTAGGGGATTGTCTGTCCAAATCTTTCGCTTTGGTGTAACTTGTACACAGTTCCCTAGATCCTGAGGGAACGTTAGATCCTCCTCTATTCATGTGTGCGATCCTTTCATGTAACCCGAACCAGGATGGGTATGTTGTTACATTCATTCCACCTTCTTTACACAAACTATTTCTAGGAAACTGCAACGAGTGAGAGAATATGTTCAACTTTTGCCCGAATAATATGAACAGAGAGCTTTAGGGTCGGTCAGAAGTGGAAGTGCTGACAGAAAATGCACCCAGATATTTTGTTAGTTTTCTAACTCACTTCCTAACAGAACATTTTTGCTTTATATATAAGAAAGTTGTAAGCGTTAAATGACGTCACAGTTACTTCATGGCTTATATTATATGCATGTGTTTCAGGTTGGCGGATTCACAACGCCTTTTGTAACCGTCGGCATACTGTTGCTTCTCACAGCCCTCCTGTCGTACTTCCTGCTGCCCGACCACAGTAACAAACCCGTCACATCCAACACTGGAGGTAATGTGTGTGTGTGTGTGTGTGTGTGTGTGTGTGTGTGTGTGTGTGTGTGTGTGTGTGTGTGTGTGTGTGCGTGTGTGCGTGTGCGCGCGCGTGTGTGTGTGCGTGTGTGCGTGTGCGCGCGCGCGCGTGTGTGTGTGCGTGCGCGCGCGTGTGTTTGTTTTCTAGAGAGAATTAATTTTTAAAAAAAACTTACTATATGCCTACCGACTGATTATTTCGCGCCTATGTTTAATTATTTAATCTATGAGCGATGAATGTTTGTAATACTGGAAGTATGTTTAACAGTGGGTCTGCTGGAGCTGTTGAGGATCCCTGGCGTGGCGCTGACAGCACTGAGCACCACCGTCACCTCGATGAGCATCGGTTTCCTCTCGGCCACTCTGGAGCCGCACCTCAGGCAGGTAATGTACAACAGAGACGTGTTGATCACGGGACTAGCTAAGCGCCAAGAGTTGCCCAAACAGATAAGAATAGCAAACAAAAAGTCGACCTCCATTTGCTGACCTTGGTAGCGAAGTAGCGAGATAAAGCAGATGTTCGCATTGATCTCTGTACTAATGTAATAACCATCATTGGCAATACCTTTATCCATTGCTACTGGTTTCGTCACGCATAGACACATCTTCAGGTTATATTCAATAAACTAATAAATTATACTAACCATTTCAAATAATATCCCATAACGATTAGAAAAACATATTTGTGTTTATTGTGACAACAATGTGCAGGTGAAAATGGAGTAATTTGCCCTCTGCACACTTCGGCAACACTGTAGCGACGTGTTAGATGTAGTGTAAACACTATTAGATTACAATTACTTGATTATAGATAAATTACAACCATAGTATTTTGAAAATTTATTTAAAGGGAATAATAAAAACTAGTTTGCAAGACTACTTCCGATTTATTAATTAGTTTTAAAACGTCGAATATTATTTGCATCATATTCTTCATGGTTTTGTAATTACACTTTCATTTAACCCGATGTTAAAGATTTACAGAAATAATAATAACAATAAAAGATTACTTCCCATTTAAGAATTTCAAAACGTTGTACGGTGAACGCCTGCGGAGCGGAAATACGGAAACCCAGAACAATCTTGGTTAGTTGAAACCAACCAAACCTATATCAAGTTAGTAAAGAGTGACTCTGTTTTGATTTCAGTTCGAACTTAGCCCCATTAGTTTGGGGTTCATGTTCATCGTCGACGGAGGTATGTACGCTGTGACGACGCCCTTCTGGGGGTGGCTTTGTGATAAGAAGATGAGTCCCAAAGGTGTTATCCTCACAGGATGCGTTCTCCTAGTCATAGGGTACAGTCTCATCGGACCTGCGCCTTACATCCCCACGCCTCAGCCGGGCTCCACAGTGTAAGTACCACTTAGGCCTCCAAGTCTTCCCTATGGTAGTACAAGAACCGATCTCATTATTCCCATCTTCCAAACAATATCGCCCCAAAGGGAATTAAGTTCCGAGCCACGCCTTGGCTTATCCAGACTTACAGCAGCTACATACTTTGCAACTACCAAGTACCATTCCTTGAAACCAAGGCTATAAGTCATGATTTATTAAAAGTATTTTGGAAAAGAATAATTTTATTTTAATACTTTTTACCGTATGTTTAGCACAGATTTACGCGCTGTTAACAGTTATTTTTGCATTATCATTCGATTATTCACATTTACACCTAAAAACCTTTAAATGACAATAGCCTTAAATCTCCTAAGCATTTGCTGATCTTTCAAGCCTTGTACCTTATATTTAGAAAGGAACTTCTTAAGAGAACCTTAGATGGTAAAAGCTAAGGGAATCGAATCCTTCGGATGCAACAAGAGATAATCCCGTTGAAGTTTATCGATTAAACTGTCCCCTTCTATTCACCAGCCATACACTTTGTGTCACACCAGTGCAGGTCTTTGGGGGGGGGGGAGCTGGTACTGCGCCTGAGGGACCCGGCGCTGAAGGGTTTTCCTAATAATAGGAAATTTCTTCACAAGATATTTGTAGGAACTAAAAAAATTAACCATAAATCTAAATGCAATATAGAGTAGGTATGAAAAAAAGCTTCGAACTTTTTATTTCCTCAGACAAAACTTTATTTTTTATTGAAAAACTAAAAAATACTTCTATTTAAAAATTGAACCTTAAACAGATTTTTTTAAAAATAGTTTGAGATCCAATAAAGCTTAGAGTCTAACGCATCAGAATTCAATGAGAAAACTAATCCAGTTTCACTGGAATCAGTGAAATAAGTTACAATATACGAAAAAATTGTTTTATCTTCACCTTTAATAGTTATTCTCTACTTTAAAAGTGTTTTGCCATGGAGCGAGGGATGGCAATCATACGAGCTGCATAACGGTTTACAGACGTGTATCAAATGATATTTTTCACAAGGGTGAGTGTTGACCCTAAAAGCGATTTCAAAAATACAATGTGTGAGCAGAATAAAACTTGTTACAGTTGGATAAACTTTTTTAAAACCATAAGTAGGCGTATGTAGGCTCCAGCTACAGTCTTGCTAGATTCGTACGAAAATACTTCTAGTGGTTAAAATTTAAAAGGTATTTTCCTAGAATAAGTCGATGACACTTTAGGAGTTGATCAGGTGGCTACCAAGCTCACAGCTTGCCTCTTCCCCTAGGGGCAGCGATGCTCCTCTTTCCTTTCTCAACCAGCCTCCCCACCCTTTGTAATTATAAGTCTACTATAATAAAATGGAATGATAAAAAAGTATTTTTGTTTTCTCTACAGGAGCCTCAGCTTTGTGATTGCGGGCTTGGTGATCCACGGAGTAGGGGTCGGTGCAATGCTCGTAGCTTCCTTCACGGACGCCCTTAAGACCAGTATGTACGTAAGCATTCAACTGTTGCTCTTATCAGCTAAATCAATATTTACTTTTACTCACACATTATTGGAAGACTTCCCATTGCACATAAACCATTATATAATCTGTCTTATATAATCACGCATATTATCAGAGACTGTAGATAAAGGCGGAACTGGAGAGATTTAGGACACGAGGGACAGAGCTTGTGGTCGTAAATACATGGAGTTCATGAGAAAAATACATCAGAGCAAAATGAACTTTGCAATGTGAAAACAGACCACTAACGTAAATGCCACATCTTTAAGAAATTTATGTAAAATAATATTCTTTAATTACTCTTTTCATGTATGTTAATTCGAGCTTAATTTCTGAACAACGGTAATATTAAACAATAAAGAACACTGATAATAAATCGATAATTTATTTACTCTTACGCGTTTCATTAACAAAGCTGTCATCATCAGTGAGTATAAAACTGTACAAATTCTAAACTATAATTTACGAAACTGTGACAGTTTAAAAATTGCTCAAGTTTAGCTTGAAACTCGCAACAACAAGTTATATATTGAGTCATTACTAAATTATTTTTGTGTATCGTCCAGGATTATTAACATCTGTCGAGGCAAGTAAAGTCAATGGGCTACTGTGCTTCCCTCAACGCAACTCTCTGACGACCATTGTCAAGCTGTTACGCCCTAATGTATTCCCTGTCGTGGCTATGCGGTCAACAAAATCCATTCTTTACACTTTGCGTGCGCTTTCTCTTTGGCTATAAAGGTGGAGATCGGGGACCGGAACTTCAAACACAAAAAGGAAAAATAGTGGATACACGACCATTTATTATATCCTATAAGCTGAGCCTTTCTACTGCATTTTTAGTATAATGGTTATTTTAACAATGCATTCTGATATTAAATTAATTATTCTAACGAAACCAAAATATACATAAAAACGTCAATATCCAAAATTGACTGTTTGTTACAGCCCTTATCTGAACTGTCACGCGACCTATCCTGGAGCACACAGATATTCGATGACGTCACATGGACATCTTATTCTTTGTCAGAACTAAGATCAGACTAAGTAAAGGCTTAGTCTGCCTTGAGTCACTGAGCCTTCACACTAGACCCAAACTTAAATCTCCGCTCTTCCGTTCCCTCAGAGCTTTTCGCCATTATCAGGCCCCGACCACTTTAACTGCATCTTAAAAGGTTTTTTTTTACCGCGTTTTGTATTACGCTCTCTCCCCTCCTATTTGTCATATAACTATCTGCCTAGCTCCCGATGACGATGATGATAAAGATGATGATGATGGCTGTAATTTCAACAAAACTGACAATTCATCAAGGATAAACCAAAGGGTTGTGTTGCTAAATCTAGTCACATGCTATATTTGAGTACCTTTTCTGCCTTCTTAACATTACGATGTTTCCTTTGTTGACACGTTTCGGAATGATTCCATTTTCAAAACTTAAAGAGTACTGATCGCACCCCACCATTTGCAGACCTGGCTTCCTATTGGTGCACGCCTACACTTGACTCCTCGCGTTTAGCTAATTAATATAATTTGTCAGACGTTACTTTTAAAAGTTTAAAAATATTAATTAGCTAAACGGGAGGAGTCAAGAGTAGGCGTGCACCAATAGGAAGCCAGGTCTGCAAGTGGTGGGGGCGGGGCAAACAGTATATAAAGACGAACTCAAGATTTGTGCGATCAGTACTCTTTAAGTTTTGAAAATGGAATCATTCCGAAACGAGTCAACAATAGAAAATATCGTAATGTTAGGAAAGGTAGAAAAGATACTAAAATATATAAAAATATTCCTAACGGAAGTGAAGATGACTATTTTAAGAATTTCTAGTCACATGATGTCATATTTCCTATAATCGAAACTACTTCCTGATATATACAGATATGTTAATATCTTTTCTGTTTGCAGTGCAAGCGGCTTCGCCAACAACTTGGAGACGTACGGACTGGTCTCGGGGCTGTGGACTTCGACCTTCGCTTTCGGCAACTTTGTTGGCCCGTCGGTGTCCGGCTTCCTGTACGACTTGGTTGGTTTCAGTAACGCAACCATCGTCATCGTCGTGCTTGGTTGCATTGTTGTAAGTTTGCATACTTTATCAACAAGCATGTGTCTGTTATCTAGTCACTAAGCTATATCTTACTAAGCGTTACAGCAATGTCGAGTAAAATGGTCAAAAAGCGTCCTTAAGTCGTTCCTGCCAAGAGCAACACGAATATGCGAAGGCCGAGGCCGGTCTGGCAAGCCTTCGTTAGGAAACTTTAAATAAATCTGGGAGGCTAAAATCTAATTAGGGAGCTGGAGTGAGCTAAAGTGACGTCCTGAGGTAAGGTTTGTCTGTGCACGCCACTAGGTCCTAATCTATGAATACTTTATTGTAAAAAAACAAACAACTTTTTAAATTAAATCTTGTTAAAATTAATGAGGACACTGACAAACAGGGTAAATTCACACAAGAATGACTTAGTAATTTAATGTTACACTTGATGTCTTTTGCTGTTTCGTCAGAGTCCTGACTATGTATTACTACAGACACGACATCGGATTCATTTTAATATTTTAATTTTCTTTCATTTCGGTAAAATATTTGTTCACGATACCGCAATGCTAACAAATGTTTTATATTTGGGCCCTATGCTTGTAGTAAGCTGCCTCCACGGACTGTTTCAAGCAACACATTTTAATACAGTTACTTTAACTTGGCGTTTCTTTCTTATATAATTTTGTACTGTCTTGTTTTACTTTATGATGTGTTGTCAGTGTTCTTGTGTATCAGTTTTGGATGTGTGAGTTTATGTCGTTTGATGCTTAATATTATAATGTTCAACCTCTGAAGGAGATTCCACTCGGCGATAGAAACGTATTCCAGTGTATTAAAGCTAAATAGAGGATGTTTTATTTATTGTTTATGATGGGTTGTCATAAATCAAGTTAATTATAAACTATAGACGTAGTTTATCTTTAATATAGTAGTTTAGTTTAGTTATTAATTTAGGTATATTTTAATTGAGTAATTTGTTTCAGGGTGTGATTGTAAGTATATTTCTGGCGAAAGGGAAGGACATTTTGAAGAAGGGAGACAACAGTGAAGAAGTCTCGGAGATCCTGTGCGAGGATGACAACTCTCGCCAAGTACGGAGTTACGGAAGCGTAGACAGTGCTTAAGGGCTTGTGCCCAGCTTCTGGCAACGTTATCCCTCTTCCCTCAGGAACAATGCAAACGTTTGCTGTTACAGAAAGCGAAAAGTATTTTTGTGCAATAAATCGGGAAATATGTTCATATATGCAAGTAGTTGGCGGATGTATAGGGAGAAGAAAGTGGGGTGGCAGCTCGAATCTACTTCAGTTGGACATAGCTAAAGCTCATATATGTGCCTATTTATTATGTATACGTATAGTATTTTGTGTGTTATTGTATGCCCTTTTGTTGTAGTGTGCCAAATATATTGTTGTTAATTGTTTACTAAGTAACTGTTATTCAATGAAACAATATTTAGGGTGTTTTACCCCTCAGAGGAGACGGTTTGCTACCAGCAATAACATTAGGCCATTTAGGTTTATAAGTAAAGTGTGATCAGGCGATAAAAGTACATCGATCCAACGATAGTAGATAAGTGTAGGCAATTAGAGCTTATCTCGGCCATTCACAGATCCAAGCAGATAGGGGGACCGCTCAGTGCTAGCATGAGGTCCCTAGTGGTGCTGATGTCGCTGTTCTGCATGTGCCAATGCAGGCGCGAAAACGTCACCAATCTGGTGGAGCTGGGAGCCAAGATCAACTCCAGCCTGACCGGAACAGTCAACACCAGCGGGGACGTCTTCCTGCGCGACGTCAAGGCGTACTGTGTAGAGCTGCAGGAGATGGAGACTGACATGACTAAAGAGATGCCCTATGTGTTCCGGGTGTACGACCAGGTGAAGGTGCGCGGAGGTCCTCCACAGCTGCAGGTGCACATGCGCAGCACGATAAGGAACAAGTGGTGGGGCGCGGACGAAATCAACAGGGTACTGGAAGCCATTGACGAGACAAAACGAAAATGGGCGACGCTCACAGACTTTACGACCAAAAAACGAAGAGAATGGGGCGTTATTACGTAGGGGACGGTGGGTTAAAAGTGCATTGACTTGGTGTTTGTATGTTGACGTATTGGTATGTACGAGTATTGTCTCTTTGTTTTCATTACATTGCACTTTACACGTGCTATCACCTAAATAATTAACAAGTATATTTCGAATGTCCCAATCATTATACTAATGATGTATTACTGTATAATGGCGCCATGTGTAATGAGCCTAGATCAGCTGTTCTCTTGAATTGGCGTTCCTTGCTTTACCATCAATGGAGTCCCCGATGCCAAGGTATACATACATAACCGCCTGTTCTAATCACTGGACGTTACCACGCAGTGAGTCCCTCTTGCTTGATTTTACTTTTATATTAAACAAAGTCTATTAATTTTTGTCTAAATTCAGTCCTTGGAGCTCGTTACGGCCTATCCTACAGAACCTTCACCAGCAATCTAATGTCTCCAAACATCCCTCTCCCTAAGCTTTTATTCCCGTGCACCTTTAGGCACCCTTCTATAAACCTCCTAAATGTTCTTTATTCATTGTGATCACTTCTAAGTAATATTATTTCTTTACCAAGGATTAAATCATATTTGCCTTTAAACATCGAGTGTTAACCGTCACATTTTCCATATAAATGTATGGAACCTCTAAAGCGCTTCAGATTATTAACCTTTTTTTACAAATAAATAAGTAAGACTATTTTATATAGTTCAGAAGAGTTCAAAATGTGTGGACCTGAAACAGCGATGCAAGCCTTCTTCGCGTACGGCAGACGGTAAGTTAGAGGTATTATGGTCACAAACTAGGCAAGCCTGAAGCGTAAGCAAAGAGCTGAAACCATGACTATCGGAAAGTTCCAGACGTCCTGGAGATCTCCCTCTAGTACTAGATTGTTAATAAATCTTTGCTTTTTGGACGCAAGAAAGGCGTAATCCGGAAAACCTGGGCCAACAGCACGGGGCACAGGTTTATTTTCCAGTTCCTAATAGTAGCTCACACTCTCCTGATATATATATATCTTGCTCAAATTTTCAATTGTTAATAAAATACTTTTTATTCATCCACTCAAGTTCAAATACAATTTTTTTAACTTGTAGTGGATCACACTTGATGTTAGTACAGTTTTTAAATATTAATTCATTAATTAAATTTAATGATTTCATTTTTAGTTATTTAAGAAAAAATATTTTCACAAAAGAGGCAAGGTATGCAATATAGTTATTTCGTCCCATTTGGCTTAAAATAAGTTGTAACATATGATTTCATAAAACAGTTGATTTTACGTTATAGGTTACATGGTGGAACAGCTGTTTTAACGCACAAGTTATGTTATTTTCTTTATATTAGTTGTAATATCTAATAAGAAGTTTTATCTAACAAACATCTGTCTGCACAACTAGGAATAGCCTTTTAAAAGGTTTGTTTATATTACTCGTGTAATAATACATTTACACAGACAGTTCACAACATCCCACAAAATGGGCCACAATGATCGACTTTTCAAACGTTTCACGGAACATATTACTGTTTGAGCAAAGTGTTTACAAACATGTACAAACACATTGTACCCAAAACAAGCAACGGCGGACTGTTATTGTCTAAACGGTAAATGTCGAGAGTGCGTCAGTGTTGTAAGAGGCTCGTTAAAATGGAAGTTTTGAAAAATTGTTTTATAGTAAAGTAAAAAAATCCTGAATAACAAGATTATTTAAAAGGCAGGGTGTGTTGTTGGGGGTGTGGGGCCGGGGTTCAGCTTTACCCCAGAGACCAGACCCTCCGCATGATGGTATTGGGGTGGGAAGGCAACGTGGATGCAGTATACCTCCCCGAAGACAAGCCTTATCGCCTTATCCCAGAGACCCAACCCTCCGCATGATGGCATTGGGGTGGGGAGGCAGTATACTTCCCCGAGGACCAGCCTTATCGCATTAGTCTAGAGACCCGACCCTCCACATGATGTTATTGGGATGGGGAGGCAGTATACTTCCCCGAGGACCAGCCTTATCGCCTTAGCCCAGAGACCCGACCCTCCGCATGATGCTATTGGAGTGGGGAGGCACCGTGGCTGTAGTATACTTCTCCCTAGGACCAGCCTTATCGCCTTAGCCCAGAGACCCGACCCTCCGTATGATGGTATTGGGGTGAGGAGGCAGTATACTTCCTCGAGGACTAAACGTATCGCCTTAGCCCAGAGACCCGACCCTCCGCATGATGCTATTGGTGTGGGGAGGCACCGTGGTTGCAGTATACTTCTCCGAGGACCAGTTTTATCACCTCCTTATCACCTTTTAGATACCCGCCACGTTGTGTAACATCTCCTTACGTAACGCCTCCACATAGACTCGCAATATTCTCACTGTCTCTAAACACGCGTTACTAAATGGAAGGAACAACGAGAATGTTGATTTTGGAAGCCTTTCTGTTGGTAGCGCACAGCTTCAAGCTAACAGACAACCCGAGCTTGTTCGACTTGGGTGATAGGATACACAAGGCCATCGTTCAGCTGCAAGGCACGCCCAAGCAGCTGGTCGAGGACGTATGGGCTTACTACGAGCTGCTGCAGACTATACGCAAGGATATGGAGCAGGAGAAAGCCTACACGTTCAGGGTGCTGTTCGTCCTGCAGGACATCGGAGGGCCGCCGCACATCCGACGACCCATCAACACCACGGTACTGGCGGAGCATTACTGCTGGAGACCCGGGGACGCTGAGGAGTTCATGGGCCTCATCGAGGACACACGCAAAGAGTGGGTCAAGATGTTGAACGTAAACAAGGACAAGAAGAGAAAGTATTCCAAGACAAATGTAAGAAAGAAATAAAGATAACTTTTATAATTACTGGAAAACGTTTTTACAAAAGGAAGAGTGTTTGTGAGTGACGTAAGTAGTGATCCAAGTACATGTAACAGGGAGTGTGTTGTTTAAGCTACGAACACAAATAGGCTATTGTTAGTTGTGTCTCGCCGATCCTTCCCAGTTCATCATTGAGCAGACAGATTATCCAATCCTTGCTTTCCTTAATCCCACTTTCTGTCCTAAACTCTCCCATCGCTTATACTTTATTACACCCTTTACTATTGACATTGAAAAATAATCAAAAGGAAAATAGTGGCAAATTTCCCATTAAAATAAACATTTTTCAGACGCCACTTTATGCTTATAGCATGTTCAAGGTGAAAACTGTTTAATCCTGACGTAATATAGCATTGCTACATTATAAAGGTAAGGAATTGTTGACATCTGGATACATTGCTACAGCTGTGTATGCTTTTTTATATTATAAAATGGCTTTAAATGTATGGTATTTACGTATATTACGATTTTATATACAGGATGTAGGATTATATTTAAAACTTTAAGCACAACTAAATAAGACGTATTTCCATTGTTAAACTCGGTAAATGTAGTCCTGCGGCCCAGGTCGAGAAAAATGAGCAATTAATTGGGGCACCGTCCCATAAAGGTTGTACCCCCTGATTTAAATTATGAAACAAATATTTTGAGTGTAACGGTTAATGAGTGATTTGTAATAGCACTGTAAGCCACCTTCAAGTCAATGGTTTGAGTGTAAGAGTTAAGATGGTTTAAAATTCACGACAGGTTCTAAGTCCGTCAATATATAAACTTGCAATAAAGTGAGGGGGTAAATTGTTTAAACAATTTGGTGATTCCATCTTGGTGACCCCCAACGAACTGTCCGCATGCACTCCATGAAGTAAAATCTCCGGAAACTGTCCAGAGACCATGAACTAATGAGATACAAACATTCAAAGCTATGTAGCACGGGAAGGCTGAAGGGCGAAGGGTGTCCATATGCGATAAAAACCATTAACTGAGTAAGTTTACGATCACTTTAGATAAGAGAAGACTATTTGCTCGAGACCAGATGGAGTGGCTTGCCGTGACGTTCTTCTTCGCCTGTTGTTCGGCGCGATTAAACCACTCAAACCTGATCGAGCTGGGCGTTAAAATCGACAGAACTCTGACGCGGCTGGAAGGGCCGGCTCTGGAGCTGGTGCAGGATTTACTGGACTACAACGAAGAACTGGACGCAGTGCGACAGGACGCGAAGACACGAGACCCGCGCGCGCTCCAACTCTTGGCGAAGCTGAGAGAGCTCGGTGGTCCTCCGTTCACCCAGTATCTCATCAAAGCGTCCGATTTGGCGGCCGGTTTCGAGTGGGAGTACGGTGAGGAATTCGAGTTTCTAGACCTTATAGAAGACACGAGGAATGAATGGCGCAAGTCTGTGAAGGTGTACGACGGGATGATGAAGTCACGTCCAAGTGTAAAGCAAAGGAACATGACAACGGTTTGATCTGTTGTAGTGTAGGAAGTTTTTAAAGCAAAGTATGCGCCAAAATAAACCGTACTGAAACTGTTGTAAGATTTTATTTTATCTACATAGTTTTACAAATACATACAAGTAAAGAAAAGTTAAATCGGTTAGACTCGGGTATAAACATGTTTCACATGGCCTCCGTACAATTTGAGGCAACACTCGCAGCGTTCTTGGAGGTTTTGCATCATTTTGGTGAAGAGGGGTTGTTTCTTGCTCGTTATATAGATGGTTATTTTTCCAGTCGTTGGACGATGGAGGTTGGTGGGTCATAAAGGAAAATATTCTCCGTCATTCTCCCCAGACGTAGTGTTAGGTGGTGTAAGATTGGGGGAGTGTTCTGGGTAAGGAAGTTTGTTGTAAGGGAGTTGAGGCGCCTTTCCTTGAAGGAAAGCAATATTGCCCAAGGCAGTGTGGCTGGTTGCGCCATCTTGCTGGAACCTTTGTGAACAAAAAGGCAGGTTTCGGGCACAATACAATCTCCTGAGGTCTACTATAAAACGACCAAGAATGGCGCTATATCGGACAATCTACCACAGCTGGTTTAGTTACAGTACTGTTTATTTTGGTGCATGCGGTACAAGAAAATTCCTAGCAAAAGTTCCGTGTTACCAATACTTACAAGATAAACTCTACAGGCTGTGGCAAATCTTATACTTGTAAATCGACCAAAGTTTTCTGAATACATATTTAAACCCGTACATTAAATTAAAATGGAGGTAGACTAACCTTAGGTCGACCACGAGAGGGTGTCCTAGGATACAGTAATCGACTCCCAGGACCTCCCTTGGCGGTATGTATAGTTATAAGTTCATAAAACGCCAAACAAACTTTTTATCTGTTGTTGAAGAAACAAAAAACTGAAATTAACTCATCGGCAAGAACTGAGGGACTATTTCGTGAGGGTCGTAGCGACTTGAGAACAAGGTTTTATAGATCTAAAATAAACAAACAGTGGAAATAATTGTGTTAGTTTTGGTGTGTGAACAAAAGCAAGACGTAATCGTACAGAATGTAAGTTCTCCGCAATTAACTATTTATCGAAACAATTTAGATGAACGAGTTCGATAGGTAGGGGCACTATCGCCAGTACTATCTCGACGCGATGGTGATAACGGCGTTACTGTTGTGGCTGGCAAGTAGCGAGGCCATCCGCATGGAGGACACCGACTTGGTGGAGCTGGGCAAGCAGATCAACGACACCATCGCGAAGCCACACGGCACCGGCCTGCAGCTGACCAGAGATGCGTACGTCTATCTGGAGGAACTGAAAGGCATCCGGAAGGATATGAAGGTGGAGATGCCCTACACGTTCGCCAAAGTGAAGCGCGTCCGGGAACACGGAGGGCCGCCGCACATAGAGTACGACGCCAACGCAACAGCGCTCCGACACTTCTACAATTGGACCGGCTGGGAGGAGGAAGAGTTCTTCGTCATTCTGAACCACACGAAGAAGGAATGGAAGAAGCTGTTGGAGAGAGACGGGCAGGTGAAGGAGAAGTACTCCAAGTCCAGGTTTGACGAGGATGACCCACCTGTTTCGAAAGTTTGGGTTCGAACACCACCTAATCTCTGGAAACGCTGGTCCCGTGAAGAGCCTTTAATAGACCTGTCCGACTGACTTAATGTTTTACAAAGTTAGTAACTGTGTTAAGTGAAACAAGAAAGTAATTTCAAATCGTTATTACTAATAAATAGGGATGAGCCGATTTCGATTCTCGATTCCAGGAATCGTCGATACTCGATTCTCCTTTGATTAAAGAGCCGCTGCCTTGTCTCTGTTGTTTAAACTGTTAAAATACGTGTAAGGTGTAATTTATTGGTAAAATAATTAATTATCAACTCGTCTTATTAATTGCCTTGAATGAATTAAACGATTAAAGCAAATGCCGATTTGACAAGACGAAAATATTATTATTATTTATGCAGTAACAACCATTTCCGGTCCGTTGTCACCTTTATCCGCTATGTTTGTCAAGGTTTCAGAAATCCCTACCACAAATTAAAATTTAACGTCTTGTGTAGCCCATTACATTAAACATGAACGTTCAAAAGGTTTCACCATACGACTATAATGTTAACTTAATTCATTATTAGAGAATATCATTTAGGCCTATATATCCCAAAAAAATCGAGAATTGACTTGAGAATCGAGAAAACAAAAATTTATAATACAAAATTTTAAGAATCGGCCCATCCGTACTATAAACCACGAGTTTGCAATATGCAGTCTGTAACTAGAACATATCCGATTAGGGCTACAACAGGTAAGCGATGCTGGCCATGCGAGCCATGACTTATACTCCCAGGTGATTTTGTATCTGTTTCACTTCTCTCCTATCCTGAAGAGACCATGAAACAAGCCTTAATAGTTAACTAAATCTGTTCTTAATGAGTCATGGAACGGATATATACGCCTCTACATTGGTTCTGCCACTCAGGACATCCCCGCTTAGATTACATAGGCTATAATTAAATTTATACTGTAATTAGGTGAAAATGGATTGGTTACCTTTGATGCTGGGATTTGGGTCAATGGTCTGTTCCTGGATCCTGGCGAAAGTCATTCTGGATCCTGAAACAATTGTAATTGTTCAAAATGAATTTTAAATATCTGATTTAAAAATTAAAGTATTTTTTAACTTCCTTCTATTAACTCACACTCTCCTGATATATATCTTGTACAAATTTTAAATCGTTAATAAAATAAGTTTTTATCCATCCAATCAAGTCAAATACGTTTTGTAAAACCTGTAGTGGATGAAAATTAATTGATGTTAATAAAGTTTTTTCAAATATTAACTTTTCACAGACAGCATATTTTTCTGTCCAAGAACTATACCACAGCATTATATCAACAGAGGTAATAAATTAATTAAAAAGGTATAATATAAAAATAACCAACGTTTCCTTACTTAACCGAAGCTTCGTGAATACATTAACACTGTACACTTTCATGTTGTCACCTGACTTTGAGGTTAGGTGTATGTTGAACCGTATTCCACTTTGTGTTGGCGCTAACGTCATTGTTATTTTAGCGGATGGAACAGCTGATCACTTGTTGCAAAGGCAACAGGTGATCAGTGACAAAAACAGCCCCGGTATGTAAATAGGCTGATGAGGTGTAAACCAATTATTGGAAACATTTTGTTATTACGTCGATATAGTCATGCCACCTCTACCTCGATCTTCTGTAACAAAGCCCGATCGAAAAACTGGATACCTCCTTACATGGAAATTATGGGACTCTAGATGTGCCTCTTGGATAGGGTTTCGCCTTCGAAAGATACACACACTTTGAGAGACCCGCATAACTTGCTCGCATTGTGGACTGCCAATATAAACTATAAGGGTACTTAATGCTGTATGTACAATATCAAGATCAAAGCTGTACAATACATTGAAATAAAGATTTTTGCAAAAAACTCACTTCTACAAAAATAATCAAATAACCTAAGATTATACACTTATACACATTTCGATAACCGTGTCATCATCATTATCATTAAGAAGGTGCCCAAACCTAGAGGGACGATGGAGGTGAAACTGCAATAACTAGGAGCTCAGTGACGGTGACTCACCGACGATGCTCAGGCCCACACAGCACGTTAAGGAGGTGCCCAAACATAGAGGGACGATGGAGGTACCGCGACTGTAATAACTAGGAGCCCAATGAGGGAGACTCGCCGAGGATGCTCATGGCCACACAGCACGTTCAGGGGGTGCCCAAACCTAGAGGGACGATGGAGGTGCCGCGACACTGTAATAACTAGGAGCTAAGTGACGGTGACTTACCAAGGATACTCAGGACCACACAGCACGTTAAGGAGGTGCCCAAACATAGAGGGACAATGGAAGTGCCGCAACATTGTAATAACTAGGAGCTCAGTGACGGTGACATACCAAGGATACTCATGACCACACAGCACGTTAAGGAGGTGCCCAAACATAGAGGGACAATGGAAGTGCCGCAACATTGTAATAACTAGGAGCTCAGTGACGGTGACATACCAAGGATACTCAGGACCACACAGCACGTTAAGGAGATGCCCAAACATAGAGGGACAATGGAATTGCCGCAACATTGTAATAACTAGGAGCTCAGTGACGGTGACTCGCCAAGGATGCTCATGGCCACAAAGCACGTAAAGGAAGTGCCGCGACACTGTAATAACTAGGAGCTCTGTGACGGAGACTCACCGAGGATGCTCATGGCCACACAGCACGTTAAGAAGGTGCCGCGACACTGTAATAACTAGGAGCTCAGTGACGGAGATTCATCAAAGATGCTCAGGACCACACCGCACGTTAAGGAGGTGCCCAAACATAGAGGGACAATGGAGGTGCCGCGACATTGTAATAACTAGGAGCTCAGTGACGGTGACTCACCGAGGATGCTCAAGGTCACACAGCACGTTAAGGAGGTGGCCAAACATAGAGGGACGATGGAGGAGCCACGACATTGTAATAACTAAGAGCTCAGTGACGGATACTCATCAAGGATGCTCAGGACCACACAGCAAGTTAAGGAGGTGGCCAAACATAGAGGGACAATGGAGGTGTCGCGACATTGTAATAACTAGGAGCTTAGTGACGGTGACTCACCGAGGATGCTCAAGGTCACACAGCACGTTAAGGAGATGGCCAAACATAGAGGGACAATGGAGGTGTCGCGACATTGTAATAACTAGGAGCTCAGTGACGGTGACTCACCGAGGATGCTCAGGGTCACACAGCACGTTAAGGAGGTGTCCAAACATGGAGGGACGATGGAGGTGCCACGACATTGTAATAAATAGGAGCTCAGTGAGGGTGACTAACCGAGGATGCTCAGGGCCACACAGCACGTTAAGGAGGTGCCCAAACATAGAGGGATGATGGAGGTGCCACGACATTGTAAAAACTAGGAGCTCAGTGACGGTAACTCACCGAGAACGCTCAGGGCCACAAAGCACGTTAAGGAGTTGCCCAAGCATAGAATGACAATGGAGGTGCCGCCACATTGTAATAACTAGGAGCTCAGTGACGGTTACTCACCGAGGATGCTCAGGGCCACACAGCACGTTAAGGAGGTTGCCAAACATAGAGTGACGATGGAGGTGCCGCGATACTGTAAAAACTAGGAGCTCAATGACGGTTACTCACCGAGGATGTTCAGGGCCACATATCACGTTAAGGAGGTTTCCAAACATAGAGGCACGATGTCGGTGCCGCGACATTGTAAGAACTAGGAGCTCAGTGACGGTTACTCACCGAGGATGCTTAGGGCCAGATAGCACGCTAAGGAGGTGGCCAAATATAGAGGGACCATGTTGGTGCCGCGACATTATAATAACTAGGAGCTCAGTGACGGTTACTCACCGAGGATGCTCAGGGCCACACAGCACAGGAGGTGGCCAAACATAGAGGGACGATGGAGGTGCCACGACATTGTAATAACTAGGAGCTCAGTGAGGGTGGCTAACCGAGGATGCTCAGGGCCTCACAGCACGTTAAGGAGGTGCCCAAACATAGAGGGACGATGGAGGTGCCACGACATTGTAATAACTAGGAGCTCAGTGACGGTGACTCACCGAGGATGCTCATGGCCACACAGAATGTTAGGGAGGTGCTCGACACTGTAATAACTAGGAGCTCAGTGATGGTTACTCACCGAGGATGCTCAGGGCCACACAGCACGTTAAGGAGGTGCCCAAACTTAGAGGGACGCTGAAGGTGCCACGGCATTGTAATTACTAGGAGCTCAGTGACGGTTACTCACCGAGGATGCTCAGGGCCACACAGCACGTTAAGGAGGTTTCCAAACATAGAGGCACGATGTCGGTGCCGCGACATTGTAAGAACTAGGAGCTCAGTGACGGTTACTCACCGAGGATGCTTAGGGCCACATAGCACGCTAAGGAGGTGGCCAAATATAGAGGGACCATGTTGGTGCCGCGACATTATAATAACTAGGAGCTCAGTGACGGTTACTCACCGAGGATGCTCAGGGCCACACAGCACAGGAGGTGGCCAAACAGAGGGACGATGGGGGTGCCGCGACATTGTAATAACTAGGTGCTCAGTGACGGTTACTTGCCGAGGATGTTCAGGGTCACATATCACGTTAAGGAGGTGGCCAAACATAGAAGGACGATGTAGGTGCAGCGACATTGTAATAACTAGGAGCTCAGTGACGGTTACTCAGCGAGGATGCTCAGGGCCATGTAGCACGTTATGGAGGTGGCCAAATATAGAGGGACGATGGAGGTGCCGCGACTGTATAATAACTAGGTTTTACAGCGCCTTGTGAAACTGCACAGCACCATGCAACACCACAAACCACCTCACAGCATCTTGGGACTTCACACAGAACCGCAGAGCACCATGCGACATTACACACCACCTCACAGCACCGGACAGCAGAATGCGACACAACACACCACCTCACAGAACTTGCGGAACATCATAGCACCACACAGCACCTTGGGACACCACACAGAACCGCATAGCACCTTGCGACATTACACACCACCTCACAGCACCGGACAGCAGAATGCGACACAACACACCACCTCACAGAACTTGCGGAACATCATAGCACCACACAGCACCTTGGGACACCACACAGAACCGCATAGCACCTTGCGACATTACACACCACCTTACAACACCGGACAGCAGAATGCGACACAACACACCACCTCACAGAACTTGCGGAACATCATAGCACCACACAGCACCTTGGGACACCACACAGAACCGCAGAGCACCATGCGACATTACACACCACCTCACAACACCGGACAGCAGAATGCGACACAACACACCACCTCACAGAACTTGCGGAACATCATAGCACCACACAGCACCTTGGGACACCACACAGAACCGCATAGCACCTTGCGACATTACACACCACCTCACAACACCGGACAGCAGAATGCGACACAACACACCACCTCACAGAACTTGTGGAACATCATAGCACCACACAGCACCTTGGGACACCACACAGAACCGCATAGCACCTTGCGACATTACACACCACCTCACAGCACCGGACAGCAGAATGCGACACAACACACCACCTCACAGAACTTGTGGAACATCATAGCACCACACAGCACCTTGGGACACCACACAGAACCGCATAGCACCTTGCGACATTACACACCACCTTACAACACCGGACAGCAGAATGCGACACAACACCCAGACAACATAATACAAACATTATTTCCATACTTTCTCGCTGGTTTCCTCATCCTTGCCCCCTTTATGTCTGAGAGAAAGGTTGTAGCATCGTCTTTGTTACTTTGGTTACAACAAACCCCCCCCCCCCCTACCAAACTCTAACACGTGTCTGTATATACATTCCGGGAGTGCAGCTGCGTAAAGGCCGAACTGAGTAAATCTACCTACGTAGGTACAAAGGCACACTTTAACTTAATAAATGGAGATTTCGGGTGCACACAGCGGTCACAGATAACTAGGCGATCCACTACAAGTTTCGTATCAGGGCGCCCTGTTTCCTTGAGCCGACACTGCGTCACCGCGTCATTCAACTTTCCTACCTTAATGCATTACAAAGTTCAACGCTCTGGAAACATTCTCCGTCAATGCTCTAGATCCGCCCTGATTAATTTCATTTTCAAAATTTTGGTTTCTTTAGGGTAAATTTTTATTGGTTAGAATTTTTATCTTTTCACATTAGTTCCCGCTCTTAGTTACAAGGAACATCACGTAATAAATAGAACTGATTCAAATAGGTGCGTACAATGAAACTATCACATACGGGTAGGATTATATTATATCTCTGTTCCAGAGAAACCGGGTCATGTACCTCCACATCTCCCTTACCCAAAGTATATCTGGTACAGTTCCCTGCAGAGAACAGGTTTGCTGACCACGCGAGCCACGCTAGAGAAGCAGAGGAACATCATTGGCGCGGCTTTCCCACCCAAATCGTGACTTGGATCATCGGAACTTCCAGTACACAGAGACGGCGTTATTTCCTTTTCCAGCAGGGGGGGGGGGTCACGATGAAGGTTAGCATTGTACTCGAACGAAAGTCCAGAAATACGAAACGCCGACGCGCGTTCGTGTGTGGGCTCACTTGAATGGAAAAACCCGGCCTTATTTAGAGATGCAATAAACTGTACAGGACAAGCGCTCGATAAGGCTAAAGGAAAATGCGACGGAGCATAAATCCACTTCTGCTTAACTACTCCAAGATGTGTCATGTGACGCTTGGAAAACCCGGTTGGTTTCTTCAGTGTCCAGTGAAGCCCCTGCGGGCATTTGTCGTTGCACGCTCCTTCCCACCCTGGGGTTGCTATTCTCAAATAAGCTATCTTGTTATGGCGAGGAGAAATAACTGCCCGCCTCATCAAAAGAAGTGCCATTTTATAAATAGGATTAGTTATGGCGTATTAATCGCGGGGTAGGCTGATTTGGTCGGCCGTTACATTAACTGCACCTTGCGAAGGGCGCATCGGAAATTTTCCATACTCGGCCGAACATTTCGGTTAACCCGGGTTTCGGTTAAGCGAAGTTCGAATAACAGGATAAGTTACTGTACCTTGTTATTGATAGGATTAGGCCCTCCTTGTCAAACGGAGTACTTTCCTATGGATAAGTTAGGTTAGGTTAGACCCTACAATAAATAAATTACGAAAACAAACATAGATGACAAGAATTATGCTCAAATCCTCAGTGCTATATATAATACATGGGTGTTGTATTAAAGGCGATACTGTAACTCCAGTTTGATAGCGAGGAACTACTCTTATCCGCAACAAGCTAATGCACGGCTAGGAAAAGGAAACTGTAGCCTATATGTTGCGAACATTATTATGGCCTTCTATTATCTCACACTCTCCTGATGTATATCTTGGTCAAATTTTAAAGCGTCTATAAAATACGTTTTTATTCATCCAATAAGTTCATTTAACCTGAAGTGGATGACGATTGATGTTAAAGCAGTTTTTTAAAATATTTAAACAATTTTATGTCTCGGTCGGATTCGAACTGAATGACTCCGTGTTTGAAATCCTGTACTTTGGCACTGAGCCAACTTTCCCATAGTTACATATCAGATATTTAAAGATGTATATGATATTATAAAGAAAGGTTCCTTTCAATAATGAAGTATTACAAGAGATGGATAGAATGAGAAATTATAGACCACCACCAGCTTCATAAATTAGAAAAGAAAAAAAGCAAATAAATAGTAACAAACAAAAATATTAGTCTAACACCATATATTGTATAAAGAGGGAAATGGAAAACTGCAAGGAAATTCGCTTTCTACTCGTACTTTGCCACTTAATATTGTGATTCTGTCATGTGTACATACATATTTAATAATTCTAATTATAAAATAAAAAGTAACTAAGATTTTTCTTTGCTAAACCAAGTAAGTATTTACTTTAATTTTTTGTTTATATATTACTTGTTTTACATTTCAAGTAACTATAGGTTTGTGCCTATAGATAGTCGAGGCCTCTTTTATATTAACTGCAGTTTTTGTAACATAATATTTACCAGTAATAATTGAGTTGGCTTGAGAGTAGGGATGGGCCGATTCCGATTCTCGATTCCAGGAATCGTCGATTCTAGGTGGTATCGAGGAATCGTCGATACCTGATTCTTCATTCATAAAAGTGCCGATTCCGATTCTTATTTTGTTAACTATTAAAACCTGTGTGTGGAGTAATTTATTGGAAAAATAATTAATTACCAACTATATCATATTTATGTATTAGTTGATTTGAATGAATTAAATGATTAAATTAAACGAAAATATTATTATTTATGAAGCAACATCAATCAAGATCGTAACCATTTCTGGTCGTTTGACATCGCTCGTCTCTCTATCTCTCACTAGAGCGGGTTCGATACACACTCTCCCCTCCCCACGTGTCTTACTGTCACTGATTCATAGATGTCAGAACAAAACACAAAAAAAAGTACAGTAAAAACTCGATTAACCGTCACCGTCGGTACCGTGGCCATGACGGTTGAGCGAATAGACGGATAACAGAAACACTGTATTATTCCTCCAAAACTTAACCTCAATCGATTATATTATAGACAGATATTACTCTCACGGTAATGTAATATATTTGGGAGCGAAAAGAAAATAAACACGATTATAATAGCAAATGAAACTATTTATTAATTTTGTACTTTTTATGTTGCTCGTTTGTTTTTAATTTTTGATTTGTTTTAAGAGACAATGTAAATAGGCTTAGGTATTTTTTCAAACTTCATAGAATATTGTAAAGTTCACATTTTTAACTCTAACATAAGTCATTACTTTTATCTGATATGTTTTTATGCTTTTAAAAATTCCTATTGATAAATCAAGGTTGAAGGTTTTGTATAGCCTATTACATTAAAACAGAACTTTTAAAAGGTTTTGCCATATGACCAAGATGTTAACTAAATTAATTATTAGAGACCTAGCATGTAAGCTAATATAACTTGAAAGAATCGAGAATCGACTAAAGAATCGAGAATCGAAAGGAAAATTTTAGAATCGGAATCGGAATCGGAATCGAAAATTTTAGGAATCGGCCCATCCCTACTTGAGAGTTAAGGTTATAAATAATTGCGCACGAACTCACAAAACATTACTGTAGAGTTGCGGTTGTGAAGTTTGAATGTATGAGCCAGCAATAGATTAACATAAAACTCTTTTGTCTGTTTCCGATTATCCAGCAGCGATTAAGTAACAACCAAAACGCTCTTCACCCAGTAGCAGAAGTACCCGTCCTTCGTACGGGGTTGACGAATATTTGTATTGATTTAATTTGTATTTATATTTGGCTTGAATTTAATATACTAAAATTAAATCCCATTACATATATGAAACTATAGTTATAAACCTACCGTTAAGGGAGTTTCCAAGGCCAGTGGGGAATTTCTAAATAAAAATAGGCCTATGTGTTAACCAGGGACCCTAAGAATGTCTAATTGTACGTAATTAAGTAACACGCACACACACACACACACACACACACACACACACACACACACACACGCGCGCGCGCGCGCGCGCGCGCACACACAGACAGACAGACATCATTCGATTTTTATATATTAGTATAGATTATTGAAATATATATATACAACACAAAATGTCTCCAAGAATTTCTAGAGTAAGCCCTGATAGTCTGAATAAATAAATAACGAGCTTGCAAAACGACTTTTGTCATCATCAGATGACATAAATAATGGAAACGCGTATAACAATAAAGTGTGTGGTTTTGTGAATTCGTGTGCACTAATTTTTTTTATTTGTAATATTTATCATTGAAGGAATAACATATACGAAAAACTGTTCCAGTTATCATAAAAATGTGTGTGTTGACCCAAAATAAACTTAGTCTGGGAAAATCCTATATCATGGCAATAGATAGTCGACATTGTTCTTTAATAAGAAGTACGAGTAATTAGATTATTGTATTTACTTTATACATTAAGTAGCGTGGCCTTGTACTTTGTATGTAGTAATAGCTTAAACAAGGTTAAATCTTGAATTTTGTATTATTCAATGCTTTCACGTCCAGCCCCCCCCCACAAACCTTCTTATGGGCGCCAATGGTTATTGGAACATTCATTATTTAAAATACCTCATTTTAAATACCCACGTGACGTAAATAAACCTTTAAAATGATGTTACTGGAAAAGTTAATATACACTGAGTATATATATATATATGTAGAGTATGCCGGAAGATGGAGGCACTTACTAGTCTCTGAAAGTACTCGCATAAATACCAAGTAAGATTCTTGTTTAAGTACATAAGTGAAAGTGATATATATATATATATATATATATATATATATAGTTGGCTTACTTACCAAACCTGTTTTCTTGTATTAATTTACACACACGCACACACACACAAAATGAAAATAAAAGCTACAGTAAGCAAACCAAATTATCCAATAGTTTACTAACCACAAATTAACCTAAAATACTTGCAAGTAAAGTGCAAATAACCAGCGTTCCGGCCACAGATAACGTGCTGATAGGATATCTGCAAAGCCAACGCAAACATAAGATAAACCTGCTCTCAGTTAGCTAAGAGATTAGCGATGCCCGAGAGGTACAGGGCCGGTCCGAGATGAGCAAGTTGGTGCTCTAAACCTGTGACGTAATACATCGCCACGCCTTAAGGAGGACGCAGTAGGGTCACATATGCCTGTAGACCCCCACCCGCCATTTTTATTCTTTTCTCTTCATCCCATAAGCAAATGTTCTGTCGGTTGTCGTATGTAGGTTCCTCTAATTCCCTCTACCCTAATGAATGTATTTTCCTGCATTCCTCGAAACCATGTCTCTATTTTAATCCTTCCCCAGTAAGATCCTCCTCCTGACTTCCCACACGCACCCCCCATTCTATCCTAAATAAAAGAATGTGATAACGGTGTTTCTAAAGATACCATGCCTCCCTGTCGGGTCACACCTGCTCGGCCAGACCCGCATAGCTCCTACTGCGGACACACTCTAGCCTGGGTTTTCCCAGTGATGTCACGCCGCAATCTCGGCGAAAGCAAACAATTGGCCAGCTGACGCAAGGTCACCTGTGTTTCCCAAGTAAATAATTGCGATCGGGTCTCGCGAAGCTCTAGATTGGTTTCAGATAGCCCAAGCGTGACACTTGACACAAGAGTGAGCTGTACGCCAGCCTCGGATCCTGGCTTCACGTCAACTCACGACAATGCATGTCACTATATAACCCAAATGGTTGTAATACACATCTTCTATGAATGCTAATAAGGGAGCGACGCTACTCAAAAACACTAGGAGCAAGAATAAAGTGATTTTACGTGGTCGCAAACATAAATACACTGCAGGTCAAAACTTAAGTCACATTACCAGCTTACAGACATATCCTTACAAATATATCCTTACAAACTTATTCTTACTAACACAGCCTTAAAAAACATAAAGACACGCTAATTTATAAAGTAATTATTCATAAACTACCGAGTTACGTCATGCCATAATATTCCCACTGTTTGTTGATCAATGGTTAGTACTATGTTCCCTAAACCTCTGTGGCTTGCAGCCACTTATAGCAGGGGTTCTCAAACTGAGGCTTGAATAAGTCCATTGAAACTACCTACAGACGAGAAGTGTAGCAGCACGTAGACTGTCGTGGCATCTGCGTACTGAACTATGTCATGTTTTCGTAGAATGTTTAGTCTCATAGACCCTTGTCATTAAGTTATGGTCTTTGTGCCCAAGGACGGAACATACAGTACTTTTCTCTAAACATTATATCTTTATATATTATACAAATATAAATGGAGGGGGTACGGGCTCAGGTCAGTGTTTTAAAGGGGGGGGGGACTGAAATATTGAGAACAACAGACCTATGACATGGACTCTCCTATTCGGAACATGCTTCCCACACAAAGGTGAGCTGTAGACTATCGTCTTGCGGGGTGATTAGCGGGGCTCAGCAGGTCTGGGTTAGCGGGGCTCAGCAGGTCTGGATTAGCGGGGCTCAGCAGGTCTGGGTTAGCGGGGCTCAGCAGGTCTGGATTAGCGGGGCTCAGCAGGTCTGGGTTAGCGGGGCTCAGCAGGTCTGGGTTAGCGGGGCTCAGCAGGTCTGGGTTAGCGGGGCTCAGCAGGTCTGGGTTAGCGGGGCTCAGCAGGTCTGGGTTAGCGGGGCTCAGCAGGTCTGGGTTAGCGGGGCTCAGCAGGTCTGGGTTAGCGGGGCTCAGCAGATCTGGGTTAGCGGGGCTCAGCAGGTCTGGGTTAGCGGGGCTCAGCAGGTCTGGGTTAGCGGGGCTCAGCAGGTCTGGGTTAGCGGGGGTGTTGATAGATTCAACCGACTGACCTCGAATAATGACTCATAACGCAAATAGAACCACTATCTGACAATATTTAGTAAAACGTGGGCACTACAAAGACCAGAGAAATCGAAAGAGCAGACAGAAAGTGGACGCCCCTGTCACTAAGCTTTGCATTCGGATTTGGTCAGCCGTGCGGCCACAAGTGGAAAGTGGACGCGGCTTTCGTAGTGATCTGAGCAGAGAAAGTAAGGCGGAATGCTGCAGAGGGACGCGTTGGTGGCGCTGCCGAGAGCAACATAAGCTCTAATGTCACGCGCTAAAGAAGAAATCTAGACCGCATATGTTTACACAGAGTATGATAGGAATGTAATACACTACAGACAATATTAACAAAGAAATAAATAACGAAAACAAGAACTTGGTAATATTAAATACCTCATCTTAAAAGAACTATATTAAGACAAACAATGAAAAGTATAGACTTAAAGAAAACAACAAATTATAAGAGTAAACAAAAATATTGCAAAAAGAGTTTAAAAACATTTAACGTCAAACAAGAATTGAGGAATTAAAAAAAAGTATAGATCATTAAAGGAATGCAACGCATTAAAAACAAAGTAAACAAAATCGTGTGTAAAGCAAGAAAATCTCTGAATGAAAATTCTGTAAAAGGGAAGTTAATTACGGAAAAGCGAATGACATTAATAAATAAAATAGGAACCTAAATCATGCAGACGTGAAGCACACATGTCAAGAGTTTACCAACCGACGCCATGAGAGAAGTATCTTCACGGCTGAGGTAACTAGGCATGTGAGGGCTGCACCTACATGGCATATCCTCCGGCAGGAAAAGAAGTCAAATAATTCCATTAACTATATAATAACCTTATGGAAACATTTCCCATATCCAAACCCCACCAAGAGTGTTTAATATCGTATCAGGGAACACCTGAGCAGTAAACAGCGGGCATGACGTTGCCGAGGGTATGGAGCTGGTCAGGACATAGAGCCACACGGAAACAGCTGGCATGACAAAGTTGAGAGTTTGGAGGTTGAAAGGACATGGAGCTACACGTAATCAGCTGGTATGACGGAGTTGAGAGTTTGGAGGTTGAAAGGACATGGAGCCACACGTAAACAGCTGGCATGACGGAGTTGAGAGTTTGGAGGTTGAAAGGACATGGAGCCACACGTAAACAGCGGGCATGACGTGGCCGAGGGTATGGAGCCGGTCAGGACATGGAGTCACACGGAAACAGCTGGCATGACAAAGTTGAGAGTTTGGAGGTTGAAAGGACATGGAGCTACACGTAATCAGCTGGTATGACGGAGTTGAGAGTTTGGAGGTTGAAAGGACATGGAGCCACACGTAAACAGCTGGCATGACGAAGTTGAGAGTTTGGAGGTTGAAAGGACATGGAGCCACACGTAAACAGCTGGTATGACGGAGTTGAGAGTTTGGAGGTTGAAAGGACATGGAGCCACACGTAAACAGCTGGCATGACGAAGTTGAGAGTTTGGAGGTTGAAAGGACATGGAGCCACACGTAAACAGCTGGCATGACGGAGTTCAGAGTTTGGAGGTTGAAAGGACATGGAGTTACACGTAAAAAGCTGGTATGACGGAGTTGAGAGTTTGGAGTTGGACAAGACATGGGACTACACGTAAACAGCTGGCATGACAAGGTTGAGAGTTTGGAGGTTGAAAGGACATGGAGCCACACGTAAACAGCGGGCATGACGTGGCCGAGGGTATGGAGCCGGTCAGGACATGGAGTCACACGGAAACAGCTGGCATGACAAAGTTGAGAGTTTGGAGGTTGAAAGGACATGGAGCTACACGTAATCAGCTGGTATGACGGAGTTGAGAGTTTGGAGGTTGAAAGGACATGGAGCTACACGTAAACAGCTGGCATGACGAAGTTGAGAGTTTGGAGGTTGAAAGGACATGGAGCCACACGTAAACAGCTGGTATGACGGAGTTGAGAGTTTGGAGGTTGAAAGGACATGGAGCCACACGTAAACAGCTGGCATGACGGAGTTCAGAGTTTGGAGGTTGAAAGGACATGGAGTTACACGTAAAAAGCTGGTATGACGGAGTTGAGAGTTTGAAGTTGGACAAGACATGGGACTACACGTAAACAGCTGGCATGACAAGGTTGAGAGATTGGAGGTGACAGGGCATGGAGTTACACGAAAACAGCTGGCATGACGAAGTTGAGAGTTTAGTAGTGGACAGGACATGGAGCCACCCGGAAACTGCTGGCATGACGGACTTGAGAGTTTGGAGGTTGACAAGACATGGATCCAGAATAAAGAAGGCTTGAAGGACGCATTTTTCATTAATAATACATAAACAATTAACATCTATTTAACACAGCGCACGGGTTGGTTATTAAACCGACGGTTTTGCCATAATGCAATCATCCTGTCACTGGGATGTCCAAGAGTATTGCCGCAATCGCGCCTGCATCGGTCATTGCCCGCGTTCCCAGCCCGGATCTGTAACGCGATTAATAAACCATTGTAGCGCTCCTTTGTTTCCAGCCACGACTAGTGTGTGTTTGCAGCATACAAGAAGCACATGCAGACAGCGAGACTCGTGATTCATTGGGTCCGAGAAACATTCATCGTGCCCTCGCACAAGACACACCACGCTTCACTTTCTCCGCCTGCCCTATTGACCTCGTTGTGCCCCAATGTAATCCTTAAACCTACCATGCAATCACTTTCACTCCCGAACTCAAGGCAACTATTTGTAAACATACGGGATAATGCGGATCAGATTTGTTTCAAATTAAGTTTAAAGCTCTTAAACAGGACGAGTTGGCTTCATCTCCCCCCTCCGTCTCTTCCCCTTTCCTTCAGCGTCCTCCTACTTCCAACCTTCATTCTGAAAGAGTGTCCGGACGCCCGTTTGCAGATCTCCTGACCGATGTATTTTCTTTACTCAGTACGCCAACGGCTAAAAGAGTGGCACAAGAGACGTTCACCCAAAACTAGATTCAGACTAAAGCCATTATTCCCCAATAAGAAGTTTCTTAAAATTTGTATTTACGTATGAAGAAGCAGACGTTTGGTTTAAAAACAGTACCGGTAGCTGTTTTGAGCTTTGTCTTATCATGCTAAAACGAGACGTCGCCACAGCCTCCATGCACCGCGCTCTAGAGTTTCCACAACTACACCGAGCGGATATCAAATGGAAATGTGGCCAAACAGGCCGTGTAGAACCCACTGCTGGCGGAAAAGGAAACCGACCCGTTGGGTGATTATGTAAATGTGGCCGGGTTTGTTAACCTGGTTCGGAAGCACACAAAGTGTACAATTTAAAATGTAAATCCAACATCCTTTAATGTATTCATTGTCGGCCGGCTGTTTAACTAGGCATTGTTTTTTTATACACAAACATTGAAATCGCACGTAATTAGCTTCGTGTTTACTTGCGATCCAACTTTGCCAGTTTTGCTAACTGGATCCAGATAAAGGCGAGGAATAATGTATTGACAAGATCCACTTACATTCTGACCCTGCACACGTCAATTCTGTTGCTAACTTAGGCAGTCCTGTATTGGATCCAGATAAAGGCGAGGAATAATGTATTGGCAAGATCTACTCACCTCTCCAAACCTCCAATATGTTCCAAACTGTTACTGGATCCAGATAAAGGCGAGGAATAATGTATTGGCAAGATCTACTCACATTCTCACCTCTCCAAACCTGCAATATGTTCCAAACTGTTACTGGATCCAGATAAAGGCGAGGAATAATGTATTGGCAAGATCTACTCACATTCTCACCTCTCCAAACCTCCAATATGTTCCAAACTGTTACTGGATCCAGATAAAGGCGATGAATATTGTCAGTGCTGGCAAAATCCATACGTCTATTCTTTTGCAAACTTGGGCAGTCCTGTTACTGGATCCAGATAAAGGCGATGAATATTGTCAGTGCTGGCAAAATCCATACGTCTATTCTTTTGCAATCTTGGGCAGTCCTGTTACTGGATCCAGATAAAGGCGATGAATATTGTCAGTGCTGGCAAAATCCATACGTCTATTCTTTTGCAATCTTGGGCAGTCCTGTTACTGGATCCAGATAAAGGCGATGAATATTGTCAGTGCTGGCAAAATCCATTCGTCTATTCTTTTGCAATCTTGGGCAGTCCTGTTACTGGATCCAGATAAAGGCGATGAATATTGTCAGTGCTGGCAAAATCCATACGTCTATTCTTTTGCAATCTTGGGCAGTCCTGTTACTGGATCCAGATAAAGGCGATGAATATTGTCAGTGCTGGCAAAATCCATACGTCTATTCTTTTGCAATCTTGGGCAGTCCTGTTACTGGATCCAGATAAAGGCGATGAATATTGTCAGTGCTGGCAAAATCCATACGTCTATTCTTTTGCAATCTTGGGCAGTCCTGTTACTGGATCCAGATAAAGGCGATGAATATTGTCAGTGCTGGCAAGATCCATTCGTCTATTCTTTTGCAATCTTGGGCAGTCCTGTTACTGGATCCAGATAAAGGCGATGAATATTGTCAGTGATTGCAAGATCCATACGTCTATTCTTTTGCAATCTTGGGCAGTCCTGTTACTGGATCCAGATAAAGGCGATGAATATTGTCAGTGCTGGCAAGATCCATTCGTCTATTCTTTTGCAATCTTGGGCAGTCCTGTTACTGGATCCAGATAAAGGCGATGAATATTGTCAGTGCTGGCAAAATCCATACGTCTATTCTTTTGCAATCTTGGGCAGTCCTGTTACTGGATCCAGATAAAGGCGATGAATATTGTCAGTGATTGCAAGATCAATACGTCTATTCTTTTGCAATCTTGGGCAGTCCTGTTACTGGATCCAGATAAAGGCGATGAATATTGTCAGTGCTGGCAAAATCCATACGTCTATTCTTTTGCAATCTTGGGCAGTCCTGTTACTGGATCCAGATAAAGGCGATGAATATTGTCAGTGCTGGCAAGATCCATTCGTCTATTCTTTTGCAATCTTGGGCAGTCCTGTTACTGGATCCAGATAAAGGCGATGAATATTGTCAGTGCTGGCAAAATCCATACGTCTATTCTTTTGCAATCTTGGGCAGTCCTGTTACTGGATCCAGATAAAGGCGATGAATATTGTCAGTGCTGGCAAGATCCATTCGTCTATTCTTTTGCAATCTTGGGCAGTCCTGTTACTGGATCCAGATAAAGGCGATGAATATTGTCAGTGCTGGCAAAATCCATTCGTCTATTCTTTTGCAATCTTGGGCAGTCCTGTTACTGGATCCAGATAAAGGCGATGAATATTGTCAGTGCTGGCAAAATCCATACGTCTATTCTTTTGCAATCTTGGGCAGTCCTGTTACTGGATCCAGATAAAGGCGATGAATATTGTCAGTGCTGGCAAGATCCATTCACATGCTTGCCTATATTTAAATAGCACGCAATTCCAAAGAATCTCACCGCAGGAATGCAGGAAGCACTCGGTAGCTGATGGTGCGTCACGTGGTTCTATTCTCGCATCAAGGTGGCGGTGGCTTTACGGTTTCCTTGATTAACTCTTGGATTTAATTAGGGTTTTCCGGTAAACTTTAATCACTTCCTATGTGGTACATGAGGTTGACATATGCATTGATACTAACACCAATATTGACTGTAGTTCGTCGAAGTTTGGAAATAATTATGTGGGCAGGTTAGGAAGCTAAAATCTCTAATCACGGAGTTCCAGGAGAGCATTCCGTTGGATGATGACGTCCTTTAAGAGATCCTTTAAAGTAAATAAAGGCTGCCAGACCTTACGAGACGGAAACTATGAAGGTATAGCCGACCTGACTTGGGGTTACCAGATTTCCCTCCGGTCATGCGAGTCATGAAACAACTGTGATACGAGAGTCATGATCCTACCTTAATTCTCCGACAACAGCCCAGTCTCCTTACCATGACCCCCTATTCTTCCACGTCCCTACCCCGAGAGTCATGAACCTACCTCATCTCTCCGACAAACAGTACAGTGTCCCTACCATGACCCAACATGCTTCCACGTCCCTACCCCGAAAGTCATGATTCTACCTTATCTCTCCGACTACAGCCACATCACCCTGCCATGCTCCCACGTCTCTAATCCGAAAGTCATGATTCTATTATATCCCTCCGATAACAGCCACGTCTCCCTACCATGATGCATTATGCTCCCAAGTTCCTATCCCGAAAGTCATAGTTCTACCTTATCCCTCCGACAACAGCTACGTTTCCCTGCCACGACCCACTATGCTCTCACGATCCCACCTCGAGAGTCATAGTTCTACCTTATCTCTCCGACAACAGCTACGTTTCCCTACCACGTCCACCATGCTCTCACGTTCCTATCTCGAGAGTCATAGTTCTGCCTTATCTCTCCGACAACAGCTACGTTTCCCTGCCACGACCCACTATGCTCTCACGATCCCACCTCGAGAGTCATAGTTCTACCTTATCTCTCCGACAACAGCTATGTTTCCCTACCACGATCCACCATGCTCTCACGTTCCTACCTCGGGAGTCATAGTTCTACCTTATCTCTCCGACAACAGCTACGTTTCCCTGCCACGATCCACCATGCTCTCACGTTCCTACCTCGAGAGTCATAGATCTACCTTATCTCTTCGACAACAGCAACGTTTCCCTACCATGATCCTCCATGCTCTCACGTTCCTACCTCGAGAGTCATAGTTCTACCTTATTTCTTCGACAACAGCTACGTTTCCCTTCCACGATCCACCATGCTCTCACGTTCCTATCTCGAGAGTGATAGTTCTGCCTTATCTCTCCGACAACAGCTACGTTTCCCTGCCACGACCCACTATGCTCTCACGATCCCACCTCGAGAGTCATAGTTCTACCTTATCTCTCCGACAACAGCTACGTTTCCCTGCCACGATCCACCATGCTCTCACGTTCCTACCTCGAGAGTCATAGATCTACCTTATCTCTTCGACAACAGCAACGTTTCCCTACCACGATCCACCATGCTCTCACGTTCCTACCTCGAGAGTCATAGTTCTACCTTATCTCTTCGACAACAGCTACATTTCCCTACCATGATCTTCCATGCTCTCACGTTCCTACCCTGACAGTCATAGTTATACCTTATCTCTCCGACAACAGCTACGTTTCCCTACCATGATCCTCCATGCTCTCACGTTCCTACCCTGACAGTCATAGTTATACCTTATCTCTCCGACAACAGCTACGTCTTCCTGCCATGGTGTACCCACGTCTCTACCATGCCTAAATGAATAGCCCTATATAAATAAATAAATTCTTAAACACACAATACGCCTTAGACAAACGTAAGAAGACGAGAGGTTTGTGACTGATGTGGGTAGCCGGGTTAGGTTAGGGTTTACATGAGGGACAGAGTTTTAGACTTGGGCAATATCGCAAATACTAAAGTTGATGAAAAGAGCAACAGAAACTGTTTCGAGGGATTTGTTCCTTGCGGCTGGTTATATTCTTCTGTCCAGTAAATTCTCTGCCGGTGCAGGATGAGATGACTGAATGCTGTGCAGGGGCAAGGAAGAAGCTGCCCCTGGGAGGAAAATACCACGTTGTGTGGCGACACTTGGGAGTTCCCTGTGTGTAAAGCGAACATGTTCCATAACGCCACAATAGGGGAGCACATACTGTCTTAGGGGAGCGCCTCTAGTACTGAGGGATTTCTTCCTACATCTTAGTCCTCGATGGAAAAAACGATTTCTTCATAAATACGACGGGCATGACGCCGCTGCGCAGGAAACCTGACTCGGCAGATTGTCGTAAACTCACACAAAATGCCCTTGAAAGTCAATTAATGTCCTAATTGAAAACTTTTATCCAACAATTGGTATATAAAAGCTGACCAAATAGAAACAAAAAAATTATACTGTATACACGTGATGGCACAATTTTGTACAAGTCTTTATATACCTTGTTAATATATGTTTCATTAGATTAAATATAATTTGATTTAGTTTCTCCTGCCTGGCCTAAATGCAGCCCGTTGTGTCTTGTAGAAGGTTACGGCGAAATATCCCTACGTTACTGGGGAATTCCCTGCTTTTGCTAGCACTGTCGAAGAGCGAAAGTGTGCAATGGAGGGGAGGGACAGAGGCAAAGGGAAGGTAACCGAGCCGCACTTCAGTTGTTTGTGAGACTCTCAGTTCGGAAGTGTTGCACGCTCTATTGGATAGTTGACCGTAAGTTACTTTGCACTTCACCGCTACTTTAGTGTTAGATATACGTTACTAAGTGACGCTAACAATATTTCCACTGTTTAAGTAGACAATTTTCTGTTTCAATTTAAGATTTCTTTAGATTCGGCTCTGGCTGGTCCAGATTGTCATTTTTCCATCCTAATCTAGGCGAAAGTTTGGTTGGGCTATTATCACTGTCCACCTTGCTAAGCTACGAACTATTTCGCTCTTTAAGAAAAGTTTCTCTTTTGGCAAAACTTGAAAAACTCCGATGGTTTACGGTTTTACATAAGCTTCTTGAAAACACATTATAAACAATAATATAAACAATATTCGGGCCGACTTGTGAGTTAAACGCAAGAAATATATACAACTCACAATTATTAAACTTAAAATTTCAAGCCGTTTCATGACATGTCGTCATCATCAGTGATGCTATGACAAACATGAAACCTTAATTAAAGAAACGTAAATTATCGAAATACAAACCTACTCCTTCATGAAGAGTTATTTAGGAATACCACACCCCATAGCTAAATCAAATACACAACTACAAAGTACTGTATATGGCTCGATAGGTTCTACGAAATACGGTTTTATCGTAAGCTACACGATTACCGAAGTGAAAGAGTTGGCTCACTTCGTATATATACCTCACACATATATGCCTAGCTGCTACAATAGTTGTTATTTTATACTATTGTTATTTTCGTTTCGTTATACCGTATAATTCTTTTCTTACCTAACTATTGCTATTACAAATAACAATTTTTCCCCCAAAATAGCAAATGGTAAAATTTAAAACAGTTTATTACAAATTAGTTTATTAAAACAAACAGAATAGTAGAAACGACGGTGTTACCTTCATCAGTGCTTGACTGCTACTGATGAAGGCGGTACCAGTTGTAATAGCCAAACACTGAAAAAGTCGAAACTAGTCTGTTACATTTAATAAACTAATGTGTGATGGGATTTAGAGTAAACTGCTTAAAATTTTACCGTTTAGATTGAATCCCCCTAGTTAGGCTTTAATTAACTTAAGAAATACCAAATGTTTATCTAATTTTTTATATTATAAATGGTAAAATAAGGATCCAGTTAGGTTAGATTATTATAAAGAGATCTTAACGTGAGCTAACTGGTTGCTGAATAGTACGCTAGCGAAAGATACTTATTCTTTGTATAAGCAAACCTAACCTAACTGGATACTAGAATATATTGTATGTAATAAAGCTATAACTTGGCGCAGTAGAAAATTTTGTCCTGCTTTATAAACGTCCCTCCAGTTCCGTGGGGTTGTAAATTAAGCCTATGTTCTCCACGCTACTTGTATTTAGCCATGTCTACGTAGCTTAGCTCTGTTCCTCAAGCGTAATCTTTCTGAAGGGACGTTCTCTGGGAAACTTAAGATGGCCCGCCACTTTATTTAAGAGCGAATATTCAATGTTTAGAAATTCTTCTGAACACAAACCCATTTGCGCGCCGAACGAGCCGGCTAAAGCGCTAACGTACTTCCTGGGATTTCGGAAAGAGGGGGGCCCAGTCCAAGGGACACCCGCTAAAGTACTGCGTGGCTTATATGTATTGTATATTGTGAGTAGAACGTATCCGTTAAATTATATGGTTTTTGGTTGTTTTTAATAAATTAAAACAATTTACATTGTGTAAGTATTAAGTAAAAAATACAACTATTACCCAATTAGCAGCCCCGCAAGAAATAGGAGCTTCGAACCAAAGATGGAAAAGAAATTTTGGGAATTTAACTGAAAGAGCAATAATATACCCCGGGCAATTCCATATTGAATAAATATATTTTTAATTTTATTAGAATGCAAATTAATATAATTTGAATGAGCAATTTTAATGAATATTTAAAAAAATGTAAAAAATTAATTAATTTGTAAATTTAACACTAAAAACGTCATAGTAAAAAATAGATAATAATAAAGGCAATGAAGCAATACTCTATACAAGAAATGTAAATAATGCAATTAAACTATGTAAAGAGCCTTCCATTTATACGTCGAGTAGGCTGAAATATAAAATCATTTCTTATACATGATACATAACTAATATAACCTTATATAAACACAATAGACCTACAAAACTTTACATAACCTTATATAAACCCAATACAGACCCAACATAACCTTATATAAATACAATACAAACCCAACCTAACCATATATAAACACAATGGAGACCCAACATAGCTTTAGGGCCTATATAAACAAATACAAACCCAACATAACCTTATATAAACCCAATACAGACCCAACATAACCTTATATAAATACAATACAAACCCAACCTAACCATATATAAACACAATGGAGACCCAACATAGCTTTAGGGCCTATATAAACAAATACAAACCCAACATAACCTTATATAAACCCAATACAGACCCAACATAACCTTATATAAATACAATACAAACCCAACCTAACCATATATAAACACAATGGAGACCCAACATAGCTTTAGGGCCTATATAAACAAATACAAACCCAACATAACCTTATATAAACCCAATACAGACCCAACATAACCTTATATAAACACATTACAAACCCAACATAACATTATATAATCACATTACAAACCCAACATAACATTATATAATCACAATACAAAACCTAACATAACCTTATATAAACACATTACAAACCCAACATAACCTTATATAAACACATTACAAACCCAACATAACATTATATAATCACAATACAAAACCTAACATAACCTTATTTAACACAATGGAGACCCAACATAGCCATATATAAACACATTACAAACCCAACATAACCTTAGGGCATATATAAACACAATACAAAAACAAACATACCTTATATAATTTTTTATTGTCATGTTAGTGGTTTGTTTTAAAATAAAGTTTGGTAATTATTAATGAATTGTAAGCTAAATTGGTTTTTCAAACTTTACCCCTCTATTTCCTTGATTTTGTAAAGCATTTTTATGTTTAGATGGTATAATTATATCCCACCCAAATCTTTCTGGCTTCGCCATTGTTCAATATATCTTTATCCTACAATTAATACAACATTTTTTTAAAGTCAATTCCTACTTAAATCAACAAACTTTTATTTTATTATTTTTTTATTTTACAATTACAATTAATAAATATGTATATACACGACAGAATCACAATATTAGGTGCCAAAATAGAAAATGAATTTCCTTGCAAATTTTCCATTGCCTTTCTATGTATGGGGTTTGTTACTAATATTTTTGTTTGTTACTATTTATACGCTTTCTTGTTTTTCGTCGTTTGAATTGTGTTGTAGTTTCTTTTCGCTTTCCTTTCGCATTGTCCGTTTGTGAAGCAAGGTTCGATTCCGTTATACCAGTTTGTTTATTTTATTCTTTTCATTCATTTTTATTCCTAGAGCATTATTTATGATACTTTATGGTAACCGTGGCAACAATTTAACATCGTGCAACGGAGATTTCGACGACAAACAAATATGAGGCAAAAAAAATTGTGAAGAACATTTCTTTCTACGGGAAAGTTGCCTTAGTGCCAAAGCGCTAGGTCTCAAACACGAAGATACTCAGTTCGAATCCGACCTAAACCCTCAAATTTTCATAATTTAATAATTGATTAAATATTTGAAAAAACTTTATTAACATCAATTGTCATCCACTATATGTTTAAAAAAATGTATTTGAACTTGATTGGATGAATAAAAACGTATTTTACTAACGATTGAAAATTTATACAAGACATAGCCTATATCAGAAGAGTCTCTACAATACAATCTTCCTTAAGGTTTAACTGTGCATTCTAATAACCTAATTAAGCACAGTAACTTTATAAGGTATCCTTATACAGCGGAAACATAAGTCTAAAACTAAAGGAATAGTATTTCTTATTATACATATTATTAAATACTAAATAATAAAAATATAATAATCAAATAGGCATTAATTAAATAATCATTAAATATAAACTAATGAATCTGTTCCTAGCGCATGTCTGAAGGGAGGGAGAAATGATTCAGAATTGTGTTAAAATATTATATAATAGCATGCAGAACAATAGGGAAGCAACTTTTGTATAAAGTCATTGGTTAAATGAGGATCGAGACCCACATGCATGTTTTACTATCGCTTCTATCAGCAAATCCACTTCCTCCCTCGCCCCTATACACTACGAGTAGTAACTCACTAAAGTCTGTAAGAATAATCTACTTACAATATCACGTAGCCCGTTTCTTCAAGTGGCCTTCTTCAGGTGCAGATAGATTCCAGTTCAGCTGTGAACATGCAAGAAATGACGGCATTAGTAAGTTTGTTTATAACTCGCAGTTTCTGTTGTACATCTTGAGGTTTTTTATTTAAAACGTCATCACACAATACAAGGAACACACAACCCAAATCAAACTTCCCCATTCACATACAAAACACACTACACACATAGACCAGAATAGACACAAATCTAAAAGTCCTTTCTATACATTAAAAAGGCAACAAACTAAACACAGTAGAAAACTACGAGTTATAGAAACACCATAAAAGCCATTCATAAAACATTGTAAACGTCAAAACATACTTACAATCTAATTCGCTATTTGAAAACATAATTAACTACTCTATGTACAATAATACACCACAGACACACCAACACAACACACCTGAGCAACAGCCTTGTTCGTGACTCATAGCATAGAACAATGCACTGACCTAGTGCGAAACGCGTCTGCTGAATAAATCAGTAAGTAGTGGTTTTTTTCCCAAGTGATACCAAAAGTAGTAAATTTGGTAAATTTTATAGTAAAATTGCATTTAAGTATTTAATGGCATGATCATACATTATAAGATACACGTGTTTGTTCATTGCCCCATCAAAGACAATTCTCTGTCGGCGCGTCCATCTGATGCGAGCAAGAGGCACATCACTGAATCCTTACCCAGAGTGAAGAATCGATTTCCTTGCTACAAACAATTCAAAACGCTGACCTTGTGGTAGTCAGCTGTGACCGCGTAGTCTGTATGATACAGTATACCTTGTGGACCGCTTGGGTACTTAAATCTGGCCCGGGCCTGAGCTGAGTAGTCCTTAAGACAGGTTACATCACACGGACTATAGACTGATAGTAATGGACTTCATCCTAATTTCGCTGATTTCAACTCTAACAAGTAATACGAACAAAAATTGTTTAAAGTCAATTTCTATTTAGGTAAATATATATATATATATATATATATATATATATATATATATATAGTCAGTTACTTTTTATTAATTAATTACAAATAATATAAATAAAATAACCTAACCTATGCGTTAAACCAGCTGATCTACCACATAACCTATAACATAAAATCAGCTGTTTTATGAAATCATATGTTATAATTTATTTTAAGCCAAACAGGACGAAATAACTATACTGCATACCTTGCCCCTTTTCTGAAAAGCTTTCCTCCCATAAAAAACTAAAATTGCTTAATTAAATTTAATCAATGAATTAATACTGTATCTGAAAAGACTGTATTACCATAAAGTGTCTTCAACTACAAGTTTAAAAAAATGTATTTGAACTTGGGGGGATGAATAAGAAGTATTTTGTTAACGATTGAATATTTGAACCTGATATATAGAGAGATAGGGTGACCTAATAGAAGGAATTTACAAAATATCTTCAGGTAGACCCACTCTATTTTGGAGACAGTTTGTTGTCTATGCGCTACGTAAGGGTGCATTAAGAAGGAAAGGAAGGGTGGGTGACATAAGGGTTGTAGACCGCTCTTAGTTCGAGTAAGTTATGTTTGTCGTTGATGGCGATACCGGTGGTGATACAGAAGACTTTCCCTAGGGCCCCACGTAATTCTTATGCCACATAGATATATATTTGGAGAAAAAAAGTAAACACTGCAACTCAGGGACGGGCGGGCTCGCTGCAACCTGTTAATTCGCAACCGGTTTGCGGACCGGGCGTCCTTCGTCAAAGCCACAACACAAACATCACGACGCTGTATTTGTGGAAACCTTAAGCGCTTTTAAACAAGTTTTATCGTTGCTTTTTAACGAGGCGCGTTTTCTGCTTTCCGTTGCAGGATCGGCCCCAGCTTGTGCTTGGCACCTCCTATAGTTAGGATTATTATGTCAGGAAAAGGCAGTATGAGACAGATACCAACGGAAAGCATGTTATAATATCTAACTATTGAATAAAGTTAGGCAGATTTAAAGATCTGAGAGGCAAATACCACATAAATTTGCAATTTACTATTTACCATATAGGCCTAACAAACTTTCTTGATAATTTTCTAGCTTTTCTTCTATTCTTTTGTTTGAATGCTGAAGACATGTCCTTCTATGTTAAAGCACAGGTCGCACAATGGTTGAGGCAGGCTCTTGTTTCATCCAAGTATATTGGTCTTTCCGAAAACATCTTGCCCGCCACTAAATGGTCGCACAAAAATTTAAAGCCCAAATTTAAATACAAACAAGTTAACGATAAATCCGGCCACGAGATTGCGCTAATTTTATTACTACATAAGAACTGCGTGGATTTTGCTTAAGCTGTATTCAGTGTCCGGAACTATGACCTCCGGCTAACACAGGTGACCTCGTGTAGTTCACACAGTCGGGCAGCGCCGGTGTGCCATGCTTCGTCTCCATAACACTTTGCAGAGAGTGGCCAAGCCACCCTCACGCCTAAAGGAAAGGCCGAACATCGCTATTGCAAATTACATCCCCCAACTCTACTCTTCTAACAAATATGTTAAAAAATGTTCATTTTACTTTTAATTTTATCGGAAAGAGTTCCTTTACTTGTGTGACGTTACAAAACCCATCTATAAGTGTGGTATACAATATGCATACCTTCGCCTAACCGCTACAAGATTCGAGATACAAAGTCGTACAAACAATACAATAATATTTATTCTAATACATTTTCCCGCCTTTCCTAACATTACGATATTTTCCTTTGCTGACGCGTTTCGGAATGACTCCATTTTCAAAACTTAAATGGTATAAACTACAAAAACGTTTCATTTACGTCCTGATGTACATTTCGATTGCAGCAATCATCTTCAGAGGAAACTACTACAAGGCTAAAGCAAGTCTACTCAAGAGTTAGTCTTGTAGTAATTTCACCTGAAGATGATTGCTTTGCGATCGAAATGTACATCAGGATGTAAATGAAACGTTTTTGTAATTTATACCATTTAAGTTTTGAAAATGGAGTCATTCCGAAACGCATCAGCTAAGGAAAATATTGTAATGTTAAAAAAGACAGAAAAATGTATACAAATATAGGGATGGGAAAATTTTCGATTCTAAAAGTTTCCTTCCGATTCTCGATTCTTTTAAGTTATATACGCCTTCATGATATTCTCTAATGATGAATTTAGCTAACGTTTTGGCCATATGGTGAAGCCTTTTAAAGGTTCCTTTCTAATGTAATGGGCTACACAAACCGTTTGACCTTGATTTATGAATAGGAATTTCTGAAAGCATAGGTGACAAGCAAATGGACCGGAAACGCCTTTGTTTCCGGATCGTCTTTGTTGGTGCGTCATAAATAATATTATTTTCCTTATCTGATATAGGCATTTGCTTTAATCGTTTAATTCATTCAAAGCAACTAACACATAAATAAGACATAGTTGATAATTAATCATTTTTCCAATAAATTACACCGCACACGTATATTAACAGTTAAAAAAACAAGAATCGGAATCGGGGCATTAATCATTGGAGAATAGATTATATCTACGATTCCTCGACACCATTAGAATCGACGACTCCTGGAATCGTATAAAAGAAGTGACGACTTCCTAAAAGAAGTGAAGTTGAATATACAATGTTAATTACTTTTTATGGTATTACATTAATTAATATAAAAAAGAAACAAATTTTACCTAGTATTATTATTACTATAAAAATTCTACCTTAGATATTAATATAGTACCTTATGATTTTGGATTCATCTTTCGTAACATTTATTAATTATGAAATACAAGATCAACTTTATATTTCTGAAGGACCCCCCCTCCCCTTATATTTACCACTGCTCACTAGGTTGCCTGGGAACGTTTCGAAACTTCTTAGGTTCTAAGAAAAACCTAACTCTGTAACGTCACGTCAGGGATGTTCTATGGCTTGACCCGAGCCCTAGTTTTAGACTGACAACGACACTTAGTGTCAACACGTAGGCGTCGGCACACTAATTAGTGTGACATAACCAGCGCAGCGACAAGCTCGAGAAGCAGAAAGCGAGGCCACTTTCACTGGCGCACATCCTGGTAGCGTTGCGACACCAGATCCGGAGACGGTGCGTCATTGCCGCAAACCTAAAGCCGTGGCTCCTGATAGGACCCGAACAGGTCAAATGTTATAAGCAGGCACTTGGCTCTTAGATAGAAATTGTGTATTCGTCGTCTAGAAAACATCAGGCACTGTCGTCATCTCTACCCGTCCCAATCCTATTAGCACGCTTCCGTGCCCTATTTACATCTTTTGTTATTTATCCTATACATTAAAAAGTATCAATAAGCTTAAATCCAAGAGTAGATGTTTTTGGAAATTATCTGCGAGCACCTTCACCCCCCCCCCCCGCCCTCTCACCGAGTCTCGCAGCCCCCAAGTTGCCGATTATAAAATTTACCCGTCTATCTTCCCACAGTTGCTTTGACGCAAGGTTTGGAAGTAAAGAGAGTGGTAGAATTTGGAAGAGACTTTTAATAAAGTTTATTTTTCACACGCTTTATAATGGTGTTCATACTTCCCGGGGTACGCACTTGACCCGTCCCCTGAAGACACTTCGCAACTGTTAGAAAAGGAAGTGTTACGTCTTACATTTTCGACGGTACCTTTAAAAGTTGTCCCAAGCAGTTTTGTCAATTACGCTTTTCTAGTGGACATTGGACGTTCTGAGATAGAAACAAACGTCTGCCCTGCTGTGTATGTTCTCCTCCCATGGTTATAACAAACGTCTGCCCTGCTGTGTATGTTCTCCTCCCATGGTTATAACAAACGTCTGCCCTGCTGTGTATGTTCTCCTCCCATGGTTATAACAAACGTCTGCCCTGCTGTGTATGTTCTCCTCCCATGCTTATAACAAACGTCTGCCCTGCTGTGTATGTTCTCCTCCCATGGTTATAACAAACGTCTGCCCTGCTGTGTATGTTCTCCTCCCATGGTTATAACAAACGTCTGCCCTGCTGTGTATGTTCTCCTCCCATGGTTATAACAAACGTCTGCCCTGCTGTGTATGTTCTCCTCCCATGGTTATGACTATAAAAGCAGAAGATGTGCTGCGTTGGTCCATATCCCACTTCAATATACTGTCTCACTATTATGGAGGACGCTCCAAGCGAAAACGTCAAACTGACAGAATTTCCGGACTATTTCATTCAGCAGTGGTTGGGAAATGCTACCATACCACGTCACATATGGAGTGTTCTCGGGCAGCGGCATCGCACAAACCACGCAGTAGAGGCTGGAACTCAAAGTTAAATGCCTTGGTTGGAAGGAAGACACCCAACATTGTTTTTTCTCATAGAGAAGCTAAAAATAATAACAATTTTAAAATCTAAGGAGCTTGGTGCTATGGAAACAAAAAGGAAAAAAGTATTTAAAAACTCGACCGGAGAATAAAAAATATCTTCGATGAGTTCAAAAACCGTGATGACTTGAAAAAAAAATTAAGTTCATTGAGCTATGTAAATAAGTTGGCGTGAACAAAAAAGTCACATAGACGCTACGGACCGATTGTATAATTAGTTAATTTTAAACACTGATAAGATATGCAGCTGGTTTTTAAAAGAAGAGAAATAAATAAATAAAATGAAATCGAAAAAATAAAGTTTAAAAGTAAGCAATTTGTACCAATACAAAAAAAAATGATTGCCTAAAGTCCAACCCCAAACCTCCCCGTGGTAGCAGCGGGAAACTAGTGGTACGCTAATACACCTTGGATAGTATGGGGCTCCGGCAGACTATATTTGTGACACGCATTAATACTTTCCTCTGGAACAACGGGTCGCAAGTGGCACGATTTTTGTTGGATCGCAACTGGCACGTAACCACGCCCTTGGGCCCTGCCAGACTCTAATCCTACCCTTTCAAAATTCTTTCCCGTAATTCACAGAGCATTGACTGATTATTTTAAAACCACACGCCTTAACCCATTGTGGATGAAATTATTCGCGATTCAAACGGTCCAGCGGAACGAGTTAAGCCGTCGCGACTGGCAACTGAATTGTGTTCACGACGAAGTTTCTTGACAATCGATGAGGAGAAGCCCTCGTCAGTACGCCCACTGAACATATTCTAGGGACGAGGTATCATGGTCGATGGGGAACACTGGGTTGTACAATTTCCCTAACGTAGGAACACACCATAGTGCCCGTACAACGGTCAAATCGTCGGGAAAACGCTGGAATTCGCGAATAAGTATCGATTAGCAAAGGTCGAAATGAGCGTAGTGGTCACGCAGCGTTCTGCAACAATCGGACAGGAACCACAGCTTCTGTAACCCGCCGTCTCGGCCTTGAGATGTCTCCTTCACAGTTCCGACAGATTGCGCCGTAAACAGACTTGAGCGTTTGTCACTTGGGCGTAACTAATTCCAATATATCCGGGAATGTTCTTCCCTCAGCAGCCTTCCCGCATTGCAAAGGTACGGCTGGAAGTCAGCCTTGGCTGTCGGACGTATCCGTCACATAGCCATTGTTGTATTGCGTGTAAAGCCATCGCTTGGAAGCCAGTTTCAAGGCCGTCAGAGGCAGCGGAGACAAGTGGACAGACAAACTTACTTGCTATTTACATTCAATATTTTTACCACTTTAAAGTTTACATTGTTCAGCTGGAATACAGAGTAAAGGAAGGAATACAAGCAGCTGTATTGGTTATGCTGATGGCATTTTATGGTGATATAACGTGAATGGAGCAGATCGGGCAAGTTGGGACATTGTTAACAATAAAGCTAAGATGGCAACGGGATAGAGATAAAACTGTGTTCAGGGTTCTTCCATTAGCATCATGATGCTATATCTTTATGTAATGGAGGGTTGGGAGATTAGTTAATATTAGAAATTCACCTCTTGGTCATGCCATGAGACATGGTAATGGAAATTCACCTCTTGGTCATGCCATGAGACATGGTAATGGAAATTCACCTCTTGGTCATGCCATGAGACATGGTAATGGAAATTCACCTCTTGGTCATGCCATGAGACATGGTAATGGAAATTCTTCTCTTGTTAGCAATGCAAGAGAGTATGTTATCTAGGTTACTTCACCCTCAGACCTTGGAAATAAAACAAAACTAAATTCTTAAATAATGATAAAACCAGTTAAATATTGAGTCAAAGAAGTTTATTTAATTAGTGCAATGTTTTGGCAACTGGTTCGTTGCCTTATCAACCGTTGATGAGGAAAACAAACTAGTTCCCGAAATGTAGCACTCATTAAATAATCTTCTTTGACTCAATATTTAACTGGTTTATCATTATTTAATACTAATTTTGATTACTCAAATAAACACGAGTTAAAACTAAATTTCTTTAGAGGAAAGTTGGGAGACAAATCCTTTAAAACAATTTTTTAATTATAAATAAATAAAACCTCTTAAACCAGACAAATTTTTTTTTTATTTCTCATGATGTACATTTCGATTGTAAAGCAGTCTTCTTCAGAGGAAATTATTACAAGAATAACTCATAAAGTCTTGTGCAGTTAGTTTTGTAGTAATTTCCTCTGAAGATGATTGCTTTGCAATCGAAATGTACATCATGTCATAAATACAAGATATTTGTTGTTTAAGAAATTTTATTTATTTATAATAAAAAATTCTACCACAGTTGGTTCAAGTTATTACCTTTCATTGACGTTTAAATGAGGCATTAGTTTGGATATGTAAAAAGCATAATAGAGGAACAAGGATGGTTGGTCAGAGACCTAAAGAAAGATCTTGGAGAAGGAAACAAATAAGAGAAAGCTTATAGGAGAGAGAATACAACTGGCAACTAAAGAAGGAAATAATCAGAAACTGTTAGATAGGCCAAACTAGCATTGATGCAATATAAAAGGAGATAAACAGAGTTAATATTCAAATAACATACATTTTGTACAAAACACTGCAAAAAGGAGAATTCTCAACACCAATATTAGACGGGCTAAATAGAAATAAAAATTTATTTTGTATTATTTGATTCCATCTTCACTTGAGCCACTGCTTTTTAACTAAAAAACACTTGTACATATGCTAGTATGTTACAATCAGGTGCGCACCCACGGGGGGGGGGGGGCTAAGAGGGCTGTAGCCCCCTCAAGAAAAAAAGAAAAAAAAAGTTTATGAAGAAGATTTGGAAAACAACAACTTAAACGTGTTGATGGCCGAAATGGAAGTTTGGCAAGCTTTTCTCCAACAACACAATGCACACCATGTCAATGCAATTGATTTTCTAAATATTTGTGATAAAACAATCTTTCCAAACATCCATATCCTACTTAAGATTTTCATCACTATACCTGTATCCACCAGCACAGCAGAGCGCTCCTTTTCCACTCTTCGGAGAATCAAGACATACCTAAGAAACACGATGTCTGATAGTAGGCTAAATGGCGTATCCAATCTTAATATCCACAGGGAAATTCCAGTTGACACAGACAGTGTATTATCCATACTGAAGAAGGCCAAAAGAAGACTCAATTTTGTTTTGTAAGACAGCTGACATAACAAGATTTTGTCAAAATAAAACCTAAAATCTTATTTTATCTGCTGGGTTATATCATTCAATTCTATAGTCCCTACTCAAAACTTGCACTCAAAGAGCTAAAATAAACTTAAAGTAATGCCTTAAAATACCGGTTATTCTTACGAATTTTTAAAAGGTTTTCCGTTGGTTGGCCCAGGGTCTCCCGGTCAGCCCCCCCCCATAATTATTTTCTGAGTGCGCCACTGGTTACAATTGCCTATAGTAGCATTTACTTTTTTGACAATTGACGTCGGCTGTTTCAGGAAATGTATCCCATTGTCAACTAAGGCCGTAACTGACCTCTTGATTGTTTAAGCTTAAGGGGAGAGTGGAATATAGGGAAGGAATATTATGTGAATTTTTAAAGAGTATTGGAGGTTATAATGTCAAAAAGTGTCTGTGTGAGTTATAAAGTAATTTGGTGTTGAGAATGTATGTTGAATGTAGTTTGTGTATTTCATATTACTTGGTTGCAAACCCCAACATCATAAACAAAGACATACAACTCCACCAGTGTTTACAAACTAATTTCCAGTTCATTTACACAGGAAGATAATTTTACCCAGTTACCAAACAAAACTCCTAATCAAACTTTCCTGAACACAACCACAAACCTCAAACTACTACACAACATAACATTAACCCCACAAATTCTACACAAAGAAAACAAAAATAACCAACCAAAATATACAACGAACAATATACAAACATTTCAAACTACTCCCAACACACACACACACACACAAACAAACAAACAACAACAACAACTAATTACATTACAACTCACACATACACTTTTCGACATTATAACCCCCAAATCTTTTTAAATATAAACCCAATATCCCACTCCCACCCTAACCTAAAACTAACAAGAGGTCAATTATGGTCAGAGTTGACAATGTGACAAATCTCCCAAAACTGTCTTCCTCAATATCCAAAAAATGTTAGTGCTATTACAAACAAGTGTAACACACTAACAAATATACAAGTGTTTTAAGTTAATGATTTTGATTATTGCCCATTACTGTCCACCAGATACCCTGCATGAAATCATATTGCTGTAAATATGTTGAGGACATCTACTTTGTCAGTGTCTAAAATGTAGGTCAGCTTGTGAGAAGAACTCAAGCAAAGTTCCTGTGACTGGTGTTTTCAGAAATCTGTGTGGTTATCTAATCAGTTACAACACTTTAAAGGACAGCTACTAAGTAACAGTTATTAATTCACTTTCATTGTTTTGTTAAACCCAAATAACAAAGCAGTTCCTGTTTTATTCTTAATGTTATCCATTCAATGATTCGCAAAGTACCCTTTTACTGAAATAGTTCAGTTTTTGTGAGTGATAATAGTATACTTTCACCTGAAACTTTAATGGAGTTATAATTGTTTAAAGAACACATTTGCCCACTTGATAGCTTCATTGACCAGTGGTACACATAGGCGGCCCCTCATGAAATATAATTGCTCATATTTATTACCTATTTTAATAAATGTTTTTAAAAATTAATCCACTAATTTAAAGTATGTTATTATCTAAGGCCAAGTAGAGAAATTAATATAAGGCAGAAGTTATTATGATTTGTTAAATTAACTAACTAATGTAATATCTTGAAAACTTGAGTCAGATAAATTATAGCCTACTTAATGTTTTATGTGGGTTTTAGTTACCTTATTTGTATTAAAAAAAAAAAAAACAGTTTCCTTTGATAGAAAAAAAAATGAAAAAACATTTTCTTCTTTGGTAGAAGAGAAAAGTTACCATGCCCCTTGATCAAGTCCTGTATATGCCACTGCCTTTGACCAAGTGGCTTAAAAACATCATGAAATTGGAGGGAGTGGGTGTTTTATTTCTGACAAAACAATTATTACGCTTTTATCAGCTATAGACACCAAATAATCTCTCTCTCTCTCTCACACACACACACACACACACACACACACACACACACACACACACACACACACACACACACACACAGGGCAAGAAGATAATTATTAACATATTTTTAATTGTTGAGTTAGTAAATTTTTAATTGCAGGATTTATTTGCAAAAGTTTTTCTAATCTATTTTCAATTCTTTCTATTAGTTCACACTCTCCTTATATATATATATATATATATATATATATATATTAAATATGGTGATATGTTTTCTTGTAATATAGTTAATAAATTAAAAACATTTCAAAAACAAGAATACTTTTAATGCATATTATTCAAAGCTTTTCGCCGATAAAACAGTACCAGCATCTTCAGGAATTATGTTAGATAATTATTTTCCTGAAGATGCTGGTACTGTTTTATCGGCAAAAAGCTTTGAATAATATATGCATTAAAAGTATTCTTGTTTTTGAAATGTTTTTAATTTAATAATTATATATATATATATATATATATATATATATATATATATATATATATATATATATATATATATATATATATAGCAAGTAAACAAGAATCTTACTTGGTATTTATGTGAATTAACTTTCAAAGATTGATAGTATCTTCATTGCCGAGCATCATGTTGTTAATGCTAATACAGTTGTTAAAAATCTTACTTGGTATTTATGTGAATTAACTTTCAAAGATTGATAGTATCTTCATTGCCGAGCATCATGTTGTTAATGCTAATACAGTTGTTAAAAATCTTAATTCAGTAATTAAATTTGATAATGAATCAATTCTAGTCTTATATGGGAGAAAAATTTTTCTCAAAAGGGGCAAATTATGCAATATGGTTATTCGTCCTATTTAGCTTAAAGTAAGTGATAAAATATGATTTCATAAAGCAGCTGATTTTATGTTATAGGTTATGTAGTAGAACAGCTGTTTTAACAAATAGTTTTATGTTACTTTTTTATATTAATTATAATTATTTAATAAAATAAAAATGTTTTTGTTGACCTAATTAGGAATTGAATTAAAAAGATTACATTTTTTAATATTCCAATCTGAACTGTTTGCACAACTATACATAAATTATAGTTTATTTAAGTTTTTATGGTGGTAACCCTCTGAAGAGGGTCAATATTTGTAACAAAGTGAGTCATATAGAGATAGATAGAAAGATTATTATTCACACATAGTTTTAGTGATTTTATCTGCTTATTGACACAAGGCTTTTGTAGATAGGGCAGACATGCAATGTATTACAAATGCATTTATTCTTCACTCTATTTGATTTGTTTCAGATGAAGTTGATAATAGTGCTGTTGTCTGTGGTGATTCCAGCTGCGTATCAACAATGCCTCACCAAAGATGACACCAAAGTATCTTCAGACCCTAAAGCGAGGTTGGCGCTGTTCTACGGCCAACAAGAGTTTGCCCTGTCAATGCTGCAGTCAGTCAATGCACTGAATCCTCAAGCTAACATTTTCTTCTCCCCATTCAGTGTGTACAATGCAATGCTTTTAGCGTACTTTGTGTCTTCTAACCAAACGGAGGAATCTATTAAGAAAACAATCTTTTTGCCAGATGAACAGGTAAGCACATGAAAGATTATATCCCACTGAAAATCTTATATTTTGCTAAAAGAAAGGGCACAAAGTAGCCAATAATTCATCAACAAAAATTGAGCAATTGACTGACCATAGAATTATCAGGACTTTATGATAACATTCAACTTCTTGTGTAGTATTTCCTTTCATTGTCTGTTGGGTTTGTTTTTAGTAGTTTGGTTATCTTATGGTCAGGACAATGTATTGGAAGAGCACAAACCAGGGGATCAGAGAGAACCTCTTGGGAAATATTTAACATTTTAATCTCTATAAATCTTAATTTATGCTATTGCATTGTCAGGACTTCGGGAAGCTGTTTTCAGCTACCAGTGACAGGTAGAAGCACTATAAATGAGCATGTATGAATACAATGTGTTCACACCCAAACGCTAGCTTCGCTGTCAGGCCAGGCACAAAGCCTTCATAGTGGTGCTTCACAAAAATAATAGTCAGTATTAGTTTTGCTTCTTAGTATTGCTGGAGTAGAATGAATTTGTTTTATAGGTAAATATTTTTCTATTAAACAAAATTAATTGGTTTGGGGGGCACGTACCCCCTGGCTACATCCCTGCTCATGGCATCAGATGTGAACGCCTCAAAGTAAGAGAGAATTTGTAGAACTTGACAAGTTCTCCAAGACAAAGGTGATCCTTTAAAGCTACTTATAATTTTAGCTACAGAACATCAAATAAGCATTATTGATATTAAAGGGTTAAACCTTTTCAATTAAAAATAGTTTGATTTAATAATTCACCTTAAACTCTCAGTGACTGGTGTAATTTTGCATAGAGTTAGCCAATAAATGTAAATAGAGCATCTGTCCATCTTGGCTCTGGACTTCCTGCACTTGTTCCTGAGTTAAATAGTATAACTTTTTTTGTTCCTTTTTGTGTCTGCTCTCTTCGAGTGTCTCGCCCATATTTATCTTTTCTCTCTTTATTCAATTTGTTATGATATGTTTATTTTTAATTTGATGTATCACTTTGAATTAAGTTCTAATTACCTCTATTGATGTTTGTAACCTGGCTAACTTTCCATTAGTTCCTCTATTGATGTTTGTAACCTGGCTAACTTTCCATTAGTTGTGTAGTTAAAGTCGAGGCCTGTGCTGCAGAACTTCAAACTGGATATGCCAACAAGTTCTGGCTATACACCTGCCTTCTTAATCGCAGAGGGACTCTATCTTCTTTGAGTATTGGGATATGGCCTTCTGAAAGCTGCACAAGTTAACTATGTATATCAGTCTACCTCAGTACTTTTGCGCACTTTATGTGATCAAAGTATGCAATCTTGTATGTTTTCTATGCTTTAATGTTTTCTAATCATTTATAACCCTAATTTCCTACATTGTTCAATATGATTTTAGTTTCTTGCATCTTCAGTTTTACCCAACTCCACGCTTTGTATATCTTCAATGTTACCACATTGTCTCTTTATATGTTGAGTAGTTAAGCATTTTGTAGCTGATGTTAATTACTATGTTATTTCACCCGAGTGTTTTCATATCACTTTCATTGTTGCTAAACAGTTTGGGACACATTAAGTCTTGCAGAATATTGTTTTACTTGAAATTCTGTAGTGCTTCCCCATAAACCTTTTTTATATTAGATTAATTAGTTTAATTTCTTGTATTATAGAAGATTACAAGATATTTGAATATGTTAATTTACAAGTGATTTTACGAAATGTTCGTAGGACAAATTGAGCACAATGCAAGCATATCGCCTGGAAAAATATTTCCAAAAAATGCGAGCACTAAATGGATCCAGCAGTTACCAACTTAACAGTGCCAACAGGCTGTTTGTCGATCAATCACAAACTGTACGAGATTGCATGCAGTCGTTGTTCAATGAAGAAATTGAAACAGTAAATTTTACAGAAGATAACATTGGAACAACAAGAAGAATAAATGCATGGGTTGCTGAGCAAACACGAAATAATATATTGGATCTGATTCCTGAAGGACAATTAGACGCAGCATCTAAGCTTGTGTTGGTGAGTTATTAAGATTTATCAGTAAAAATAATGTAACAACTACTAGTTATAAGATAAAAAATTCATATAAGGCCTTTTACAGATAAGAAATTTGGAATCCGACTCAAATTACATACATATAATAAGAGCAATAAGTATGGTAATTTTTATTTACAAAGTTTCAAATATCAACATCATCAAAAGTAAATGAAATATGACTAAAACTAATTTCTATTAAAAGTAGTATACTAAAGGTCTCCTTATGGACATCTCATAAAGTTCCATAAGGGTTTTACGAGCCCTTCTATTTTATGGATAAACTTCCAATCTCCAGTATCATGGTTTAGGATTTTTTTTAAAAACCTTCTGATAACAAGTTGCTTATAAATTTGGACAGTACATTACCTATTTTCTGTCATAAAATTAAAATAAATTTGTTGACTGTAATTCAAAATTTTGTGTTTATAATGAAAAAATGGAAAGGTTATTCCATTGGTAGGTATGAATCAACAATCTCCTTGTGAATAGTAGTGTAGAAAAACCGTTTTATTTATGCATTTCATGTGATAACAGATGATGACACAGAATTTTAATAGTGTACTTTCTGTAAATTAAAAAAACACTATTTTACAATAGCTGTAAAAACTGGTGATTATATTGAATTTAGCAGTAGTGTGATGTATATCATTTATGAACCTGCTGCTATCCGAATTAATTTTAGAGATACATTTAAAAGAATCAGTGATGGTATCAAATTTCTTTCTCCAAATAAAAACAAAATAGGTTTCACAATTATGGATAATTTACTTTTACATTTCATTAAAAATAGCCCATAACACTAAAAGAAATAAGCACCGTCAAATTAAAAACACGCTGGTTGCTAACCATCCGCTTAAGGTTGGTCAGCATTTGTCCATCCTCGTGCAGATGTTGTAATGTTCCGGGTATAGTGAGATCCCACCCAGTTGTTCATGTGTTCAGTCAGTTTGTTTCATCAGTTTTTAGGGCAGCACTCGTAAGCTGTTTTTATAGTTGGTTTCCAAGATTAATGTATGAGAAAAAAATATATGTCAACTTCTTAGGCAATTGTTCAAGTGATCAGAAGTCCATTGTTTTTAAAACTCAAAATTTACACGGTTAGTTTAACCTTTTATATTTTGAAAATATATTTTTAATGTGTTTTACTTTACAATGTTGTCTTTGAATTTTAATAAATAATTGTAACTTCATTCATTATATTAATAAAAGACATCTGATATATGAGACAATAACATTTATTTTAAAACTAATAGCGATGTTTCAACAGCTAGTTTGCTATCTTCATCAGGCCTGTAATACTGTGCATAGTGTATGCAATTATAAGCTATTAATTAGTGTACACTACACATAGTATTATTGGCCTATGAAGATGGCAAACTAGCTGTCAAAACATTGCCGTTATTTTGAAAATAAATGTTATTGACTAATGTATCAACTATCTTTTATTAATGTGTAGTATTGTTTTACCCCTATTATTAGCCTCAGAATAGCAATCATCTCTAAATAACAGACATATGGTGAGGTACAAACAATGTCTTTTGTTTTTAGGTTTTACTGTATTACAATAAAAACAAGTAATATAAAAAAAATTTTGAAGTAAATTTCTACTGAGGTCAAGAAAGAAAAAGGTTATCATTGTTTGCTTATTTCCAGTTTGTTTATTTTATTTGTTTTATTTTTAACCCTACAGCACTATTTATGATATTTTGTGGTAACCATGGCAACAGTTTAAGGTTGTACAATAGAGGTTTCGACAACAACCAGATGGGGGGAAAAAAGCATATACGTCTTTGAGAAATTCATTTCTAGGTATTGGAAAGTTGGCTCAGTGCCAAAGAGTTCTAGACTTTGAACATGAATACTCATAGTTTAAATCGGGATAGATTCCCAAATTTTTATAATTTAATAAATATTGAATAAATATTTGAAAAAATATTAACATCAATTGTCATCCACTATAGGTTTAAAAAAGTGTATTTGAACCTGATTGGATGAATAAAATCGTATTTTATTAACAACTGAAAATTTGTACAAGATATATATCAGGAGAGTGTGAGGTAATAAAAGGAGTTTAATAAGTAACCAAGAGGAGCTAAAACCAGCAATTTATTCCAAATTATGTTTGAATTACTTTCGCTTTAAAAGAAAATGCACAGCTAGTATTTAATCAGATAGACTAGTTTTCTAGTGGCCCCTATTAATTACCATTCATTATTCGCCTGAAGCAAGACATAACTTCTCCAGCTCATTACTTTGTGTGTTTTACAACAATCTACTTGTATTACACATGGAATTTAATTTTTAATAATTATTTTAATATGTCTCTTAATTTACGGATATAAGATTGTGTTATATAACTAATATAATTGATTATTTCCTGCAGTGGACAAGGTTAACCTCTCACATTGTGATTGTGGTATTTGAAAACACTTAAGGTTCAAATATTTTATTTATCCTTTGCCTTACACAAAGCTGCATATGTAGTATAAGATTTTATTAATTTTTTGCTCAGTATATTTACAAGGTAAACCCTCAAAATAAATTAATTTTTGTAACTTTTAAAATCTTGTATAAAGTAAATGTATTTTAAAACTCAAAATTTTATAAACTCAATAACAACAATTTTTAATGTATTTAGTTTTAATAAATCAAATATTTTTGATTTGGACATCAAGGATCCCCTGTTACATGGTCATTCTATATAGTAATGAGAAATAAATTCATACCACACCAACTGACAGCTACTAATGAAAAGGGAGGTGATGGTTACGTCTTGCCAAACTATTTATTATTAAATTGTTTAGATAAAATAAAAACATATTTTGCTACCATTTAGTTAATTAACAAAAGGTTTTACAATAAAAATATAAATATTGGCAAAATCCCCAATACCACGAAAATAATTAAAAATAACTAATATTACAAGTTACCTGAGATTAAATCCTTGTGTACATTTCGATGACCATGTCATCATCAGACAGTCTTATTACAAAATTAGAATCTATAATACAATAATTTACAAACTAGACTGACTAGATTGTATAGGTCAATATAGTTTGTGAATTATTGCATTCTAGATTGTAATTTTGTAATTGGACCCTCTGATGATGACATGGTCATAAAAATGTACACCTTGGGTAACTTGTGATATTAGTTAGAAATTCGAAATGTTGAGTGTTTTAAAAAAGCAAAATTGTATGTGACCTGTCATTAGCCTATATGAAAAAATTAATAGTTATTAACAGACATTAAATAAATATTTTAGAAAATAATAAATGTGAGACTTGTGTACAAAAGTAAATTTGTTGGTTTACTTTACAAGAATTACTTCACAGTCAAGATTTGTACAAACTATGCCAATAAAAACCCCTGTGATAAATTGTTTGCTAAATCTATATTTTAAAAAATCTTTTACTTCACAGATTGTGATAACCTAAACCTTAATCGGGAATGCTGAAATTGGTTCTCCTTGAAAACTCATAAAACTGCGAGTTTTAACAGATTACTATACTCAAGTTTTTAGTGTGACTATATTTCCCTTAAGTAGCGACAGTATAGGTGGTTAAATTGGTGCATCTTGAAATTCTTAATATACTTATCTTCACTTCTGCTAGGAATATTTGTGTATATTCTAGAAGATTTTTCTGCCTTACCTAACATTACAATATTTTACTCTGTTGGTCCGTTTTGGAATAACTCCATTTTCAACCTTAAATAGTACTATTTAGGTTTTGAAAATGGTGTCATTCCGAAAAACGTCAAAAAAAAAATTGTAATATTAGGGAAGGCAGAAAAATTTACTCATAAGTATGTATGTAGCTTATCTAATTTTAAAATTTTTCCGCACAAGCTATAAATGTTTACTTTTTCAATGTTATTTCTAAATCCATGGCAAGAGAAAAGTATAAATGTATTTCTGACACCATTAAATACTTTTAGAAATTTGTCCGATGGAAAAATACGTAGAGCTTCTTGATTACCCGCAACTATAATTAATTTACTACAGATGACGCTCATGTGTGCCAAATGTTTTAATATAAAATGCAACGTACGACTCATAGTGACAGTAATTACCCCCAACTACAATTAATTTACTACAGGTGACTCTCATGTGTGCCACATGTTTTAATATAAAATGCAACGTATGACTCATGGTGACAGTAATTACCCTCAACTATAATTAATTTACTACAGGTGACTCTCATGTGTGCCACATGTTTTAATATAAAATGCAACATATGACTCATAGTGACAGTAATTACCCTCAACGAATAATTAATTTACTACAGGTGACACTCATGTGTGCCACATGTTTTTATATAAAATGCAACATATGACTCATAGTGACAGTAATTACCCTCAACGAATAATTAATTTACTACAGGTGACACTCATGTGTGCCACATGTTTTAATATAAAATGCAACATATGACTCATAGTGACAGTAATTACCCTCAACGAATAATTAATTTACTACAGGTGACACTCATGTGTGCCACATGTTTTTATATAAAATGCAACGTATGACTCATAGTGACAGTAATTACCTTCAACTATAATTAATTTACTACAGGTGACGCTCATGTGTGCCACATGTTTTAATATAAAATGCAACATATGACTCATAGTGACAGTAATTACCCTCAAATATAATTAATTTACTACAGGTGACTCTCATGTGAGCCACATATTTTAATATAAAATGCAACGTATGACTCATAGTGACAGTAATAACCCCCAACTATAATTAATTTACTACAGGTGACTCTCATGTGTGCCACATGTTTTAATATAAAATGCAACGTATGACTCATGGTGACAGTAATTACCCTCAACTATAATTAATTTACTACAGGTGACTCTCATGTGTGCCACATGTTTTAATATAAAATGCAACATATGACTCATAGTGACAGTAATTACCCTCAACGAATAATTAATTTACTACAGGTGACACTCATGTGTGCCACATGTTTTTATATAAAATGCAACATATGACTCATAGTGACAGTAATTACCCTCAACGAATAATTAATTTACTACAGGTGACACTCATGTGTGCCACATGTTTTAATATAAAATGCAACATATGACTCATAGTGACAGTAATTACCCTCAACGAATAATTAATTTACTACAGGTGACACTCATGTGTGCCACATGTTTTTATATAAAATGCAACGTATGACTCATAGTGACAGTAATTACCTTCAACTATAATTAATTTACTACAGGTGACGCTCATGTGTGCCACATGTTTTAATATAAAATGCAACATATGACTCATAGTGACAGTAATTACCCTCAAATATAATTAATTTACTACAGGTGACTCTCATGTGAGCCACATATTTTAATATAAAATGCAACGTATGACTCATAGTGACAGTAATAACCCCCAACTATAATTAATTTACTACAGCTGACGTTCATGTGTGCCACATGTTTTTATATAAAATGCAACATATGACTCATAGTGACAGTAATTACCCTCAACGAATAATTAATTTACTACAGGTGACACTCATGTGTGCCACATGTTTTAATATAAAATGCAACATATGACTCATAGTGACAGTAATAACCCCCAACTATAATTAATTTACTACAGGTGACACTCATGTGTGCCACATGTTTTTATATAAAATGCAACATATGACTCATAGTGACAGTAATTACCCTCAACGAATAATTAATTTACTACAGGTGACACTCATGTGTGCCACATGTTTTAATATAAAATGCAACATATGACTCATAGTGACAGTAATTACCCTCAACGAATAATTAATTTACTACAGGTGACACTCATGTGTGCCACATGTTTTTATATAAAATGCAACGTATGACTCATAGTGACAGTAATTACCTTCAACTATAATTAATTTACTACAGGTGACGCTCATGTGTGCCACATGTTTTAATATAAAATGCAACATATGACTCATAGTGACAGTAATTACCCTCAAATATAATTAATTTACTACAGCTGACGTTCATGTGTGCCACATGTTTTAATATAAAATGCAACGTATGACTCATAGTGACAGTAATAACCCCCAACTATAATTAATTTACTACAGCTGACGTTCATGTGTGCCACATGTTTTAATATAAAATGCAATGTATGACTCATAGTGACAGTAATGGATTGACTAAGATGAATTGTTAAGCATTCTGTAATAAATCCAAGAATCACAGATGTGTTATCTTAATAACAGACCTGGCTTAGATAAACATTTTATGTTATTAGTGTCTGTATAATATAGGTTGTTGCAATACTGGAACTTTGAGTCATGTCACCAGCCTAGTTTCCTAGTATCATGTCAAGTCAGCTTCTGTAATTGGCTCACAGACCATGTTATCATCTCTTTCAGTTACATAAGGTACACAGGACTAACTGCTATTTAGATTCTTGTTAAAGCAGTCATGATCATTATAATACAGTACAAAATAAATAAAAACCCACTAACCACAACACAAAAATATTTATTTAGCTACAATTACCTTATGCACATTACAATTACATGGTAATCATCTTCAGAAGTACTCAGGAGTAAAGTAATTGTAGTGAAATAAAGATTTTTGTGATGTGCTTAGTGGGATATATATTAGCTAAAACATTAATCCACACTGCTCTAAAAATGTATTAAATAAAAAGGTATTAATAATAATACAGTGTATTTCTCAATGTATAATCTCTAGTATTTCTCTTTGCAGCCAATACAGATTCAGTATATATGGTGTTATTTACCTTGCAATATGTTAATTATCTAGTAATGTGTTAATATATCTTGATCGTACTTCCTTGTTTTTATAAGCAATTCACGACTGTGTGTGATATTTCCTGTCAATAGTTTCTTTGAATATGTAATTCCTATGATTTAGTTTGTTTTCGTATATAATTTTCCCCTTTACTCTTTAAACAAAACATTTTTGTATATTCAATCAAGTTTAATCCATGTAGGTTTCTTCTCATACTTCTACAATATCTCTCAATATTTATGGATCATTATATCTATGGTGTTGATTCTGGACTTTTTATTTATTTTTTTCCAAACCAACAATAATTCTATTAATTTGTAGTTATCATATTGTTTTTGTTTCTTTTGTACCTCAATCTCTTACCAGCTGAACTTGTTCTTTCTCTCGTTATTCTATTATTCTTTGTCTTATGTATTACATTTGTTATTTATTCCCTTATTGTTTCAAACAATCATGCTTTCTCTGCCTGTACCCTGATTTATTCTAATTTTACCAGTCTCAATATTTATGCTATGTATGTACCTATTGGTCTGTAATATGTTTATTTATCCATTAACCTGCTACTTTTTTGTTTTTCACTATCAGTTTCACATTTTGGTACAAATCCTACTCCACTTTCCAGTATAACACTGGGAAAAAAATCAGTATTTATTTTTTAACCTTTCAGTCAATTTAAATTACACATCTTAAATATTTAAACTTGTTAAAGGCTTTAAATCTCCTTTCCCTTTCTAATGGTTCAACTGTTTGTACTACCATAATCTCACTATTTTCACACATATTTTTAAAACTTTTTCTTTCTCTGTAAATTTGACTTATTTAATTGACGTTACTATTAATGAACTTGTGAAGATCTGTTATTGAAACCAACGGTCTTAGATAATTTGTGGAGTTTCAGTTTTTTAATAAATGTACGCTTTTTTCCTCTACACAAATTTTTATTAGATATTTTTGATTTAGATTTCGGTGTAACAATTCTCAAGGCCTTGTCAATATTTTTTTACTATATAATGAAATTGATTTATATGTATCAAGACAGATAATACTTAATTCACCATTTATTTTAAATTCCCAGATCTAATTACATCAGTATCTTTGAATAGTTTCTAAAAACGACAATCAGAGATAGAATTAAACACGACAAAGTAAGTTACAAGTATTTGGACATACAGTCCTAAATATTTACTGTAATTAAATTACTTGACTTAAGCCATCATTACGCTTTACTAGGTGAGTTTCAGTTAGGAACAAAACAAGAGTTTGGTTTGAACAATACACTTATCTTGTCTGAAAAGCATCTGCTGAAATTTTCAGTAATTAGAGGTTTAGTTAAATAATGTAATCATTAAAATAGTGAGTTACAAGAATCTTTAGGCGGGTAGCAGACATATTTAAGTGTAGCTTCGGGCATGGCTTACATAACACCCACTACACATACTCAATGGTTCATTGATTAAGTAATTTCATAACATTGAAAAATGCACTGAGTTATTGTAGTTTATGTCAAGTTTTTAACCACTAAAATCATGTATAATATAATAAATTGTATAATGAACTTGAAAAGAGGAAACATATTTTAAGTAAGGAGTAAATGAATTATATTGCTTAATAAAATGAAGTAGTTAACGTCAAGCTTTTAAGTGGAAGTCTATCTATATTGTAAAATAAAGTGTTTTCACAATATATACAGCAAAATGACAACTAAGGCATAGAAACTAATTGAAAGCTACCATAAGACTAATAACACCAAAACAGGAATTTCAATTTTGAATTATTAACATGAATATGAAGCGTTGAGTGTTGTAGAACCAACGTTATATAAGTAACTAGTGATACCTTCACTTTGTAATAATAACCACAATTAATTGTTTATTTTGGTCATAAGTGCTTGTAGCTATTAAGTAGTTATATTTCTAATAACAGCTGTTAATCTGTTATTCCAGTTAAATGTTACTTTAGGTTCATCAACCCAATTATTTTGTCTGCTTTAATTCCCTACAGAACCAACGTTTACTGTACAAAATCTTTATTTTAGGAGGTAAATCTTTTTATAGTAAATCATTAAAAAACATTATATATATATTTGTGTATGTGTGTGAGTGTGTGTATGTGTGTGTGTGTGTGTGTGTGTGTGTGTGTATGTATGTAAGTATGTATGTATGTATGTATGTATGTATGTATGTATGTATGTATGTATGTATATATATATTTTTTAAGATTAAATAATATACACTAATACAGGAATATTTAATTTATTGAATAATAAACTCAAAGCTTTTCGTTGGTTTACATTACCAACGAAATAATCTAACAGGAAAACACATTTGATATTCTATATATATATATATATATATATATATATATATATATATATATATATATATATATATATATATATAAAGAACTAAGTCAAAATACAAATACAAGAATTATAATTGAATTTACAATTCAAAGCTTTTCGTTGGCTAACAGTACCAACATCATCAGGACAATTGTTTAATATTCCTGATGATGTTGGTACTGTTAGCCAACAAAAAGCTTTGAATTGTAAATTCAATTATAATTCTTGTATTTGTATTTTGACTTAGTTCTTTATTAATATACAAGAATACTTATTGCGATATATATATATATATATATATATATATATATATATATATATATATATATATATATAGATATGATGAAATGTTACTATCTGGAGTACATCCGTTCATTCTGCAGTCCATAAATTCGCAGTTCCGACGTTTCGCTAGAATCTCATCCAGCATTGACGAGGTGAACCCAACAACAGTAGAAGAGCGAGTCTACTGTTGTTGGGTTCACCTCGTCAATGCTGGATGAGATTCTAGCGAAACGTCGGAACTGCGAATTTATGGACTGCAGAATGAACGGATGTACTCCAGATAGTAACATTTCATCATATTTTTCCATCCGTGAAAGAATATGTATCAGCATATATATATATATATATATATATATATATATATATATATATATATATATATAAAGTATATATTAGGTTAGTTCTAGTAAAGCTTAAAGCATATTTGGGAATTTTTGGACTAGATAGGAGACTGACAGACTTACCTAATGGCAATAGTCCAAAACTGCAATCTCTTGGAAATAAATAAATAGACACATATAAAAACGTATCACACTATTGAAATATTTCGATCACACAATGATCTTTATCAATCAAAAAAGAAGGTCTTTTCTTTTTCTCTTTTTTGATTTAAAAAGATCATTGTGTGATCAAAATATTTCAATAGTATGATAAGATTTTATGTGTCTATTTATTTCCAAGAGATTGCAGTTTATATATTTACAGTACAGCATCTAAAATCCAGATCAATTGGGATAGTGATCCATCCGGATTACTGATTATCCGGATTTTCAAACAATCTCTAAACTACTACGTATAATTAAAATTTCAGTAAGTATAATCTATTTTAATGCTTAGAGTATCGTGTAGGTTTGAGTTAAACCAGGAATTATTACAAAACAGACAACAGAGGGCTTAAAAGAATTTAGTAAAAGAACATATAATGTATATACTAATAGCTCGACATAGCACAGAAAGCAAAAACATATCCCGGTACTAATTTATTGAGTGAAAAAGTCTTATATTGTACTTGGAACAAAAGCATATTACATGACAAATTAGCTATAGATCAAGTTTAATAGAAATGTTATTATTTTGCTGTGTTGTTACAATACACGTTATTGATTAGTGTGTAGAACAAAGAACTCTTTAAAAAATTAAACCATGATTAAATATACTGTACGTTGTATTTTAAATTTAGTTATGATGCAATATCAGAAATTGATCTATCTTCCCTTCTTTGGAGTTATAATTAAAGATAACACTTAGTTTAGTAGTGGTGCCGAGCATATAGCGCTCTTTACACCGAGTACCATACACGCTGAAACCAGGCTCCGGATTACAGACGCTCTACTGTAAATACATATTTACGAGTATATTTACATGTTGTAGGCAAACGCTGCTTATTTCAAAGGCCTTTGGAAATCTAAATTCTTGGCTGAAAACTCCAAGAAGGAAGTATTCCACATCTCCAGTTCAAGGAACGCTTTAGTCACAATGATGAAGCAAAAGGGCACCTTTAACCATTGTAAGTATTCATGCTTCAAATGATTATATAAAATCCCTTTTCTTAAGATTTAGTTAGTATAATTAGAATTAGATTAATTCGATTCTTTAATTTAAAGTTAGTTCTTGTTAGCACTAGTCCTGAGCTTTTAGTAGTTAGGTATTTAGTTTTAGTTTCTCTATTTGTAGATTAATGGAGCAAGATGGGGGTCTATACAAGGATAACCATAATTGGTTTTTTGCCAAAAGAAGGTATATATATATATATATATATATATATATATATATATAATTATTTGCCTGTTCTTGAGAAAAGAACTTACAATACAAATTTGACTTTTACTGAAAATACATATGAAGAACATATGCTAATCATCTGTCCTAGGTATGAATGTTTCTTCACTAATGTACAAAGTTAGATCTGACAATTTGTCAGTAACTTTATCCTCAATTGTCTGACTTCATTGTGGTTGCAGCTCTTGGGTCTTTCCTTTTTTCTGTGAATCACTTTGTCACAGAAAACAATCTATTCATCCCATTTATTGTTCTTATTCAATTCCTACTATATATATATATATATATATATATATATATATATATATATATATATATAGTTCAAATTTTAAATCATTAATAAAAATACTTTATATCCATCCAGAGAAAAAAGTTTCATAAAGGGGTCAAGTTATGCAATATGGTTATTTCACCCCTTTTGGCTTAAAGTAAGTGATAACGTATGATTTCATAGAAGAGCTGTTTTAATGCATAGGTTATGTTACCTTATATTATTTGTAATTATTTAATTAAAAGTAACTAAAAGAAAAATTTTCTTTGACTTAAGTAAGAATTTAGTAAGAGTTTATTGATTTCACAACTCACCATGCAGTAGCAGTAGTAGATATGTTCAATGGTGTCTTCTAAGAGTACTTCAGTGAGGTTTCCATTTTCAAGTGCTTAGCAACTAAAAATGAAAAGTACAACTCCATGTTAGAATTTAAAATAGGATGACTACAAATATATCTAAATATCATATGCACCAAAATAAACAGTACTGAAACGGTCGTAAGAGTTTATTTTATTTACATAGTTTTACAAACAGATACAAGTAAAAAGAATCGGTTAGACTCTAGTATAAACATGTTCTATGGCTTTAGTTCTATTTGAGGTAACACTCGTACTGTTCTTTAAAGTTTTGCGTCATTGAAACTACAGCAGATTCAGTTTCAGTACTTTTTATCTTGGTGTATAGGTTTATAATGAGGCAACATTATAAAAGTGAATTATGATTCTTGGTTTATAAATATGCTTGTGAGTTACAATTGATCAAAATCATTAAAAATATAAAAGGTTATCAAAGCTTTAGTTTGTGTGAGAACAGTGGAGAATCCATTGGTACTCGTGGATTTTGTTGTATATGACTCTCATTGAAACTTTTATGTTTTTTAATAATTTTACAATGTCAATGAAGTTTTTATTCAATACTTAAAAACATACTAAGACAAACATTCTCAACAGCACTAAACAATCAGTCTCTACATAGGCTAGCAGGATGAGTTGAGTGCAAGTGTTTGATAATCTCAGAGACTATATGCATATATAAATTTATTATCATGATACAAACCAAACTGTACGAATTAACCACATAAGAGGCAGCAGCCCACACTTACCACAACTAAGATTTCCACATCAATAAAAGAGGAATATATTTTGACACACTAGAATAAAGTGAAATTTACAAATATACCAGAACACAAAATAAAACCATATTAAATGAAAAACCCAATACAAGTCACAATAACTCTTTGACCACGTTATCCAAGCCCTGCTTTTAAAACCAGCACTACACAATTTAACTACACGTCCTGGTAGCCAAAGGTTTTGTAGGACACAACAATAATGATCTCTTAGTGTGGTCGATATTGTGGCTCAGTAAGTTTTTAAAAAGTAAAAAGCTTACCAAGTTTTATTGGTGTTATTTAAAAATGACATTGTAAAACCCAATATAGCCTAAGAGAAGGGTGGCAAAAGCATGCTTCGCTGTTTTGTAAAAAGTATAGTCATTGTAATTTTACTCTCCAAATCGTATCTATTAGGAATTTTGTGTAATACAAGTTAGATTATTTTTAAAGACTATATTTTCATTAGATTATATTTGTTACCTTAATTATTTAAATAACTTGGGTACTTTTCTTACTAAAGATCAAATTATATGATTTTATTTTTTCCAGTGGTGTCTGAAAAACTAGGCGCACATGTTCTTGAGCTCCCATACAAGGGAGACGATGTCAGCATGTTTATCTTATTGCCACCTTACGCATCACCTAATGGGGTATCTAACCTACTCAAGAGACTCAACTATAAGACTTTCCATGAAATTATCGCCGAGGATTCTTTGATCCCTCGACCAGTAGAAGTTGGCATCCCTAAGTTCTCAGTGGAACAAACTCTAGAGATGGTTCCTGTAAGTACATTATTGAAAAAGGTGGTTTGAGATATATTCAATTAGATAATATAAAATAAAGATTTTTGTTTAGAAAAATAATTTAGTTTGAGCTATTATTAGTGTGATTTTGCAACTAATGTCATGTATTATGGGAAATAGAACTTCTTCCTATTAGACTTAAAGAGAGATATCTCGAACTGTCTGGACAATTATTAACGAGTAGGTCATCAATTTGTTGAGAATATCTCCACATTATGCGAAAGAAATGAAAAGGCTAATGGTGTAGGATGCCATTAGATGGCCCCCCGAAACATTTATGTAACACAAGTCAATGGAAGCACCTGGACAAGTTTTACTTATACCTTTTGGTAGGGTTGCACTAACCACCTTACATTTAAAACTGTTATTTATTTTTAATTTGGGTGGCTGGTGCTAAAATAAGGCTGATTGTAAATGTGTTGTAGGATGTAATTATCTATTTATTTTGTAAGTTAGATTAAGGGCTAAGAAAAATTCCAAATGTTTGCGTACATTGTATGCTTAATTGTTGCTAAAGTAGTGCCACTATTTATAAATAATGAAGACTTATGATATGAATCAGTGTGTGGTGCCGAACTATATGTTTTTTTGTAAATTTGATATATTTTTGTGATGAGCGTTATTAAATTATCTAGATTGCTGCAACAAAAATAATTATTTTTATATGGAAATGTCTGTATAAAGTATTATTGTTAATAAATGGCTTTTAAAATTTACAGTTTTTAGGTTTTGAGGTCTCTGAATATTTATTTATTTATTCACTTGGCAAAGAACCATTACTGATAATTCTCAGCAGAACTTTTTCCCACTTGCTCAGTGCATTCTACAATTCTGAGTCACCAAATGCTTTAACTCACAGCATTGAACAATGCACTGACCAAGTGCAAAAACATCTGCTGAGAAATTTCAATAAGTTATGGTTTATTAATATAAGAATTGATTAATAATAACAATATTAAAATTAAATAGGTTTTAAAACTTTGAGTTCGAATTAGTGGCTTTCTGCTTGTTTTCAAAACTTGACACTACAACAAAGTAAATCTATGGAATTTGAAAATTTAACTGTAGATGGAGACATATTGAGGCGCTGCCCTACTTCAGATAAACTATCTTGCCCATTAAGCCATAATTTTGTCTTACATTACCAGAGGCTGTACTGTGAGACTTTTCTTAGTACTATCTTTATTTCACTTCTTTTCCTTATTATTCTCCTACACCTTGTAGGTTAGACACTTTAACTATTGTCCCTGAACATGTTAGTCATTGTCGTTATCTGTTTCCCAGGTCAAGATTTACGCAATCCTTAATCCTGTTTATATTGACAATCTTCTTGACATCAATAACAGTCAAAATTTAGCCATTGTAAGACTTACTCAACTCGGTCTCTGATTTAGCGTTCTAATGTTGTTTGGACAGTGGAATATTATACAGTAGAACTTAAATAGGTCAGACTCTGTTAACTCGGAACTCCGGATAACCCGAAATGATTTTGAAGTAGAATAAAAAAACAATACATAACAAAAATCAAATAGTACAGTACGTACATAAAAAGTCTAACACAACAATAAAAACTTCTAACACCTACAGATAAACAAAATAATGAACGTAATGTTTTGTGTGTCTTATACTGAAATGACTGCAGGGTTGAACAGCGCAAAAGCGACTGACAAAATTAAAACAGACAAATTTGTTTGCCGAGAAATAAATTACAGTGGAGTTTAACTGTATATACAATATTTATGCTCATATACTGTGGATAATACTCTTTATTTGATAGATATAAAGGAGTTTTTCTGTAAGTACAATGTATTCTTTTAATTTTTCTTTAGTGTCCAGCTAACACGGATTTTCGATATCACAAATCGGCCATGGTCCCAGTTAGTATGAATTATCAAGGTTCTACTGTACTCCAATAGCTTAACAGTAATTTAAACAAATTGAAATTTTTTTAATTTCAACTACTTTTAGTCTAAATATATTCAAATATTTATATAAAATTGAATTATGGCAGAGACAAACTGCAAAACCTAATAGAGCCAAAAATTAGGTTCAGTAATACTTTGGACTTACATACAACTAATAAAAGAAATTATATCTGAATACGTTGCAGGATGCCAAAATAGAACACATCTTTATCTCGAAAATACATGTACATATCAAATGCTATTACAATCTGACCTTTCATAAAAGATTATTTCTTGTCAAACTTCTGTTGCATGTGTTTATAGCAAGTTAAAAACTTTACAAAAGATAACAACCTTCTTTGGTTCTTTGCCCAAAATATCCAAACAATCTTTACTGTGTTTTAATTCCAAACTGCCAAATACTATAATTATAAAAAGGTGCATTACATACAGCTCTTATGAATTCTATAATTCAAACACATTAAAATCAAAGGTTAAACTGCAAACTCTTGTTTGCTTTTCTTGTACTTTGTTAACCTATTTAATGTTTTATAGTAACAGTCAAGGAAAGAACAAAATTAAAGTAAAATTTTTAAAAATGACAAACAACTTCTACAAAACGAGAGATTAAAAGCCCAGCCTTAGGGCAGTTTTTAATGAGAAACTCAGTTGACCTTCTAACTATGCAAATGGGTTAATTAGTGATACTGGGTTTTTACCGAACTTGAGACTTGATTAAAATCGAAAAGTACAGATCTGGTTCCTTGCTAGATTCCAAGTGGTAAAAATATGAAAATAAAAAAAATATTTATGGGCTTCAATTTACTTATGTTGTAAAGATTCTATAATTGTATTCTAAATATGTGTGTTATTAATAATTCATGAAATTGTTTTGTCTAGATATCTTTTATGCTTTAAGGCAGAGGTTCTCAATTTTTTCAAAGTTTGTACCCCTTAATAAAAACCTAAAATTTTGCATACCCCCTTGTTATTGGAGGGGGGTCAGTTAAATTAAAAATACTTTCACATTAAAAACACAATATATTTCCAAATATATTCGAAACGCATTACAACAAATTATTCAGAAGAACGAGGTTGCTTCTTTTTACATAGTCTCTCAATGTTTGGCTCAAGTTTTGTTACAACCTTAAATTGTCCCCAACAATAAGCTTGTACAGTGCGTGAGGTCTAACGGTATCCCTCGTGCTGCTCTAGCATTTGTCTACTAGCCTAACTGAAAACATAATACAATACATATATCGTCTCTTTCGTAATCGTAAGCGTCTTTTTCTTTGCAGAAGCAGAGCAACACATTTAAAGATCATGTCTACATCAGACTTTTACAGTATTTATTATCATTTAGTTAATTAGAGCTGTTTACACTTTAAACATGACACTGATGTTTTCTGAAATGTTTTGACCCCGCATCACAGCCCAGTCCACTCTAACGATCTCAAGGCCAGAGACACGGTTAAGCCTCATGCACTGTACTTACTTTTTAGGTATGTTAAGCTCAAAAACCCTTTTTCACATAGGTATGTAGTTGCAAAACCCAATATGAATCTTTACAGCAGTATTTGAAAGTTCTTGGTACTCCTTACTTTAAACATAATAAAAACCAAACAATACAAAACTCTCAATAAATTTTAAAAAGAATGAAAAAAAAGGACATAACATAGAGTATTGTAAAAACATGAATTGGTCTGTGATCTGTCATTAACCTTAAAAACTGAATAGTTATTAACAGATATTAAATAAGAAATTGATAATAAGTTATTTGTGAACAGATTCTTGAATCAATGGGAGTTGGAGACCTGTTCAAGGCTACAGCAGACTTGTCCAGCCTAACTGGAGCACCTGGCATTCAGTTTAACGATGCTATTCACAAAGCTAAAATACAAGTGGATGAAGATGGCACAATAGCAGCGGCAGCCACAGCCATCTTCTCTTTCCGTTCTTCGCGACCACTAGATTCAGCGGTGTTTATCTGTAACCATCCTTTCGTTTACCTATTGTTTGATAAGGTGTCGCAAACAATTTTATTTGTGGGAGTTTATAACTCGCCTCCAGAGCACAGGTCTACATAGGATTATGCAGCTAAAGACAACAGCTTAGTAGGCAAAATTTAGAATCAGAATAGACAAATGTTTTGATTACAAAATAAAATGTTCACTTTCAATGGAAAAATGTCAGCTTTCTGTCACAATATGTGAAGTATTTATATAAGAGTACAAAATTTACGAATGTTACAATCATATTTAAAAGTTTTTTTAATACTATGTGCGCATTTTTAAAATTTTCCCTCATTGTATATTTTACTTTGCAAAAAGTACACGAATCGAGATAACAGTAAAGACACTATATGAATTATTGTTACATTTAGTTTATTAGCACATGCATCCTCAAATAAGTTGAAGTGGTTAATATTGGGTTCTAAACATTCAATTTTTTAATCTCTCTTTGTCTTATGTCAAGTGTTTTGAAATTTCTGACAGAATGTTCTTATTTATTTAACTTTATTTTAAAGAATTTAAACACTTAACTCATCATAAAAATAAGTGCAGTAACTACAAAGAATGCATGTAAAAAACCTGGTTTAAAAACATAGGTTTAAAATAAAATTCATTTTGCACCATAATAAATTAAATTTTTATACAAACACATTCACACACACATTCATACAAACACAAACCAATTTTAACATGTTTTTAAAACCTTGAAACAAATCAATTAAAATTGAAGATAACCTTTAGTAGGTCATACTGAAGTTGAAAATAATTAATGCAATTGATTTAATTAAAATAATATTTGTGATAAAGGCTTTATTATGTGCAAAAGTTATAACAATCAAGTAACTTGTAACCTGCCTCTCTGATTGGTCAGCAGTTTGCCATTGTTTAACTGAAACTACCTCTGCTTCGTAAAATATTGGGAATTGTACTTGCTAGGGAAGTCAAGATTTATAAGTTATTGACAGCGACAACTACAGGAGAAGGGTTGCTATACTTGTAAGAAACCCTCTACAGTTCATCCCCTGTATTATTTGCAGGTTTTCCATGACAATGATTCTGATGATTATTTGTATAATTTTTAGATGATTTTACTTTTTTATAAAAATTATTTTGTACCCTAGAACTCTTAGAAATTATAATTGTCAAAATACATTAGCACTTTTAGGTTTTAATTTCTTTTAGATAATCTTTTAAAATATTTATTAATGTTGCTTGTTGTAATCGTTTTGAATTCACCAAATAATTTAGTGACTATTGCGTAACCGAGTGAATACATTTGAACTAACTTGCTGGTGCTTTTCGTAACAATAGTTTCATTAGAAGGTAGGTTTTGTAAATGAAACAATTGTTTCAAAACACGTCATCAGAGTTCGAAAGTATTCACTCTTTTACGAAATAATTACTTATAATATTTATTAATATTATGAATTTTGTTGACTACGAAGATCAGCGACATATTTATATTGAAGCTTTATAAATAACCATTTTCTAAACTTATAATTTAAGTATATTTATGACAAATTTACAAACATTTCAAAATACAAAACATTATTTTGACAAACCCACTACAAATCAAACAGTTTTTTTATTACATTAGAGAAAACCGACTTTGAATCATTACCTAGCTTTGAAGCTACCTACGACTTTGAAGCTCATCAGTGCTTCCTAGCATCTGACATGACGAAGACCAAAAGCATTATGTCTGTTACTTTTTCATTAATTTGTTTACTTAAATAAGTTCAACAACTCACTCTATATAAAGTTCAGACGTAGATATTATTAAAAGGAAATAAATTTTACAATAATTTATAAAATATTGAAATCTGTTAAATTTTAAATATTATTAAATTTAAAAATTTATTTCAATAAAAGTTTTAAACTAGAAAAAATTGGTAAGAAAATAGAAAAATATTTAAGCAACTTTACAATGCATTTTATATTTTTGTAAAAATATATACTTTTTGAACTTTTGAGGACATTTTGTTTTAAGGACCAAAATTTATAAAAAAAAAAAATGGGGGGAAGTGATCAATTTGATTTCATGCCTTTTGAATATGTTCTTAATTCAGAATTAAATATTAAACTTATTTCATAAATGCAATATAGAATTTTATATTAGTCCCTAGGTATATCATTCTGGATTCAATCAGTTTTGTGAGGTAAGACAACATATTTTTTTAAAGTTTTTTAAAATACTCATATTTAAAATCTATACATATAATGTTTATTAAAAGTTATGGAATCTGAACGATTTGGACATATGGTGATAAGATTAATTTCAGCAACAACTAATTATTTATACAGAAGTAATTTTAATCAAAATTACAATAATTTGACAAAATGTATTAGAAACAGTCATTGGCAATTTATAAACCATCAATTAGATCATGGACATTGAAACAAAATCTGTTGTTTAAAGCAGTAAATGATTCAGATTGAAGTTGTAAAATATTTAAACATAATTAAGCATGTAAATAATGCATTGTAAACAATGTTTTAATTATAATTTATGATTCTAGTAAGTTATGTTTGGAAAATGTATACCTTGTATAAAACTATTTAAGGTGGTCTTGCACCAAAGTTATACCATTGTATTATATAATTTAATGTATTGTTGTAGTAATAAATGTTTTTACTATTTAATTACAGACATTTACTTTGACTGGATTTCCTGGAGGGAAAAGGCTCTATGCAGAATTACCAGTGTGTTGGTTTTGAAAGTATTGTAACAATGTGTCAAAATTTCCACAAAAAACTTTTTGTGTTTAATAGTTGGAGGGTGTTTTAAGATTGCATGTTACTACATGACACTTTGCTTTACCCAGGAACGCCTGTGCTATTAGATTTAATCTAACATTTTTAGTTGCTCTGAAGGAATTATTTTGTCTTTTCGTTGTATGCGATTGAGCTTTAAATATGCTTTCTCGATGATGTTGGCCAGCTACTATCCAAATTTCTAGTGGATAGTGTAATTGAGAGGGTAACCAGAGGTGAGAGAAGTAGCAGGTGTCGTCCATGTTAGGGAGCACCAACATGTATGTACGATCATGTGGGTGCTGTGTTAGGAGCAACCTAACTTCGCAAGTAACTGTTAATAATCTAGTTTTTCTCTCTGTAATTTTAAATATAAGTATGCCATAAATGTATTTAATAGATTGTTTTTATATCAATGAAGAAGTTTAACTCTTAATATAATCCACACAATTGAAATCTATAATTTAAAACACATAATAACAATTATTACAGTGGTTAGATTTGCCCTAACGGCGTGAGTAATCAAGGGAGTTTCCATAGCACGAGTGATCCCGGGTTAACAAAGGCAACACAAACAGGTAAATCAACAACTATCGCGAAGTAAAGCTTTAGTTAAAGTAACTCGTCAACATTACTCCTAAAAATTAACTTGGAAACCATTGCCTTTCTTTAGGATATGCGTTCTTAACCCATATATAATGCAAAATATAATTTGAAAGTAACTTTCTCTTGAGGCCTTTGTCTTGGTAGTTACTAGTGATGCAAACACAATACAGTGCAAAAATTTGTCATTTATAACAGAAATAGCCCATTCGGTTATTTGGCATGACTTGTATCATAACTAATATTTAGTATTTTTTCTTTTACAATTTATGCTTTGATGACTACAAAGGATGTGAAAAGATTGTAAATAATCCAGAAAATTATTGTATGCACAAACATAATTTCTCTCTATAGAGCATATATAAGGAGAGGCTCAAGCCCCCCACCCCAACCCGCTAAATTTAAAGGTACAAAAAGGAAAAATAGATACACAACCATTTATTATCTTCTATAAGCTGTGCTGCCATACTTTCTATGTATATATATATATATATATATATATATATATATATATATATATATATATTTTTAGGTTAGTTTTGGTTGGTAAAGATTATTTAGATTTTTTGGACTAGGAGACTGACAGACTTACCTTGGTGAGAGTCCACTCTGTAGTCTTGAAATAGAAACACATAAAAGCACTTAAACAATGATATATTTCAACCACACAGTGGTCTTTGTCAATCGAATAGAAAACACAAAAAGAAATATAAGAGAATGAAATAAAATAGTTGTAATCACAGATTGTGTAGAGTAGAAATCAGATGTCACAGATGCACAGATTAAAGATATATTGTTTCCATGAACATATGAGTGATTATAGTTTATATAAGTCTGTCAGGGGAAAAGAGATAAGGCTGTTTAGATAAAAAAAAAATTAAAAAAAAAAAAAAAAAAAAAAAAAAAAAAAAAAAAAAATGGATTTATCTGATGTTGAGGTTAGGGGATTCTCTGGACTTGGTATACCACTGGTATGATAGTTCCCACCTTCTCAGTTCTGAGGGATTGCAATCAGGGGGGAGTGATTTAATTATTTTTGTGGTGTAGCAGTCATCAAAAGTTGTGATTTTGTGACTCGCAGCATGTTGAGCTGTTGGTCTATCCATATTCATAATTTTAACATCATGTCTGTGGCCATTCATTCTGATATTCAGACCATCTGTGGTCAGGCCTATGTACTGTGCTGAGCAAAGTTTACATTGTAGCTGGTATATGACATTTTTCGATGTACAATTATGATGACCCTGTATTTTGAAGACCATTTTTGTTGTTTGGCTGTTGAAACTATTTGCTGAGGGGTGTATTGGACACGTCTTGCATCTAGGTCTATTGCATGGGAAGGAGCCATGGGGAAGTTTGTGTGGTTTCTCTGCATCAGGGTCTGGTAGTTTAGGATGTACTAGGATGTTTTTCAAGTTGGGAGGTTGCTTGTACCAAATTTGCGGTGGATCGGTGAAAAGATTTTTGGTGTGGACGGAAGCTTGAAGAATTTTGAAGCCATCTCTCAATATCTTGTTGAGTTTATGTAGACCAGGATGGTAGTCTGTTATTAAAGACAGTTTATTTTGTTCTGTTTGTGGTTTATGGTGAACCGAGGATTGTGCTGAATGAATTTGGTTTTCAGATTGTTGGAAGAAAGTTTTCTAAAGACACAAACACACCAGCCATTATGTTGGTATAGATATATAGATGACATCTTCCTAATTTGGACACAGGGTGCTTCAACACTTGAGGCATTTTTAGACAGCCTGACACAATTCTCCACACTTCAATTTACCTGGGAGAAATCTACATCAGCCATCACCTTTTTGGATGTAGAGGTAACACTCCAGAATGGAAATATCAACACAGGAATTCACATCAAACCGAAAAACCATCTACAATATCTCCATTTCGACAGCAACCACCCAATAAACATAAAACGATCCATTCCATACAGTCAAGCAATCAGGGGTAAGAGAATCTGTTCGAATGATAGGGAATTGGAAGATTTTAATAGAAAGATATCAACAGCCTTCCAGAGAAGAGGATACCCAAAAAAACTCATTGAAAACCAAATTCATTCAGCACAATCCTCGGTTCACCATAAACCACAAACAGAACAGAACAAAATAAACTGTCTTTAATAACAGACTACCATCCTGGTCTACATAAACTCAACAAGATATTGAGAGATGGCTTCAAAATTCTTCAAGCTTCCGTCCACACCAAAAATCTTTTCACCGATCCACCGCAAATTTGGTACAAGCAACCTCCCAACTTGAAAAACATCCTAGTACATCCTAAACTACCAGACCCTGATGCAGAGAAACCACACAAACTTCCCCATGGCTCCTTCCCATGCAATAGACCTAGATGCAAGACGTGTCCAATACACCCCTCAGCAAATAGTTTCAACAGCCAAACAACAAAAATGGTCTTCAAAATACAGGGTCATCATAATTGTACATCGAAAAATGTCATATACCAGCTACAATGTAAACTTTGCTCAGCACAGTACATAGGCCTGACCACAGATGGTCTGAATATCAGAATGAATGGCCACAGACATGATGTTAAAATTATGAATATGGATAGACCAACAGCTCAACATGCTGCGAGTCACAACATCACAACTTTTGATGACTGCTACACCACAAAAATAATTAAATCACTCCCCCCTGATTGCAATCCCTCAGAACTGAGAAGGTGGGAACTATCATACCAGTGGTATACCAAGTCCAGAGAATCCCCTAACCTCAACATCAGATAAATCCATTTTTTTTTTTTTTTTTTTTTTTTTTTTTTTTTTTTTTTTTTTTTTTTTTTTTATATCTAAACAGCCTTATCTCTTTTCCCCTGACAGACTTATATAAACTATAATCACTCATATGTTCATGGAAACAATATATCTTTAATCTGTGCATCTGTGACATCTGATTTCTACTCTACACAATCTGTGATTACAACTATTTTATTTCATTCTCTCATATTTCTTTTTGTGTTTTCTATTCGATTGACAAAGACCACTGTGTGGTTGAAATATATCATTGTTTAAGTGCTTTTATGTGTTTCTATTTCAAGACTACAGAGTGGACTCTTACCAAGGTAAGTCTGTCAGTCTCCTAGTCCAAAAAATCTATATATATATATATATATATATATATATATATATATATATATATATATATATATATATATACCATCACTTTATATATTTAAACTATTATTTTAACAAAATCCAAAATATACCTGAAACCTGTGTTTTTAAGACATCAGTATCCAAAACATTCCCAGGGTAGATCCCCCTGACCACCCCCTCCCGATCACTGGTTGTCGGGGCACTGGTCTGTGGTATGTTGTTGATTGAACAATCTGGAAACCCACAATCTCAACAATAGGAAAAAACTTACTACAAAATAAAGATGATATAATGAATACAATTAAAAGACAGTGTTAAATATGAGAAGTTAAGTCATTTACTATAAACCATTTAGTTGGAGCAGGAAGTGTTCCATTGTTAAAGCAGAACCCATTGTTATAGCTTATAACAAACACTCATTGGTTGAAGAGATAAAATTTCATTTATCAGTCGACAAATGGCTGGCTGCTATGCCAGTATTCTTGTGAGGCTAGTCTATTACTTACAAACTACATCTTTCTGGTTTACAGGCCTAAATGTGTTTACATCGTATTTGAAGGAGTTTCACCAGTCATATAAATATTTTTATTATAAATTATCATTATATATACAAATATTCCAAATTTTATCAAATTCAGCTTTATTTCTTGTATTTACCAAGGGCATATATAAGGGGGGCTCAGAGGGCACGAGCCTCTCCTGAAACTTCAAACACAAAAAGGGAAAATAGTCGATACACAACCATTTATTATTTCCTATAAGCTGAGCTTCCATACTTTTTACTGCATTTTTAGTATAATGGTTATTTTAACAATGCATTCCAATATTAAATCAACTCTTAATATGTAATCTTTAACAAGATATATAATTAATTATTTCAGACAGAAGCTGGATTCACTGCTGTAATTTAGACTTTTTAGTTAAAGTTATATTTCTCCGGCATTTATTGCAGAATTCCTTTTCTGTAATTACACTAAACATCTTACTTTATATATTTAACTCGCGATTACTCGCCCTGTTTGGGCAAATCTAACCGTTGTAATAATTGTTGTTTTAAATTATAAATGTCAATTGTATGGATTAAGCAGTAAACTTCTTCATTGATATAAAACAATCTATTAAATACATTTATGTCATATTTATATGTGAAATTACAGATAGAAAAACTAGGGTATTAACAGTTACGCAATTACTTGTGTACGTTAGGTTGCTCCTAACACAGCACTTATGTAATCGTTCGTACATGTTGGCGACATCTTTCTCTCACCCCTGGTTACCCTCTCATCATGCTATCTACTGGAAATTTGGATAGTAGCTCGCCAACATCCTCGAGAAAGCATATTTAAAAGCTCAGTCGCATATAACAAAAAGATAAAATAATTCCTTCATAGCAACTAAAATATTAGATTCAATCTAGTAGAGGAGCTTGTCCGAGTTAAACTATAATTCTAACAAAATCCAAAATATACCTAAAACCTTAGTATTTAAAGCATCAAAAAGTTTCCCAGAGGAGGTCCACCGGAAGCTCCCCTTCCCACTGACTTCTCGGTTGTTGGGGCACCTCTGAAATATTTTTCTGTATACGCCACTGGTATTTACTACAAAATTTAAAAAAACTACTAAAGCAATGTTGCTCCTAAATAACCATCACTGGTAAAACTACTACATATGTGCGGTCCCTGCATTCCAAAGGGACGAAATATCAAGAATAAAGCAAACATATTCTGCTTACAGGCCACAGTTACTTTTAGGTCGGGAGTGGTTCTGATTAAAAAATTTTCAGAGCATCAAACAATATTTTTTTTTAATTTGTAAATTTATTTGTCAAGTTAAAAGAATAACCATCATTCTTTAAAGGTTTTAAAAACACAACCCTACTTAAATTACTTGCCAGGTTAAGATTAACTTTTACCATCCCATATGTTCGTAGCATGATTTCAAATTCTTAATTAACAAAAGAAAATCATACATTATTAATAATTTAAAACAACATAGGTTTTTCAAATACAAGAATATTTATTAATTTATATTCAAAGCTTTTCGTTGGTAAACAGTACCAACATCATCAGGAATGAAAAATACAATCATTTGTATTTTATGAAAATAAGATTGTATTTTTCATTCCTGATGATGTTGGTACTGTTTACCAACAAAAAGCTTTAAATATGAATTAATAAATATTCTTATATTTGAGAAACCTATGTTTTTTTAAATTATTAAATAAGAAAACATATTTTATATGTATATTATTAATAATACAAGTATTTGTAATGCATTTACAAAAATGTTTACAAGCCAAATAAAAGCTTTTAATATTTTTTTAAAAGCAGCCCAGAAAAATCCCAGTTTCATAATTTAACCCATTTTCATAACCAGAAATTCAATTGAGTTTCTCATTAAAAACTGCTTCAAGTCAAGGTCGAGCTTTGTTTAACATTGCTTGGCCTTGGAATGCTGCACCAGCACTAAATGAGGTACTACTGCACCAAGTCAAACAAAAAATCATATAGGAGCTGAAATAGCTGAGAATAAGTGACTTATATTGTAAGATTTACAAACAATTCCTTTTCCACTCAATTTTGAAACTTATTATTAAAACTAAAAGATTATGCTCAATGATATAAAAAATTTGGCTATACTCCAAGGTAACTAAAACATGAAATTTCGATTTCAGTGATTAGACAATGGTCAAGTGATCGAAAGGTCCCTCATTATAAGGTTCCACCCAATGGTGGAATAATTGTTCACAATTAACATATAATAACTTTATAAAGTGAGTGCAACGGAATAATAATGGACAATGTTAATTATGACAAATATATATATTTAACTTTACAACACTGCTTACTTGTATTCACTTATCACACTCACTATATGTACTTGAACAGGAATCTTACTTGGTATTTATGTGCAAGATTCTTGTTTATATATGCATTTTTACTGATAAATGCACATTTACCAAGTAAGATTCTAATTAAAGTACATATAGTGAGAGTGATATATACATATAAAGTTATTATTGTTGTAAACAATTATTCCACCACTAAGTGCAATTATTTTACCTTATTTGATGAGGCACCTTTCGGTCACTTGACCATTGTCGAATCACCGAATTAATTTTCTCTATTTGTCTGGTGCGGTTGTTTGGTCCATGATGTTGGTATTTGTAAACTCACTAGAAAAATACCACATCTATAAAAACATACACAATAATTTAATGAACCTACATATGCAGACGACACACTTTTCAAAAACATCATACACGCAGATCAAGAAAAAATGCGTGTAACGTCAACAAATACCAACATCACGGACCGAACAACCACACTAGAAAAAATTAATTCAGTGATTCGACAATGGTCAAGTGACCGAAAGGTGCCTCATCACATAAGGTAAAATAATTGCACATAGTGCTGGAATAATTGTTTACAACAATAATAACTTAATAAAATCAGTCCAACGGAAAAATAATGGACAACATGAAATACCTTGATATATGTATTGTGACAGATAAGATATTTCCCATTACTGTAGGCCTAGTTAAAATAAGAAAGTTATAAATATGTTTTGTTAAAAGCAGACTTCAAGTTTTCCACAACCATACTGGCAAGATTCAGATTGACTGTAGAGTCACTCTTGCAATTCAAGTGGATATGAATACGTGACTGACACCGACTCGTTGTACAGCACCAGGGGATGATGCAGGCGCTGTCTCACCTTGAATTGGTGTAGCATGATGCTATTTATAGGTTTGTTAAATCTGACCGGACACCAAGTCCCACACTGGGCAGTATCCTTGTTGTGGAAGAGTTGACTTGGATTTAAACCATTTACAGGACACAAAAATTGTCTTGAAACACATTTTTTGTCTGCTGGTTTTTTTCCTGGCGATAACCAAATGTAATTATCATCGCCAAATCAACAACTAAGACAAAAAAGCAATATATTGTCTGCCGGTAAAATAGGCTATCCAATTAATAGTAAAATTACCTTTTGCTATAGCTTTTGGCAAGTGCCAACAAGTATTATGTAAACATAAAATTGATCCCTACTTATAAGAAGGTTGTGCTTCCCCACTACATGAATTAAAATAAAACAATCACTATGCGTCTTTGAATCAAACGCTTTCGGACTGTGCGATAGGACAAGATTGTTTATTCTCGACTTATTGAGTTACGTAATTAACCAAAATATTGGTGAACAATCTGGTATAGAGTTACATGGTTCAACAATACTTAAAATAGTTGTTTATACAAATATTCAGTGAAATTTATCACGTATTATTTTTTTTCTGGTTAGTACAAATCATTGTTAAGTGAATATCTCATAGTACCATTTTGTCTAGCCATTCTGAGCTCTCTTATGGAAATTCTAGTTGACATATTTCAAGATGTCATTTATTAGTTTGTTGTTAAATTCTGATGAGTCAGATTCTCCCTTCCCCAATTTATTTATCTAACTAGCTCTTGCACAGAACTTATCAAACATTTCAATTCATTTTTATTTGAGTACTTAAATAAGTAAACAGATGATCATAGAGTCAGAGATATTTATTTTAATAATGCGACTAGTTTGTTGTCCTTGTCAAGTCTGAAACATTATTACATTCCTTTTAACTGCACATACAAAATACTAGTACTCATTGCAATAATTTAAAACTTAAAATAAAACAATAAAATTTACCCCAAAATTTAATGTAGTAACACACCAAAGCAGTGAGTTTTAAAATCATCTTTAAAAATGATAAACAGAACAACAATATTCACATATAAAACACACACAAATATAACAAAAATAAAAAACGTCAACCATACAAATGAATACCAGTACAAAAATAATAACTTATGCTACATAACTTATCAAAATAATTTTTAATGTTGAGGAAAGAGGACTTATTCCAAGTGGATCATATTAACTTACAAAAGAATTGTACCAACACTAAAACTGATTTCAATAAGTTATGTAGTATGCATAAGCCTTTCTAGTATGATTCAAACACATCCAAGAATTAGTAAAGTTTTTTATTAGTGTTAAATTGTATGGTTGATCTTCTTGGTTTTGTTTAATTTTACTTGTGTGTGTTTTTATGTAAATATTGTTGTCTTCTTAGCGATGTAACTGTTTTAATTTTTTTAGATGACTGACTTTCACTACTTTAGTGGGTTATTGCATTAATTTTTTTACTAAATTTGATTGAGTTATATAAAGTTTTAAGTTATTGAAATGACTGTACTAGTATTTTGTGTGTGTAATTAATATTGTTTTCAAGCTTGATAAGGGCAAAAGATAGTTCCCAAAATTAATAAAATAAATGTCTAAGTCAATGATCAACTGTTTTATTTATTTTAAACATTTCTATTATTTTGTAATTGATTTTTTAAATTTTATTCTTTTATTGGTGTTTAAATTTGTTGTTGAGCCTTATTGTTTATATTTTGTTTGTTATAGTTTGGTGAACTACTCTGGTTTCTGGCTTAAAATTGCTTCAACCAGTTGTTTTGAACATGGTATAAAATTTGATTTGTTTATTTATTAATTTTTCAAATTTATATATTTATTGATTTTTATTTATATATTTTTTTGATAATTAAGTTGAAAAATTATATGATACAACATGGTTAAATAATCTAATAGCTCACCTATGATGAGGAGTTAATATTTGTAATATAGATTAAGTTGTTCTTTTTACTGCTAAATATTTCATCTCATTAATAAAGTGGTATTTATACAAGCCCACTGAAGCTGACATAAATATGTTACAATGAAAATATTGGAAAGAACCCCAATACCACATAAAATGATCAAAAATAACAAATAAAACACGTTACTTAAGATTAAACCCTTATGTACGTTTCGATGACCATGTCATCATCATCAGAGGGTCTTATTACAAAATTACAATCTAGAAAACAAGAAGTTACAAACTAGAGATGATTTTTACATTGACCAGGTAACCTCGAATTAAAAAAAAATTCGATTATAAATAGTATTTTATAATAAAACTGGGGATACCGCAACCAAAACATACACAGGCAGATTAATAAATGGATTTTTTAAAATAAAACTTCACATATCTATTTAAGTCTACCATTGTTTGACCTTATTTATACACTGCAGATTGAAAATCTCTGAATAAGTCAAAATTCCAAACTATCAAACACTTGGAGTTTTTATTTCATTATAAACTTACTTTGGTGTTTAATTTTTCTATATTTAATTTAATTTTTTGCTTTTTAACAACTTGGTAAATTTATTTAAGTCACTGAGAGATTTTAAATTTTACAAATATTTAAAATATTATATATTAAAAATCAAATTTACCAATAATGAATATCAGAAATTGTACCACAGATGTGAGACAATCTTCTTCATTGTGCTTTCTGCAAGACAAGGCAAAACCTGTGTTTGATACTATGCAACACTAATTACTTCCCAAATAGATAAAAGCTAGTAGAGATTATTTTATATGAAATTTAAGTTCAGACTCTCTAAAACTGGATTGAAGCAAAGATCACATCTACCTTGATTAACCATAATTTGTGGAATGGCCAACAAAACACTATCCTGGAGTAATGTAGTATCCAACCAGATGCCTCAGAAGTTCAATTTAAAGCCCCTACAATACCATTGCTTCCTCTTAATATTTCAGGTATAACATAAATGTATAGTATTTGTTAGACAAAATTACCTGCCCCTACAATAGACAGATTTACTGCATTAACAAGTGTAAATATGAATTGATGTAAAAACTCAAGAATAAAGAGGTAGTGTTCTTCATAAATGTATGTTCTTAGAATTGAATCTTTAAAAATTACAAACCCTCTTTGGAGGAAGTAATACATAAAATGCCCTTGAAGAGATATTTTGATCAAAGTGGAAGGTTGAAGAAAAGGTAGAAACGGGAATGGAAATTTAAAAACAAACACATATTATTATAACTGAATCTTTTTGTTTATTTATGCAAATGCTCAGGCACATAGTATCTTCCTAAAAGACCAGCAAATATGAAAAGTGCAGCCAACACCTGGAAAACAAATTTCTCTTGAATATTGTTTATAATTTTAAAAAAACTCCAGAAAAGAGATTTTAAATAACAATGCATCCAAAGGATTAAACGAAAACAACAGATATGATGAGGAAGGTCAATCGTTATAACAATTTTCAGAAATCAGAAGGGATTGTGGAGCAATGTGTGTAGATTACAAAAGGATAATGATGGGTTCAAATGTCATAATGTAAAAGTGAGACTGGCAACCAAATGAGGACTAATGGAGTCTAATTGGTAACAAACTGAAGTTATGATTTGAGTTGAAATGGTAATATAATGTTAGGATGGCATAATGCAGATTACATAAAATACAAAATAAAAAAAATTACATTTTTTTACAATCACTTATTATGTAGTAGAATAAGAATTTGATAAAAAAAAAATTAATTGCACATACACAGGCCTCACAACATATTTGCATTATTTATAACGACTTTTACAATCACGGACGGTAAAGGCAAAAATGATAAATTTGAATCTGAAAGTAATTGCATCACTAAACCTCAAAACATGCATAGGTAAACTTCACGAGTAATTTCATCAGTTTTTACCACCGAAATGATGATGCTCAAATAAAATCACTGCCTTGTCACTTTAACTAAATACTTTATGGAAAAATCGAGTTTCGTTCAAGTTCCGAGACATTTGTTCAACTAACAGACGTGTAAATGCCTTGAAAATTTGACAATTTGATATAGATTTTAAAATGTATTTCTTTTTTTCCTGCAACTAAGACTATTATTATCTAGCAGCTTGCTTATAGGGCTCTGCTTTGAACCGCTTATTTCTTATACATTTTTAAAACTTTTCTATAGAAAATCTGTAAAAAATAAAATGCTTAATAAACTTTTCTTATTTTTAAAGAAAAGTACAAATTTTCATATTTTGAGGACTCTTTGAATGATCAAATCAAAGCGAGGATCAAATCAAAGTGAACATTTTGGAATTTCAATTTTCTGATTTAAATGCTTTATAATAAATGTTTAAAAGTTACATATTGCAACACATTGTCCAGGGAAGTTTCATATTCCTCTAATTGCCTAACTAAATTCCATTTAACAACTTCAAACTATCTCTACACTATAAATAAAATTCCATCAGAAAAATATATCGTAGCACTCTATACACTTATAAATATTTCTCTATTTGTAATAGGTTTTAAAAGATTGAAATTACCACTAAATCAATACTGGCATGTATTGAGGAGCAAGAGGGATCATTCTATAAACATAAGTCTCCAATACATTTTAATTACAAATCCGAAGCTATTGGACTTATGAAAATTAAATGATCCCTACTCGATTTCAAGCGATCATTATGTTTTTCACATTAGATTACATCACTGATTCCGTACCATTTAATACAGGGATGTTCTGTAACTGGAGATATGATATTGTCACTTCAAACTTTTTCATTTGACAGAACTTGAGGTTTCCGGATTAAAACTAAACAACACTTGCAAGTCAACCGACCAATGGTTCAAGGTGTACATCTACATCAAGGTCAACAAAGAAGCTAGAATCTACTTATCTTATGGTCTGACAGTATTTCCAATAAAAGTAAAAAAACTCCAGTCAATGTCACAAATGCTTCCAAATTTAACAAAAGCATGGATTTCCTTACGAGATTGAGACATCCTCAAAGTTAATGTTTGGAAAATAATTGAAGTGGGAAAAGCCCGGCAGAGAATATGAAGCACTGGTCAATCTGGGCGATTGGCTTGACTAACTTGAGGTTATATTTTGTCCTCTACGACCAGCTCTTGGAAGAATGGATTAGATCCTCAATGTTACAACAAAGATTACCCCTTTACTGGTGGAAGTTAGATGGAAACCTGACCTACACTTACCATAAGCAACAATATGATATTTAAAACACTAGAATAAATAAAAATAAGTACAGTATAGTATAGAAAATTTCGAGTCCCGATAATTCAAGGTTCCGTTAAATTTAAGCCTATTTCTGTTTGAGCTATTTTATCTATTTGAGAGAAAATGATGAATCGAGCTTCCAAAAAATGTTTATAGCCATAGGGTATGCAAAGGAAAAGAGTCAGTCTTTAAAGAAATGTTCATATCAGTACGGTATGCAAAGGAAATGAGTCAGGCTTTCAATAAATGTCCATATAAAGTTCTATAAACTTATTTTGTACATTTTTAATTATAGTACTATATTAGGGTTTATTAGAACACCTATTTTTTCTAATGCACAGAAATGTACTTCCGTGTAATCCGAGTTTCCGGTAATCCGAGGGGGGGGGTCTTGGTCCTCACAAATGGTTCATTTTTTTAAAAATTATATAACTATTGCGTTTTTGTCTAAAATTGTTAGCATCCAATTGGAAAACATTAATGAAGGCCAAACATAATAAACTCTGCAGAAATTTATGAGAACCAGGTTGGGAATAAACGTCGAATGTCATAAAGTAATATTTGTAGGCAATTGAAGTTGTAAACAGATTTTTTTATAACGAAGATTTATTTGGTGTTATCAATAAGTCTTTGTGAATATTTTTAAAATAAAATAAAATTGAAACGATATATATCGAAATGATTAACAAATTATTTCTTAACTCCCACGGCAATCAGATCCTGCTGAAATAGCAGATTAAAATTGGTCTTTGAAGTGATTGCTTTGACGCACATTAAAGTGTGTACAATTTCTAAAGAAGAAAAACAGTTACAGAATTACATAAAATAAGATATTTTTGTAAATAAAATAGCATTTAAAACTGATACTCAACTGCTACCAGTGGAAATAGGGCTATTGTTCTGTTAGTCAAATATAAATAGAGTTTCGAAAATCAGAGTCCCAATTTTACAAGTTTCCGTTAAATTCGAACCTATTTCTATTTCAGACTATATAATCTATTTGAAAGGAAATTCAATTTATTTACTGCTAGACAAATCATCATCGCATCCCGATGAAAATCAACAGTCGTCTGATGATATCCGTGCTTTATTTCTACCTGCTATGTTACAAGCCTAATCCAGCCGATGGATCAGGATATTCTGGAATGTATGAAAAAAATACAGACGTTACCTTTTACAAGAAATTCTTAATAAAAAAATTTCCAGGTTGTGAAAATGTCAATGATACGGACATACATCAATGAATAAGGACAAAAGTTAAATATGTAACGATAACACATGTTACGACTATTTAAATGGTACTAGAAACTACTGAAGTCATTGATGACAAGAATAAAAATGAAGGTTCGACCGAGACAGTAAAAGAATGGAATATAAGTCACGGTGAAGAAACGGCTGCCTTGGAAACTGCACTACGCTATATTGAACAACATACACGATCTGATAAGCAGACGCAGAAGACACTTTAGAATGTTTTCCAAAAAATATAGCAACCCTGATGAACAATGTATTCCAAAGCAACATTAGTTAATTTAAGTAATGTAATCAATACAGTTCTATAAACCTATTTTCTGCATTCTTAATTATAGAAGGGTAAATTATATTACAGTTAATTAGAACTCCTGTTATTTTTTAATGCACAGGAACATATTTTTAATTTAATCTGAGTTTTCGGTAATCCGAGGGGGTCTCGGTCCCATCTACCTCGAATTATCGAAACTCTATTGCAGTCTAATGATCATCTAATATAGTTTGTTTATGGTGAAAGTTACTTGTCAGTGATAGAAACTTTAGGACATAATAACTTGGAGGCTTCTTAAGATTTCTTCTTTAAATTTTAATCTTTTATAAAACAAAAGCTAAATTGCCTTGAAACACTCTTCAAAATTGTCAATACTGAACAGGCTATTTTATACATAAAAACTGTTATGCAGATTACATTTAGAATAAATGCTCCTTTAAATGTGCAATGTTTTATAATAAATTATGAAAGTTACCTGAATTATACAACAATGACGAAGGATTATAGATGTCTTGATGCAGCAATAATGTTGATGGTTAGAGATGTCTTGATACAGCAATAATGTTGATGGTTAGAGATGTCTTGATACAGCAATAATGTTGAGGGTTAGAGATGTCTTGATACAGCAATAATGTTGAGGGTTAGAGATGTCTTGATATAGCAATAATGTTGAGGGTTAGAGATGTCTTGATGTAGCAATAATGTTGAGGGTTAGAGATGTCTTGATATAGCAATAATGTTGAGGGTTAGAGATGTCTTGAAATAGCAATGATGGTAGTTGTTGATGTTGAAGAAAGTCCTGTTTGGGAGCAAAAACAACTATTATTTCCCCACTGCACAGTCTTTATACACCATAAATAAAAACAACCAAAACCTGTCACAAATATAAGACTTCAGGCCTCCCCTTTTTGTATTTTAGTTAAAAGCAATAGTACAAAAGTTGAAAAATTACCTGTTTTATATAAGGAAAAAGCAAACAGCGAAACTAAAAGGTTTTCTGCTTTCGTGTGGTCCTAATAGAATTTTTGAACACTTCATGCCTTGGTATGCCAAGAAACTTTTCCCTGGAAACAAAACCATTTCACTTACAATACGTTTAACAATGATTTCACACTGCATGAGTAAAAACCATTCAACACCAAACTTGTTTATATCATCAAAGCACTTAGCAGACATTATATTACAATTACATACAAAGTTTCAAGAGCGTTAATGTACCAACAACCGAGGTGTAAGTTCGTAAACAGGGAAATAAAGTCTAACTTAATTTGTATAATCTTAACTAAAGAAACATGAAACATATTTTAATAAGACATTGTTCTAAGTGATCAGTTAAAATATACTCATTAAAATCAAAAACAAATTTTTAGGAGAAATTAAGACTATCAGCATTTATAGAAAAGTACAACTCTTGATTGATAAGAAAAGCCTTGAGATATGCAGGAAAGGAATCAAGGCTACATGTTAGGCTAGCTGCTCTCCCGCGTCTCCTATACCAATGCTAAGGATCCTTAGCACGTCAAGTTGATGGACCAGACTTTACTATAGCGGTATTGGTCAACTGATAAAAGAGATGATTGCTTTGCAATCGAAATGTACATCAGGGCATAAACAAAGTGTTTGTGATTTAAGAAGTTTTATTTGTTTGTAATTTAAAATTACACCACAGTTGCTCCAAGTTATAAACTTAATGTAAATGAAGTTGCTTGATGTAATCATCTTGAATTTTACTTGAATCACTGATTAAACTAATTTTAAAAATATTTAACTAAGTGAATACGTAATTGCTTACTTCGTAGAGGGTTAGCTTCATAAAAGGAACGAATGTTTTGAAACGCGTCAGCAAGTAAGCCATTACTTACTCAATTAGTTAAGTATTTTTAAAATTAGTTTAATGTAAATGTTTTAATTTTAGTATTTATAGAAAGCAGAAATCATAATGTACATTTACATACACAAATAAAATTCATGGAATAACTCAAATTGAAAAATCTTAGCATTTAAAAAAAATAAAAAATATATGTTTTTAGTAAGAATTTAAAGCACAAAATTGATACTAAGCTAATTATTAAAATGAAATATCGTGTTATTTATGATTATTATTGGATGTACGATTTCAGTTGGATGTAAATTTCCAATATGCCGAGCTTTAGATATTAACAATTGGTTTAATAGATCTAGAATAATTCTTCAGACAGAAATTAAAGCACTTGTGTATTACAGCATTGAAATTACTGACACAAGAAAATACTATTATCTTTTCTTGCAGAATCATAGCTTGATTATAACATCCAAATATTAGGTCGATGTAATAACAGATATATAAGTTTACTTACAATTCCCCAGATGATAAGACAAGCGACTGTGTTCAGACTGAAGTAGTAAGTTACTTTCCATTCTTGTGTTACGTCAACTTGTTTCATGGAACTTTATGATCCTGAAACAAAAAACTTGTTTCATTTGATTTATAATAAAATCAATACAGATACATTAATCAATTAAAATCTTCATTTTTTTTAACATCAACATTTAATTATTATTATTTTTAAAAATAGGATTCACATCATAAGGAAAGTTACATGTCATAAGAAGTTTTCATAACAATTAAAATATTTTTATATGGTTAGGTCTCAGGTTTTGCTTAAATGCTAAGCTTTTTCATCTTGCGCTATGGCAGTAAGACTTTACATGTATTTGTAATGCATAAACAGGTTGATGTATTTGTCGAAGATATCAATGGATGGAAAGAGAAGACGGAAGAAACAGAAAATTGTTATCATCTAATTTAGAAACTTACAATACTTAGTTTAGAGAAATTTATGAAATTCTGAGATTTTTACAGAGGAAAGAGTTAGTTTTGTAGAAGTCAAAACTTTTAAATAAAAGATTAAGTGAGACTTTGATGCATATCCATAAATATTTCAAGGAGGGTCAAAAAAGAGAATTACTAAAACAATCTTCTACTAATAGTGTTTCAAAATATGAGGTTTCATAACATTAGAGGGAGAGCATGACAGCCAAAAGGGTAAAAGGGTATAACCCATGAAGGGATATTGAAAGGCTGTCTGAATATACCACTTTCACTATAAACAATATTTGCAAACTTTATATCCTAAAAACTACTCACCAACACTTACCATATTAATTTGCTTCATAAAGTTGTACGGCCACACTCTTCCTTAATGCTGTGTGTTTATGTTGCCATGAACCATTTCCTACAGGCGTGTGCACTCTACGCACATAATTCTAAAAAAAAAATAATGAATTATTAACTAAATAAAACTTTAGACACAAGATTTGTTTAACATCAAACATTCCACATTAAGGCATTAATTAACCAAATAGGGGTCCTCTATAATTAATTCTGTTCTCACATACGTTACTAAAAAATGTATTCTAAACATGAAACAAATGATTTTAAGCACCAATAAACTTAAATAGTGCTGAAAACTCAAAAGAAAAAAAATTGGAGACTTATACTTGGTCAAATTAATTTTGTTTATGTAGAGGTACGATAAAAAAGTTCAAACATTTGAAACTGCACCAGAACTGTGAACAGATTGAACATATTAAAATCAAATAATTTCAATTAAATTAAAACTATTGGTAATTGTGAATATTGGGAACCACCTGAGATTAAATCATAAAATTGTTCAAAAACATCTCCTAGGATGATATCCAATAGAATTCTTGTATTAATTTTACACTAAAAATTATTTATCAAATTAAGTAGGGTAAAGAAATTCACTGTATCACTCCATGAATGTTGCACAGCTTACTGCTTCGGATTGAATTTTTTACCCAACTTTAAACTGATAAAAAATAACTTTCTGTGTAAAATAAAACTTTGTGCTGATTGTCCTAGGACGTGTTTTTGAACAATTTTCAATTATAATCTCAGGTGGCGCCCACCTACGACATTTTGGAAAATTGTTCAAAACCACCAAATAGGATGTTATCCACAAGATTTTATTTTTGAGGAAAGGATTTCCGAGGAAAGGTCCTTTTTTTCAATTTAAAGTAGGGTAAAAAATTCAGTGTGGAGGTATAAGTTGTGAATGGGCGTGGAGTGATACAAATGATTTGTGATGTCACAGTGGGGAGCTTCAAGTTGTGGATCGGCCGCGGAGTGATACAGTGACGTCACGCATACCTTACGTGTGTAGATATTTGAGAAACAAAATTTTGGCTTAATTTGTATGGTTTTTGCATACATATATTTAAATATACTTATAAAGTCTCCAATTAGGATACATTTGGTTTTAAATTTATACATTGATATATACCAATATTAAAATATACCTAAAAACTGTCCAGTCAGGTTAGATTCTTGGTTTTAATTTTATACACTAACTAAATGATTAAACATATAAAATTAGAACCAAATCTATCTTGAGTGGATACTTCATTGGTATATTTCAATATAGATATATATATAAAATTCACCTTCCCTGGCAATAACAAAAATAATAGCTATCAGTATAGCTTCAAGACATGTTTTTCTTTCATAAGTTTAGATTGCTAAAACACCAACTACAGTTGTAACAGATTCACAAAACATTGTATCACTCCAGCGCCCATACATAACTTATACCTTTGTACCGAATTTTTTACCCTTATTTTTAAATTGAAAAAAGTAACTTTCCTCGGGGAAAAAAATTCTTGTAGATATCGTCCTATTTGGTGATTTTGAAGAATTTTCCAAAATATCGTAGGTGGCCGCTAAAATAAACAATTACCAAGAATTTTATACAAACAATATAAATCATTCTAGAACCATTATTGTTTCACTAGAAAAGCTTTAGCAGGTTACATAAGTCTTTACAAATTATACAATAATAACCTTACTTAATAATTATTCTCAGATATAAGATTGTACAATGTTTTCAAGGGGATACAACAAATTACCTGAAATTCAGTAGGAAGTGATATTTTTATAGAAATTACCCATAAGAGTATCTGCTGTGCATCCTTGAAGATACTATCCAACTTCATATTTATAAAATAAGTTCTGGAAACTCAGGTTCACTTCAAAACTACTACCAACTGAATTATAACCTAGCTAGTGTCCATGAGTGTAAACTAGAAAGAATAAAGTGTTTGTATTGAGAGATACATTACACTGTCAGTTAGTTAAATTACACCCTATTTCAATTAGTTAAAACTGTTACAGTTATCTAGCTTCAAATTACCTTTCCCATAGATTTGGCCCTAACATTAATTGTTATACTTCTGGTTAAACTCACCAATTGGCCTAGGTACATTTTATTGTGTCTTTTTGTAGTGATTTATAATAAATAAAGTATAACAAACAAAACTTATAACAAAGGCATCTTAGCTTCTCGAGAATACAGTTGCATCACTACAATCGGCCTTGCAATAAATACAAAATCAGTTTGAATATCAATAGAACTATTCACTTTCACTTACATAAAAGTAGTTACATTTTATAGAAACTCCGATGTGATTCACTTCCAACAGCAATAAACAGCTTTATTGCACAGTCAAATCTTGCAAATACTACCAAAACTTACTGCAACATGACTGCGACACACGAAAAGTTTTTTGTATGAAAATATAGCAACAGCTCAATTCAACAACCTCAAAAATAAGTAATGGCGGTTAAACAATGTACCAAAGTAGGGAAAAGGAAATGGCCCGTGTAGTTTTAAAAAGCACAGAGATATTAATCTAGGCGATATTTCGATCCAGAATAACCCAAAAGGAGAGTATATATATATATATATATATATATATATATATATATATATATATATATATATATATATATATATATATATATATATATATATATATGTTTTGATTTTTGTAAACATATTTTGCTACATAATTATTTTCCTAAAGATGCTGATACTGTTTTATCGGCGAAAAACTTTGAATAATATATGTATTAAAAGTATTCTTGTTTTTGAAATATTTTTAATTTATCAACTATATTACAAAAAAACATATCACCATATTTAGTATATATATTCAGTATTTTCAAAATATAACAATTTTTTTTAAATGTCATAAATGTTGGAATAGAAAATTTAATATAAATAGAAACTTATAGCTAGTAGAAAATGGTACATTATTAAGACAAGTTTCATTTGTGTGTAGTTATTTACTTGTGTGTGTATACAGGTTTAGCTGCAGTTGTAATTACTCAATGATATAGTTTCCTGGATATTTAAAATAGTTATAAATAGTAAATGTATGTGAGGGATTAGATATAATACAAAACACAAAACATTTAGATGTTTAAAGAACAAATATAAAGTATGAAACACATTTCAATATATAAAAACCCTGACAATTTGGCAACGAGACGCATGTAAATTTGTATTATACATGATATAATACCTGCTACATATCATTCCTATATACTAACAATGGAACTCAACTATTTAGATTGTAATAAAGTAATACAATACAATATTAAATCGTTTCATTATATCGTATTTATATCATATCTAATAAAAATAACAACGTCTACAAAAATTATTCAATTTTATAACTTCCTAAAAACATTTATTCAGCATTCAAATTTTTATTTTGTCAATATAATAGGATAAACTGTGATTTAGTTCCTTAGTTCTTAAAGGCAGCCCTTACTAAGAAATAATAAATTACTAAGGTAAAGAAATTTTAGTTCTAAAAATACCTAAGTGACTGCACCACCTGTAAGAAATTTTTTGCAGTATTCATTTAAGTAAATTAATGAATGTTAATTCCCTGCAACACCATTGAAAACGTCAATATACTACAAAAACCTATCAATAAACCAATAATTTTTGCATAAACTATATAAAAATAACTCAACATAACAAAACAGTATGAAATATTTAAATATTTTAACATACAACATATGTAACACCCATTAAAATTTTTAAAAAATTGAATAGATATTCAATAATACAATTTTTGTATTTACTGCTAGGATGTTCAAAGTATTTATTTGTACTGTATAAGCTATTCATAGTTTGTTCTACATTATGCTTGTATGTTTATGTCTACTTGAAGCTTTATTTGAATATTTATTTTTAATACATTTATTCCCTTCTATAGGATTTAGATTGTTGTTATTTTTAGTGTTCATTTTAAAATGTTATTATTAATATTGGTATTCCCTTTTTATTTCATAATGAATGTATCAGTTCTCATAAATATGATAAATGTTATTATATAATAGAAGGAAACCATGTTTAGATAGATGTATAGTTATTAATACTAATTTTACACTACTTAACTAAGTGAATACGTAATTGCTTAATTGCTGACACGTTTCAAAACGATCGTTCCTTTTACGAAGCTAACCCTCTACTTGTGTTAAGTAGTGTAAAATTAGTTTAAGCAGTGAATTCAAGATGATTACATCAAGGAACTTCTATAGTTATTAAGTTTCACCAAACGTAATGGACTACAAAATTCAAGAGAGATTAATATAGTGGGATGTGTTTATGTGTCTTTTTGTGGGGTGTAATTTGAAATGTCTGTATGTTTTATATAGTTTAGTCATGGGACGCCAGTTACGTTCTTCAGTTTCTTTAATATAAGTGATTTTATATAAGTAATTTAGAATGTGTAGTCAAATCAATATTTTGTAAATAGAATTTTGTTTTCACTGATGATGAAATCTTTTTCTTTGGAGTATATTTCAATAAATAATACGTTTATATTAAGTTTGCATTCAATTTGTTTTGTTCTAAAATAATTATATAAATTCAGGTTTTTATATAATTCAAGTTTATACTATTATAATTGAGGTACCTGAAGTAGTCCCAGTATGATCCTCTATATATGCCCTACCTGGGAGTCTTATGTTCCTATCTTAATACTGCTAAATTTAGAATTATATCCCAAAATTCGTAGTCGGCATTAGTCAGATAGCCTTGAATCTATAAACAAAATTGTTGGTCTCGATTATTTTTGTTACAACACTATCTGAAGTGCATATAGCTTTAAAATATGCCCTTCCCAAGATTTGTCCAATTGTTCTATCTTCAGGAATGTACCTGTTATACTTTGAGAGAGACGTAAGAGTACTGGATGTGATTAACTAAGTTGGCTATAGGATAGTAATCTCTCTATGGTCACAGCTGGGGACAGGGACATTTCAGTTAAGCTATGCCATATTCCATTACCTTGGTACCTTTATACATCTTTCTTACTTTCACCATTGCTACACCTATTCCATCCTTCTTAACTCTAGATTACTTATGTCTAAATTTTGTCACTTGATTACTTATGTTTCGTCAATTTGACTACTCAAATTTCTTTTTTTTATTTGCTAAAATAGTGTGTTTTTATTAATGTATTAAACATTGTAATATCACTTACTTCTTTAGCCTTTGGAAAAAAATATTATAGTAGCTACGAATCCTACTGTTAAAACAATAATAATAATTACGATAGATGTGCACGAACTGCTCATTTGTCAGATAGAGCAATTTTTGAAATGGAGCGTCGTCATTTTGACGAGGTATAAGTGATCTAGGGTTAATGCACTTGATGTATTATAAGGTGCCTTCATATCGCTCTAATAGAGAGTAGGTGTATTTAAAGGTTTACCACTATACCCATGATTCTATAGCTAGCTGATTTTTTTATTTCCTAAGGCGATTGGCAAGTGTGGCTATTATCGTCTACAAAAAATGGAATGGATTGTGAATAGATGTAGGAATAAGGTAGGGACATACAACCCCTGGTGTAGACTATAAGGGTCAGCTACTTGAACATACCTGCTCCCTATCATGGTCATCCACTTGTACAAGTAGAGGTAGTTGGAAGTAGGCAGAAGGTAATGGTCCCCTGGAACTTGGAATAGGGGAAATTATGGCATTGCTGAGTAGGGTCACCAGGGGCATAGTTAGGCCGATGTATTTGGGGGGGAGGCATAACCTGGGGAATAAGAGGAACCTCCTGGGGAAATTTTTAACATTTTTATCTCTAGAAATTATATTTTATGCTATTTTGTCACTTAAAACTACTCAATTGTTGGGTCCTCAGGGAGCTGTTTTGCTAGAACATACCACTGTTGTTTTAATGTTTTACTAGTCTAAAATAAATTTTTGTAAAAGTTAATGATTTTATTCATCTAACTACCAACAATCAGTAGCTTTTAGTGAAGGAACAAACTTAAACTTTTACTCAATGAAAAGAATTTTTTAAAATAACGTGTATAGTGTCGTTTCACAACAATAACAGTCAATATTAGCTTTCTTCCTGATATTTTGGTGGAGTAGGATAAATTTGTTTCATAGATTAATATTTTTCTTCTACAATTAATTGGATTGGGGGGGATTATATCCCCTCCCTGGCTATGCCCCTGAGGGTCACTAACCTGAAGTAGATCAGCTCTCATCTAGGGTAAGGACAGATACCAATCTGCTGTCTAGCCACAGCAACAGCCTTACAATGTATAACAGCGCATTATAATAAGACAATAGCACAGTTGAATTTATATTCATTTAGTTTTCAATTAATTTTACTCTATTACTGACTGACTGTCATACTCTATTAAAACTTTATTCCCAGCAACTGGTTAATTTTTATTTTTAGTTATAAAACCTTTGCTGGTTCTTAAACAAAATATTATGTCACAGTAAAACTATTTTTATGTTTATATTTCTAGGAAGGAAAATGAAAGACTCGTTAGCATGAAAGTAATAAATGTTAATCCTCTTTGAAAACAATTTTCATTGAATAATTTATTTGTCACTAAACACTTGTAATATTTACAAACTTGCCTATAGTAGCACTTACTTATATTTGTTAAGGACGGCCATTTCGGGAGATGCCTCCCTTGTCCTCTCAGACCCTAAATTGCAAAAATAGCCTCAACCATGGGACCTACAGATGAAGGCAAACACTCCCTGCTACATTGCAAAAGTGTAAGCAGGAAAGTTTTCTGAAAACTTTGGTGTGAAAATTGGGAAAAAGAGTCTACTGGTCAACACCTTTACCAGCTCCAACCAGAACCACCAGTTGAGGATAAATATAGGGAAGTAGCACGATCAACAGCATCTTTTGCTGCCAGAGCAACAACCGGCCATCTGATGACACAGGAGTACCTATTTCGTTTTAATCTCACAGAGTCTCCATTGTGTGCACTTTGTGGTGTGGAGAGCGAAACAATTGAACACATCCTGCTGAACTGCCCTTACCCATTACCGACAAGAGACCAATTGTGACTAAATGGCAGATATTCTAGTTAAAAAGAACCTGTGGGCCATAGCATCATATATATATCGTGAACATCGGGCCATTGGTTACAGTTGAGCTGGACGCCTGCACGAAGAAGAAAGGACCCTTGGCAGTTACAATCTGAGTTGACAAGGGACACATCTCCCGAAACGGCTGTCCTCAACAAATATAAGTAAGTGCTACTATAGGCAAGTTTGTAAATATTACAAGTGTTTGGTGAAAACTAGAAGCTCACGTGAAGATGGTATCAACAAATAATAATTTAATTGTCTCTAAATTATAGTCATTAAAATTACAGAAAAAGCTAGAGGGAATGATTGAAACCATAAACTACCAGACAATTGGGAGCCTGTGTATTTTTTCAAAATTAGGATAAAAGTGGTTTATTTGGAGTGTATAGTGAAAGTTATTTCTTTATATTAATTGAATTTTATTTGTTTTATGAAAAAAATATTGTATTAATATATACATATTTGCTACATAAAGATTATCTGTTGGACTTTATTAATTTTTGTTTTAAACTAGAGTTGTATACTTATAAATATGATAGTAGCAATAATTCTGGGGATTTGACTACTAATAATTCCAGGGCTAATAATTGTTTATGTTTACCTTACATAAAAGGTATTTGAGAGAAATTGCTAATAAATTAAAACGGATTAACATTAAAACGGTTCCTATAATTTCAGATAATTTATCTAATCTTATCAAAAGGTAAAGACAGTACTGATAGATTACATGTGAATATTGTGGTGTATACAATTAACTGTCTGGAGTGTGATGCCACTTTGTATGGGTGAGACTAAGAGTCAGGTTGGTGGTCGTGTTTGTGAACATGAGAATAATAGTAAGAAGAATAAACACTTATTGCAATTTCAAATTACTTGCGAACAGACATTCTATTAATAAAAATTGTTAACTTACACTTGGAGGTAACGTTTTTGTCTTACGACTTCTTCAGCCTCACGTTTCTGCCACTAGGATTGCTGCACTTGTGCTTTATGGTTCCAATTTTTGAAAGTTAAAAGTGATGTGGTCGAAAATTATGTGTGATCTGTATCGTGTTTGTTCATTTAGGATGTCTTTTCATTTGTGTTGTTATGTCTGTATATTTCATATTGTTCTAATCTGTTTAATGTATGGCCTTTGTTGCATGTATGGAGGATGTTCATATTATTTTCCATACTATTGTATGAGTGCTTAGTGTCCAGGTGATTTACGAAGGTGGATTCACTACAAGTGTACAGTGCATTTATGTGTTCTTTATATCTACCATTGAAAGATTGTCTGTTTATCCAATATAGAACTTATTGCAATTTGTTATTTCTATAAACTTTTGACACTGCCGCTACAGGCGGAACACTCGTCATATTTATATAATTATGCTGGTAATAAAACTTATTTCATATTTAAACACTATTTATTACTTCACATCTTTCTTAAAACAAAACTCTAAACAAAGAACTGAGAAAAACTAAAACAATTACAAATCATCTGTTAATTTATATAATGTTCTTTTTCTTTTTTTTTTCCATAGAGGATTGTCATAGAGTATTATATTATTGCATTCACAACATACTCCCACCTTTTGAGTTATGGTTTAACTCAAAACATTAAAAAATAGTATATTGTTAAAAGATTAATCAACAAATTTTTGTGGAAGCTTAATTTGTCTGCCACTTCTTGAATATGTCACAATTTTATTTTCTTTTGTCACATTATCTTCTTCCAGGTGTAGTTCATGTTCATTGGTTTTTGTCACTTTTGGTTTAATCTTTTCTTTTAATTGTTCTTGGATGGTTTCTTCTTGCATTTCAAGAGGATATAGTCTTTGTATTGGTCTCAATAAACTTCCAAAAGCAGTCTTCAATTGCACTAATCTACACACTCCATCTCTACTAATGATAGTCTTTTCTATCAGTCCTATTGGCCAATCAATTCTTTTTTTATTTTCAACTTCAATCAGTACTAATTCTCCAACTTTCAACTGTCTGCCGTTTTTCTTACTTTTTAAAGCTAATTGTCCTAAATACTCAATCCTAAATCTTTTTCGCAATGCTTCTCTCAGGTGTTGTCGATAACGTACTCTCTTGTTAAGACTTTTTGTATTTACATGGTCACAATCTGGAACTCCAATTTCTTTTAAGTCATGTAAAAACATATTTGGAGTAATAGCAGTTAGGTCTGAAGAAGTTTCAGATAAATATGTCAAAGGTCTAGAATTCATGATACTTTCACAATCACATAAGATTGTCTCCATTTCCTCATAATCCAATGACGTTTTGCCCAAGGTTTTGCGTAGCAACTGTTTCATGAGTCGGATGAGTCGCTCCCACCATCCGCCCCACCATGCAGCAGAGGGAGGGTTAAACCTCCAGTCAATTTGTTGGCATGAGCTATATTTTAAGATAGCATTCCAATCTAGAATTTTAAATGCCTTTTCTGTACCTGTGAAATTGGTACCATTGTCACTATATATTATTGATGGTCTTCCTCGCCTTGCAATAAATCTTCTAAGTGTATCTATAAATGCTTCGACAGAAAGAAACTTTACTAACTCCAAATGAACAGCACGGTATACTGCACAAGTGAATATGCAGATCCAAACTTTACTGCCATCTCGTAGAAACAAAGGTCCCGCAAAATCAATTCCAACCACTTCAAATACTGCGGCATCTCGTACTCTACTTTCAGGTAAGGGTGGAGTGATTGTTTCTACATTTTTTGAATTATGTCTCTGACAAGGAATACATTTTTTCAAAGTATTACTTATTGTTTTTCTTCCTCTCAATATCCAATAGTTTTCTCTTAATAAACTTAAGAGACCTTGAACTCCCACATGACATGATCTCTTATGTATTGTAAGAATAAGAATATCTACAATGTCATGTTTTGATGGTAGAACAACAGGAAATTTAAAATTTTCCAAATCCTTTCTTTCTGTTAATTTTGTCTTTAGCCTTATAATACCATCAGCAGCCATAAATGGTGACAATGAAGCCAATTTAGGCTCCCTTATTCCTTCAAATGATTGCTGTTGAACAATTCTAATTATAAAATTGTTAGCTTCAATAATCTCCTTACATGACAAAACTTTACTCACACACTTTTCCTTCTTTGAGGGGTTACAATTATGAATAAATCTCAGCAACCATGCAAAAACACACACAATCTTATCAAAATCATTTGAAAAGTAATAAAACCAATCTTTTGGGTAATTATTACTTAAAAGTGAAGGTGTAGGTCCTTTCTTTTTTTCTAAAGAAATTAATTCTTCGTCAGGTTCAGGTTCATTTGATGGCCAGGTATCTTCAGGCAACTTCAACCATGACGGGCCCTCCCACCATCTGGAACTAATCAACCTGGAAACTGAACATCCTCTACTGGGCAAGTCTGCTGGATTCATAGTGCCGGGAATGTGCCGCCAAGATGTTCTGGAAGTGAGGCTGCAGATTTCTTCAACTCTATTTCTAACAAATACTCCCCAGTTTTCTTCTCTTTTAATCCAAGCTATTACTGTAGAAGAGTCACTCCAATAAAAAAATTTAATATTACATTCAAATTTGTTTTCATCTCTTAATTCTTGCACTACTGAAGAACCTAATCTAGCACCTATAGTAGCAGCCATTAGTTCAAGTCTGGGTATTGTCATCTTCTTTACAGGTGCTACACGTGACTTTGCCTGGATTAGCTGTAATTGAATACATGTACTAAGTTCAAAACGCATAAATACTGCTGTTGAGTACGCAAATTTGCTGGCATCACAAAATATGTGAACTGATACAGAAATGATTACGTCATCCACACCTTGTAGCCATCGTGGAATCTTCATCTCTTTTAATTGATCGAGTTCCTGAAACCATATATTGAATCGTTGTTTGATTTCTTCTGGTACTTCTTTGTCCCACCCACAATTATCTTTCCAGCATTCCTGCAATAATAACTTAGGGCATATGGAAATAGGACAAGTGAATCCAATAGGATCGAACAATCTGTGTGCAGTGGACAATATAACACGTTGTGTTACCAAGTTCTCTTCTAAATTTACTATTTTATGAAAACTCACAGAAATTGTGTCTTCTTTCTTGTCCCAGGTGAGACCTAGGACTGAAGCCTCTGTCTTGTCTTCCAGACCAGGTTCAGTATATTCCCATCCTCGCAGCTCAAACTTTCCCAAAGAAAATATTTGTATTGCTTCTGAAATGAACTGTTTCAAATCCCTTTCATTATTTACACCTGTAACACAGTTATCAACATAGAAACTTTTAAACAACTTTTCTATTGTACATTTAGAAAATTGATTGTCTTCAGCACACGGTACTAAATACTTCTGCAGGTGGTAGTTGATGACGGCATTGAGCAAAAATGGACTACTTGAGACTCCAAAAACAACTCTTCTATGTCGGAAAATCTTGAGTGATCCATCTGTGTTTTGCCACAGAAATCTTAGGAAATCTCTGTCCTCTTCATACAAACTTATTTGCAAAAACGCCTTTTTTATGTCAGCGATAACTCCTATTTTATAAAGTCGAAAACGTAAAAGCAAAGCTGGTATTATTTCAATTAAGTTAATACCTATTTCCAAACACTGATTAAGGGAATAGTAACCCTTTTCTTTAGACGAGGCATCAAAAACCGGTCTTACTGCAGTGGTGCTGTTTTCTTTTATCACTGGTCTATGAGGTAAATAGTGACCTTCATCCCATTTGCTTATTGGGATTTCCTCAATAACACCATCTTCCAGCCAATCTGAAAACACATTGTTATATACATTATATAAACTTTCATTTGTTAGCCTTTTCACTGAGTTTTCAAGCCTTTTTTTTGCAAGATTGAAATTTCTTGGAACTTCTGGGTGGTCTTCGGACCAAGGTAATTTGACTTCATAGCGTCCTTCTTCATTTACTCTCACAGTTTCCAAAAATTGTGTTTGAACAGAATGTTCAATTTCTTGTTTGCTTCTGGTCTGTAGTGGGTCTTTTATACCTAAAACATCCATTTCCCACAGCTTGCATATTGAATTACTTTGTACAAACATAGAAAGTGCTGTCATAGAACTAAATTCTTTACTTTCTTGAAATTTTCCTGTCAAAACCCATCCTAAATGAGTTTCAAGGGCTATAATACCACAATCTAGAACCTCTTTTCTTCCAGTTAGAAGTTTCCCATATATGTCAGCCCCAATTAATATCTCAATTGGACTGTCTGCATCCTGAAACAATTTAATACCTCTTTCCATCAGTTCATCAGTCCATCTTCCTGGTTTCAAGGCAGGAACATAAGTACAAATATTTATTTCACTAAGTGCCTTGAAATTACAAGAATATGTTTTATCTATACTTTGTAGTCTGACTTTGTAGCATGCATGATTGCGAGGCTTAGTGACCTCTCCTCCAAACAGGCCATGTAATAATGTTTCTTCACCACAAGTGTCATATTTCATTTTTTCAACAGTCGATTTCCTTATGTATGACCTCTGGGATCCACTGTCAAAAAGTAAACGCACATTGAGTTCTTTTGTGTCACTAACAGCCTTGACAACAAGAGTTTGCATGTAAACCTGATTGCCATTCACATTGGACAAGGAATTCTCAAAATTGGGCTCAGCTTCTTTTTCCTCGCATTTAGGTTTAATGTTAGACCTATTAAAATTATTCTGCAACTTTGAACACATAAGTGGTACATGTTTTCCATTACAAATAATACATTTAACAATAGCTCTGCAATGTTTACTTAAATGTCCTACTTTTGTACAAGAAAAGCAACACCTTTTGCTAGTAAGAATATTCTGTCTTTCTTCTAAAGACATGTCCCTAGCTTTAAAACAGTTTTCACTTAAATGACCACCGTCACAAAACACACACATCGATAACTTCGTCTTATCTGTGCTTACTGTAGACGTATTTGATTTTACATTTACAAGGCCAGCTGCTGTAACATTGCTGGTAGGCCTTCTTGTATTTTTAATATGCTTATCTTTACTTGCAAAGTCTCTTTTATATGAACTCGTAGGATTATCACCTGTTGATACTTTTGTTTTTTGTAAACCAAATCCCTGTTTAGCTAAGTTTATTCTTTCTTCTCCCTCCACTTCAATTTTCAAAAAATTCATTAGGCTATCTAGCCTACTTTTACTTTCTGACGCGGTCTCGTCCTGTTGAGAGTTAGGCCTACTTCTCTGCCAAGCTATTAATAAATCCTCCCTGAGACAAGATTCTACTAATGGGAAGAGCATAGCAGCGTACTTCTCCTTTGTTACACCTAAAGTTTCTAAACACCTTAGTTTTGACTCAATTTGATCATAAAGTGAGGAAATAGTAATTTTACTTTCACTGCTATTTAATGTTATTACAATTTTCAAGATTTCTCTTATGTAAAACTCTACTAACAGGTCATCTTTGGCAAAGCGAGATTTTAAATGTTCAATAGCCTGTTCATAACTACGTCCACATGGGGGAAAACTCTCGACAATTTCCCTAGCCTTAGTATTAGGGATAGTCGCTTGCAGGAGATACTGATACTTGTCATCAGAATCAATACAGGGGTCTTCATGGATTTTCTTAAATTGGCCCCAAAACGGCAACCAATCACTAATATCACCACCAAACTTTTTAAACTCAAGTGTGGGTAACTTAAATTTACGTTTTTCTACATTCACACTAGTATCTGTCTTAGGCCTAGCCTTGTCAATAGCCTGTTCAACTAAATACTCAACTATTTTAAACTTGCCTGAGTATTCATCGGCAGATTCTACCTCATTTTCTAAAACTTCAGTAGATGCATTTTCATTTAGTAAAACTTCAATAATTTCTCGGTCTAAGACCTCCAATTGATTATGTTTTTCACGTAATAGCTCTAAATTAGCTTTTAACAAAATCACATCATCTTCATTTTTTATGGATTCTAATAATGTATTGTGTAAACGTGAAAATCCAGTTCTAAACAATTTTCTTTTCTTTTTCAGAGCATCCATTATAAAATACTTACTAATGGATCATAGATTTTAACTGTAACCAAATTATTATCCTGTCACGGTCGCCATATGTTATTTCTATAAACTTTTGACACTGCCGCTACAGGCGGAACACTCGTCATATTTATATAATTATGCTGGTAATAAAACTTATTTCATATTTAAACACTATTTATTACTTCACATCTTTCTTAAAACAAAACTCTAAACAAAGAACTGAGAAAAACTAAAACAATTACAAATCATCTGTTAATTTATATAATGTTCTTTTTCTTTTTTTTTTTCCATAGAGGATTGTCATAGAGTATTATATTATTGCATTCACAACACAATTGGTGCATTGTAGTTTGTATATTTCTGGTTTATTTGTGTTGGTGTTGTTAACGTTGTGTCTGATAAGCTGTTTGGATAAACACTCTTTCTCTTGTGTTTTCTTTGAATATTGTAAAAGGTTTGGGAATAAATTTAATTTTGAAAATTTTATTATACTGGATAATGAGTCCAACTGGATGAAGAGGGCTTATTCTAATATTGTCCATATTAACTTACAAAAGGATGGTATCAACAATAAAAATTATTTTGATAAATTATGTAGTATGTATAAGTCATTGTTGTATAATTTTAAAACATCTAAGAATTATAAATAATATTCGAGCTGGCTTGTGAGTGAAAGTTATAATTAAAGAATAAAATTTTTTTAGTTAATTTGATTTGTGTATCTTCACTGAGGATGACGACAAATTAGTCGTTGAAACGCGTATGAAATAAAACATTTTATATTTGTGAGTTATACCATATTTTTATTCTTTAATCTAAGAATTAGTTGGTGCTATTGGTGTTAATTTGTTTGGTTGATATTTTTGTTGTTGTTTTGTTTTATTTTATAATTTTTGTGTGTTTTATATGTAAATATTGTTAACAATTGTCGATTCCATCTTCACGTGAGCTACTAGTTTTCATTACATCACTTGTAAAAATTGTATAACTTGCCTGTAGTAGCACTTACTGATATTTGTTGAGGACGGCAGTTTTGGGAGATGTGTTTCATTGTCAACTCAAATCGTAACTCCGAGTAACTCCCGAAACAGCCGTCCTCAACAAATATCAGTAATTGCTACTTTAGGGAAGTTATAAAATATTAACAAGTGTATTCTAATAAATATTCTTCTTCTCTGAGTGTTGTTAGTTTTAGATAATGTTATGACCCTCACTACTTTGGTGGGTTATTGTATTGAATTTTTGACTGAATTTTATTGAGTTTTATAAAGTTTTAAATTATTGCAATGGTTGTACCAGTATTTTGTTTGTGCAATTAAAAGCAAAGTAATGTTGTTTTCAGGCTTGATAAGACCAAAAAACTAGTTGCCGAAACGTTGCATTATTAAAATAAATCTTTGACTAGGTTTATCAACAGTTTTCTTATTTATTTAATAGGATAAAATTGCTAATTTGAAAAATATTTAACTAAGTGAATACGTAATTGCTTACTTGCTGACACGTTTCAAAACATTCATTCCTTTTACGAAGCTAACCTTCTATTTGCAGTAGAGGGTTAGCTTCATAAAATGAACCAATGTTTTGAAATGCGTCAGCAAGTAAGCAACTACGTATTCATTTAGTTAAGTATTTTTCAAATTAGTTTAATCAGTGAATTCAAGACGACTACATCAAGCAACTAGGATAAAATTGCTTTATTTAGGTTGGATTGTGGAAAATAATTATTTCTATAAACTTATTTTTTTATTTTAAATTTATAAAAAACAAATGTGTATTTTTTGCTTATGAGGTAAGCACAAGTCCTTAAAAACGTCATTACATTTAGTTAATGTATGGTCTCAGAATGAAGACAATGTTGTAATGGCACCATTCTGCTGATAATGTTCAACTTTGTATTTTATTTATTTATTATTGCCATCTTTTACTGAGAACAATAATAGAGACAGTTGGCTTTCAAGAAAAATCAATTAGGTAAAGCTAATTAAATAAATAATTATTTTGCAACGTGATAATGCTTGCACGAGGCAATAATTGTTGCTGAAACTCAATAGATATTGTGAAATAAAGATTACTTTAGTTTGTATTAATTAGGCCTCCTTTTACTTACTAACTTTTCCTTATAATGCCTAACTTTTTATTAACATTTGTATTATATTTTATTTTTAGAAATGTTCATGATCAACAGCGTGATAAAAACTATCACACAAAGCCTACAGAACTGCACTAGTATCATTAGACTAACAGATTCGGTTTTGCATAAATATATTAAATACTTTTTTGCAACAATATCAATTTTACTAGAGTAAGTCTTTCAATTTAATACAAATGTAATATTTTAGTAGATATAGGTAAGACATATAATAATAAATAATTATTATCAGTTATTTTTGTATCAAAATTCTAACACTGATGAATTCTTAACACTTCACAAAATGTAATGTTTATCAGACATAATATTTTGTTTTATCATATTCAAATATTAAATTAACTTACTTTTTTGCTTATCTCTGATCTTTCACAGCATATGTTTCTCATTTAGCTCATTCCTTTTGCCACTGATTTTTTCATATACCTCATGCTTTTTTTCATATTCATCTTCCTCATTACGATTTATTTTCTCCATCGTCATTTGTATTTGTTCCATTGCAATCTACAATGCCCTCTTTTTCTTCTAATTTGTTTCCATTTCCAAAATCTCAGTAATTGTGCTTACTCATCCTATGCTTATGCCCATTCCAAAGTAGTTTTTATCTTCCTATTTCATCATTTAGTGTCCCTTTTACATTTCTTTGTTTCCTTAAGTTTTCATTTTTTACTTTATCTCAGTATTAGTTTGGAGCTTCTCCTCCATAACATCATTCCCCTCACATTAATTTTGTTATCATTCTTGAATTTACCATCCATATCTCAGAACCATACAGGGAGCAAATTTATATTGTTTAAATATTTAGTGTTTAGTTTTGTTGTAATGTCTTTGCTTTATATAATGTCATGTTTTCTCCTTTTTTATTTTACTTATTTTATCTGTTTCGTCTGATTATATAACTGTTTGACTTGCTTTCAAGTATTCATACTTGTTTGTCGGTTTTATGGGGACATTATAATTTCTAAATCTTCTCCAGTATTTCTCCATATATTGTGTCTTATTGTATTCAATCTACAAAACCCATTTTCCAAATTCCTTTCCCAGCTTCTTGATCATGTAAGTGATATCTTCTTTGACTTCTGCTTAAATTATTTCATTTTTAAGTAGAAGGCTACCTATATAGTTTAAATCAATGTTTATCACCATTCTACAAGTCTTGTTCCAATTCTTTAGGGCTTTCTCTACATTAATTTTGAATAAGGTTTGTGACATTTAGTAATGCTGTCATAAACAGTGGTTCTCATTAAATAGGGATGATTTGTCTGAGTGATTTTGTCCAACATTTATTCCTTACTTTTCTCTTCAAATAGTGAGTTTACAGCATTTACGTAAATGTTATTTATTCCATTGTTTCCACTGGTACCCACAGATTATTTACTGGGACACTACCATAAAACTTTTAATAATCCACAAATCCAATGTCCATCTTTGTAGCTCATGTTTTTTTTTCTATTAGTTGTTTTACAGAAGATAAATTACCTGTGTCCAACTTCAGGATAAACCCCTCAGTTAGTTTTTTAAAAAATTTTTGCAGCTACTTCTCTATTTTTTTATGTGACTTTCCCATAATACCTAACTACAAAATATGACACACATACTGCTTGGGATCTTTTCTAATATAGCTAAAATAGCCCATTTTTTATTTACTTAGAATTTTTCCAATAAATAAGCATTCAATGATTATATTTTCAGTTCTTGAATTAAATCCATAGGGGTGAGTTTTATCTGTCCATGGATATATTGTTACAAATTCTTTTAACGTTTCCAAACTTTTCTTGGCTTTGAGTATCCATGCCTCTCTTTTCATTGAACTTTTAAGTAGGATATTTATATTCTTACATTTATTTTCCCAGAGCTGACTTTTTTATAATTTTTTGTATCCATCATAAGTTTGTCTTTTATATTCTCTTCTCTCTTTATCGTGTTATCAGCCGTTTCTGATGATCTTCCTTTTATTAGATTTTTCTGTCCATCAGTATGGTTTTTCTGTTATAGTTAGCTCTGTTTTCGTCTCTTCCAATTGCTTCTTCTGCAGCTAAATGTATTTAGGTTTTCATATATTCATAGCGTTCCTCATTTGTTATTCCTGTATTTTTTTCTCTTTGATGCTCATCAATTTATAAAGAAAGAGTCAATTCATCTCTAGGTTTATCTGGAGGATATTTTACTGGCTGTATATTTGCACCTTTGTCATTTTCTGTTCCGGTTATTCAATGCAAAATACAATCTCTGTATGTATTCATTAAATACATTTTCTCCAGTGAGATTATTATTTTGTTTTTATCTTTCTGTCTTGTTCTTGTATTTAGATCTCCCATTAATATAGCTTCTTTATGAGAGGTAACATTTTCTAATGTAATTTGTAACACTCCTTCAAATTCATTTCTTTCTTCTATAGCACTACCATTGGTGGGACCATAAACTACTATTACGACCAATTCTCTTCCTTTTACTTCCATATCTATGCTATTTATTCTTTTATTTACAGCAGTCCAGGTTTTAACAAAATAATGTATTTCTACTTTATTAATTAAAACACACTTATTCTTCTTCTTTACTCCACTATACTAATGGATGTACTCATCTGTTATTTAATTTCCTTTGCTTTTTTTCTTTGCTTCAGTTAGTACTGCTTTGTCTTATTTACATTCCTGGAAATGTCTTGGTGTATTTATTATTTACACTTTTGTGCATTACAGCATCTGGTTTTCTTGCATGAGTTTGTTTCTGTCTATTTCCGAGACATTTGGGGATTTAGTTTTACAGATGCCAGAGAGGGCAACCCAACCCTCCTCCTCTCTCAACCGGGCTTGGGACCGGCTATGGCGGAGTTAAACTCTAAATACAACTATTGGAAAGATATTTTTTTTAATTGTTCCGATTTAATTTTGTACTTTGTAGGTCCATGAGTGAAGCCAAAATCAAGTTTTTAATGCAACAAAATCATTACCTATACTTGGCGAAAATTCATATTTCCAGAATCATTGTGAAACAAGATGTAATGTCAAGCCAAAAAATTTAAAATAAAATTACAATAGCATAAATAAATAAATAAAAATAGCAATATATATATATATATTAAAACAACACAGGTTATTCAAATACAAGAATATTTATTATTTTATGTCCAAAGCTTTTCATTGGCAAACAGTACCAACATCATCAGGAATGAAAATTACAATAATGTAAGCTATAGGCCTCATTTTTGTATGTACAAAAATGGCCTATAGCTTACATTATTGTATTTTTCATTCCTGATGATGTTGGTACTGTTTGCCAACGAAAAGCTTTGGATATAAAATAATAAATATTCTTGTATTTGAATAACCTGTGTTGTTTTAAATTATTAAACAAGAAAACGTATTTTATATATATATATATATATATATATATATATATATAACAATAAATATTTAACAGTTAATATGTTAAAATAAATGTATAACAATAACAAGAATTATATAACAACACACAGTTTTCATTCTTAGCCTCAAACAGTAGCTTATTTACCAAAATAGGAGCCATCCTTAGGAACACAGTGTGGCACCCTTAGCAACATCAAGTAGCATCCTTAGCTACATAAGGTAGTATCCTTAGCTACAGAGGGTAGCATCCTTAGCAACACAGGGTAGCATCCTTAGCAACACAGGGTAGCATCCTTAGCAACATAGTGTGGCACCCTTTGCAACACCGGGTAGCATCCTTGGCTACGTAGGGTAGTATCCTTAGCTATAGAGGGTAGAACCCTTAACAACACAAGGTAGCATCTTTGAGACACAGGTGGCACCCTTAGCAACACAGGGTAAAATCCATAGCTACAGAGGGTATCATCCTTAGCAACACGAGTAGCATCCTTGGAGACACAGGTGAAATATTTAGCAACACAGGGTAGCATCCTTAGCTACAGAGGGTAGCATCCTCAGCAACACAGGATATCATCCTTAGCAACACAAGGTAGCATCCTTAGCAACACAGGGTAGCATCCTTAGCAACACAGGGTAGCATCCTTAGCAACACAGGGTAGCATCCTTAGCAACATAGTGTGGCACCCTTTGCAACACCGGGTAGCATCCTTGGCTATAGAGGGTAGAACCCTTAACAACACAAGGTAGCATCTTTGAGACACAGGTGGCACCCTTAGCAACACAGGGTAAAATCCATAGCTACAGAGGGTATCATCCTTAGCAACACGAGTAGCATCCTTGGAGACACAGGTGAAATATTTAGCAACACAGGGTAGCATCCTTAGCTACAGAGGGTAGCATCCTCAGCAACACAGTATATCATCCTTAGCAACACAGGGTAGCATCCTTAGCAACACAGGGTAGCATCCTTAGCAACATAGTGTGGCACCCTTTGCAACACCGGGTAGCATCCTTGGCTATAGAGGGTAGAACCCTTAACAACACAAGGTAGCATCTTTGAGACACAGGTGGCACCCTTAGCAACACAGGGTAAAATCCATAGCTACAGAGGGTATCATCCTTAGCAACACGAGTAGCATCCTTGGAGACACAGGTGAAATATTTAGCAACACAGGGTAGCATCCTTAGCTACAGAGGGTAGCATCCTCAGCAACACAGTATATCATCCTTAGCAACACAAGGTAGCATCCTTAGCAACACAGGGTAGCATCCATAGGTACAGAGAGCATCCTTGGCAACACAGGGTAGTATTCTTAGCAACACAAGGTAGCATCCTTAGCTACAGAGGGTAGCATTCTTGGTGACACAGGTTAGCATCCTTAGCTACAGAGGGTAGCATCATTAGCAACACAAGGTAGTATCGTTAGCAACACAGGATAACATCCTTAGCAACACAGGACAGCATCTTTAGCTACAGATGGTAGCATCCTCAGCAACACAGGGTAGCATCCTTAGTAACACAGGATAGTATCCTTAGGTACAGAGGGTAGCATCATTAGCAACAAAGGGTAGCATCTTTAGCAATATGAAATAGCATCCTTGGAGACACAGGTGGGATCTTTAGCATCACAGGGTAGCATCCTTAGCTACAGAGGGTAGCATCCACAGCAACACGGGGATTAGGCCTCCCATTCATAGCTTCACAGGAGGTAGCTATATGCCCCTTACCTTTACCCCACTCTTTGCCTCCCTTAACAAAGTGTGTTTACATACAGAACAATGCCATTCGTTAAGCCGAAGCCCTAATGCAAAAACTAAGTAGAACTATTGCAATAGTAAGTCATTTAATTAGATACGTTCTGAACTATAGCCTAATAGAGGTATTATAAAGGGGCGGATATCTAATAAGGCAGTTCCCGCACCTCAAGACAGCTCCTCTGTTTCTTTAGTTCATGGTAGAACATCCCTTCCTATGCCATAGATCCTCCATCACTTTTTATTAAATGCTTATTGCACGGATAATAGCCTACTAGCTTTATTATTATATTTTCACAATTTTAAAAATTTATATTTTTAATTGTTTAGATTTAATATTATATTATAATTGTTATTTCTCATTGAAAAACCAGTTTCTAAGAATAAACATTTTCTGACCCTCATATTTTCCTTCTACATGGAGCTTTCAGACAGATCAAACGTAATCTCGTAACTTTAGTACAAGCAAAGGTTAATTACTTTAACTCCAGTCTGTCTAATGGTAACACGAATGCAAGACGTCACATATAGGTGACGTCACATATTTGCCATGGTAACCAGCCCGGTGGGAGGAGGGGTGAGTGGGTCTCAACTTGCTAACTGTTTGCTAATCACTTCAGAATTACGCCCAAGACATCGCCGCTCTAGTGAAATGCAATGGATGTAACGTCGCCCTTACTCAGTGACGTCACAGTAAGTCCAATCGTCTTGTAATACTGCTGAATTCTCCCGTTAAATTACCTCGCTCTGTCACTTACACATTGTACAAACATAGCACACTGAGACACACACTCACACGCACGCACGCACATCTACACACAATATCATTTGTACGTATTATTGTAGTTTGCTATTATTTTAAGGCAACTTAAACTAATGGCAATTTAAGTTGAGTAAATAAAGATAATTTTAAGGTAGACCCGCGACATCCTGCAGTCTTGAGTCAAGGACACTGGAACTCATATTGTGGCCTTGTTGCGCCCTTATCCAACCTCAAAGAACTAACAATACAATAAACACTTAAATGAAAACTTTTAATTTTTTAAATTTGAAGACATTAAAATTAACGATCTTGTGCGTGTGTGTGTGTGTGCAAGCGTGCGAGTGCGCTTTGCTGAGGACGAGTGGAGCGAATGATCCGATTGTTGTGTATTTTATTTCAGACGGAGTTGGTCTTTATTGTTACCTGAGGTCTAAAAATCAATAGGTTCAATTTTTAAAAAAATACCAACTCTAAAGATTTTAAATTCAATTACTTGTATATTAAAGTAGCCCTCAAATTACTCAGATACGGTTTTTCCATTTATATAAGAAAAACACAATTTTTAAACATAGAATAATAGTCTTTCAGTATATAACTAAAGATTAAATTTATTCTATTAATAATAATATTTTAAAATACCTGTTTAAAAATTGTTGTAGGGGAGCCTATTGGTTCTTAATCATCAAATTAACCTACTGAATTACCCAAAGAATACCTGGTGGCTGTGAGCGACAAGTGTTTCAACCTTACCTTCTCTGGCACAGCCTATTAAGTAAGCCCGATCAGATGGTTTCGTACAACAGCATTTTGCTTTGTTTAAAGGTTATGTTCTATTTATTTCCAAACACCTATTTACTGGCTGCAGATATTTATTAATAATAAAAATTTTAATTTAACTTAACTTTTACGTTGTGATAACGATTTTTTTGGTTAAAATAATTATAACTTAGTGTTTGTTAACTAAAGAAGAAATTGTTATTTATTTCTGAAAGATAATGCTAAATTTATTACAGTTTAATGGTTAGAGCTGGATAATTAATTAGCAGGCAATAAACAAAACAGGTTTTCCTTTATTAAACTATCGTTATTCCAACTGTCACCAATATCGCTAATTGCGTCTTGTTAATGGAGGTATAATCTGCGATCAGTGGAATATAACAATGGAATTATTTGTTTACTACTAAAATAACAAAGAAGCACGTTTTCTTCAAATGCTGATTTCTTTACTTGCATCGAGTAGATTTCCCAACTCCGCGAGCAGGGTAACTTTGTCAATATGCACACCAGATGTAGAATGATCTTGAACGAGATGTGCGCTATCACGCACACCCTAAACAAACACCAGATCGTCGTATTCTTCAGTAGAACCTAAGTGTAGCATTTATAGTTTAACTACACAGCACTTCCGTAATACGAACAAGTGATTCAGTATTCCTAAATGATCTTGAACGAGATGTGCGCTATCACGCACACCCTAAACAAACACCAGATCGTCGTATTCTTCAGTAGAACCTAAGTGTAGCATTTATAGTTTAACTACACAGCACTTCCGTAATACGAACAAGTGATTCAGTATTCCTAAATGATCTTGTTCGAGATGTGCGCTATCACGCACAACCTAAACAAACACCAGATCGTCGTATTCTTCAGTAGAACCTAAGTGTAGCATTTATAGTTTAACTACACAGCACTTCCGTAATACGAACAAGTGATTCAGTATTCCTAAATGATCTTGTTCGAGATGTGCGCTATCACGCACACCCTAAACAAACACCAGATCGTCGTATTCTTCAGTAGAACCTAAGTGTAGCATTTATAGTTTAACTACACAGCACTTCCGTAATACGAACAAGTGATTCAGTATTCCTAAATGATCTTGTTCGAGATGTGCGCTATCACGCACACCCTAAACAAACACCAGATCGTCGTATTCTTCAGTAGAACCTAAGTGTAGCATTTATAGTTTAACTACACAGCACTTCCGTAATACGAACAAGTGATTCAGTATTCCTAAATGATCTTGTTCGAGATGTGCGCTATCACGCACACCCTAAACAAACACCAGATCGTCGTATTCTTCAGTAGAACCTAAGTGTAGCATTTATAGTTTAACTACACAGCACTTCCGTAATACGAACAAGTGATTCAGTATTCCTAAATGATCTTGTTCGAGATGTGCGCTATCACGCACACCCTAAACAAACACCAGATCGTCGTATTCTTCAGTAGAACCTAAGTGTAGCATTTATAGTTTAACTACACAGCACTTCCGTAATACGAACAAGTGATTCAGTATTCCTAAATGATCTTGTTCGAGATGTGCGCTATCACGCACACCCTAAACAAACACCAGATCGTCGTATTCTTCAGTAGAACCTAAGTGTAGCATTTATAGTTTAACTACACAGCACTTCCGTAATACGAACAAGTGATTCAGTATTCCTAAATGATCTTGTTCGAGATGTGCGCTATCACGCACACCCTAAACAAACACCAGATCGTCGTATTCTTCAGTAGAACCTAAGTGTAGCATTTATAGTTTAACTACACAGCACTTCCGTAATACGAACAAGTGATTCAGTATTCCTAAATGATCTTGTTCGAGATGTGCGCTATCACGCACACCCTAAACAAACACCAGATCGTCGTATTCTTCAGTAGAACCTAAGTGTAGCATTTATAGTTTAACTACACAGCACTTCCGTAATACGAACAAGTGATTCAGTATTCCTAAATGATCTTGTTCGAGATGTGCGCTATCACGCACACCCTAAACAAACACCAGATCGTCGTATTCTTCAGTAGAACCTAAGTGTAGCATTTATAGTTTAACTACACAGCACTTCCGTAATACGAACAAGTGATTCAGTATTCCTAAATGATCTTGTTCGAGATGTGCGCTATCACGCACACCCTAAACAAACACCAGATCGTCGTATTCTTCAGTAGAACCTAAGTGTAGCATTTATAGTTTAACTACACAGCACTTCCGTAATACGAACAAGTGATTCAGTATTCCTAAATGATCTTGTTCGAGATGTGCGCTATCACGCACACCCTAAACAAACACCAGATCGTCGTATTCTTCAGTAGAACCTAAGTGTAGCATTTATAGTTTAACTACACAGCACTTCCGTAATACGAACAAGTGATTCAGTATTCCTAAATGATCTTGTTCGAGATGTGCGCTATCACGCACACCCTAAACAAACACCAGATCGTCGTATTCTTCAGTAGAACCTAAGTGTAGCATTTATAGTTTAACTACACAGCACTTCCGTAATACGAACAAGTGATTCAGTATTCCTAAATGATCTTGTTCGAGATGTGCACTATCACGCACACCCTAAACAAACACCAGATCGTCGTATTCTTCAGTAGAACCTAAGTGTAGCATTTATAGTTTAACTACACAGCACTTCCGTAATACGAACAAGTGATTCAGTATTCCTAAATGATCTTGTTCGAGATGTGCGCTATCACGCACACCCTAAACAAACACCAGATCGTCGTATTCTTCAGTAGAACCTAAGTGTAGCATTTATAGTTTAACTACACAGCACTTCCGTAATACGAACAAGTGATTCAGTATTCCTAAATGATCTTGTTCGAGATGTGCGCTATCACGCACACCCTAAACAAACACCAGATCGTCGTATTCTTCAGTAGAACCTAAGTGTAGCATTTATAGTTTAACTACACAGCACTTCCGTAATACGAACAAGTGATTCAGTATTCCTAAATGATCTTGTTCGAGATGTGCACTATCACGCACACCCTAAACAAACACCAGATCGTCGTATTCTTCAGTAGAACCTAAGTGTAGCATTTATAGTTTAACTACACAGCACTTCCGTAATACGAACAAGTGATTCAGTATTCCTAAATGATCTTGTTCGAGATGTGCACTATCACGCACACCCTAAACAAACACCAGATCGTCGTATTCTTCAGTAGAACCTAAGTGTAGCATTTATAGTTTAACTACACAGCACTTCCGTAATACGAACAAGTGATTCAGTATTCCTAAATGATCTTGTTCGAGATGTGCGCTATCACGCACACCCTAAACAAACACCAGATCGTCGTATTCTTCAGTAGAACCTAAGTGTAGCATTTATAGTTTAACTACACAGCACTTCCGTAATACGAACAAGTGATTCAGTATTCCTAAATGATCTTGTTCGAGATGTGCGCTATCACGCACACCCTAAACAAACACCAGATCGTCGTATTCTTCAGTAGAACCTAAGTGTAGCATTTATAGTTTAACTACACAGCACTTCCGTAATACGAACAAGTGATTCAGTATTCCTAAATGATCTTGTTCGAGATGTGCGCTATCACGCACACCCTAAACAAACACCAGATCGTCGTATTCTTCAGTAGAACCTAAGTGTAGCATTTATAGTTTAACTACACAGCACTTCCGTAATACGAACAAGTGATTCAGTATTCCTAAATGATCTTGTTCGAGATGTACGCTATCACGCACACCCTAAACAAACACCAGATCGTCGTATTCTTCAGTAGAACCTAAGTGTAGCATTTATAGTTTAACTACACAGCACTTCCGTAATACGAACAAGTGATTCAGTATTCCTAAATGATCTTGTTCGAGATGTGCGCTATCACGCACACCCTAAACAAACACCAGATCGTCGTATTCTTCAGTAGAACCTAAGTGTAGCATTTATAGTTTAACTACACAGCACTTCCGTAATACGAACAAGTGATTCAGTATTCCTAAATGATCTTGTTCGAGATGTGCGCTATCACGCACACCCTAAACAAACACCAGATCGTCGTATTCTTCAGTAGAACCTAAGTGTAGCATTTATAGTTTAACTACACAGCACTTCCGTAATACGAACAAGTGATTCAGTATTCCTAAATGATCTTGTTCGAGATGTGCGCTATCACGCACACCCTAAACAAACACCAGATCGTCGTATTCTTCAGTAGAACCTAAGTGTAGCATTTATAGTTTAACTACACAGCACTTCCGTAATACGAACAAGTGATTCAGTATTCCTAAATGATCTTGTTCGAGATGTGCGCTATCACGTACACCCTAAACAAACACCAGATCGTCGTATTCTTCAGTAGAACCTAAGTGTAGCATTTATAGTTTAACTACACAGCACTTCCGTAATACGAACAAGAGATTCAGTATTCCTAAATGATCTTGTTCGAGATGTGCGCTATTTTGTACCTTTGGAACTATAAAAACCCTTTGTCCCTTCGCAGCCAAGCTCTGGTTTGGTTGCTCTTACCTGCGTCTATTGGAAATCGATTGGCTTAACAAAACATCTCACAAGACAATGCTCACTTGTGATGTACAGTCGCGTCTTGCGGAAACTGGCCTCTCTCAGAGTTTAAGTCAGTGTTAACACTCTGAAGCATCTGTGACGTCCCTAAACCACCGGAGACAGCCTTTACCATGAATAGGAGAGGACGACTGGGTGGTTTGCAACGAGCGTATCATAGCATATCGAGTGAGACTGTACCGCAGGTTACCCGGAGTTGGTCGACACCTCCCACACGACGTACGCTCTTCAGGGCTCAGGGGCTACCAGTTGTACAGGATTTGGAAGGAGGATGGTGGGAGGACCATCAAATAGGCTGAGATCTAGCTTACCTCTTCCATCAGTTAACATCCAGCACCTAACTATCGGAGGTGAAAGTTTACCAGTCACCCGTCAACATTTACTTTAAAATTATTGAAGCGCGATCCAACTGTCTTGAAAAACTGTTATTTTGTTCACGTTGTACATAAATGGATTGTTTGGTTGTCTTACAACCGCATTCTCTTTACAGTAACGACCCAGCCCTATCTAAACATATCCAACCACGTAACCTAACCCAACCTAAACATATCTAACCACGTAACCTAACCTAAACGTATCTAACCCATCCTAACCTAACATAAATGTATCTAACCCATCCTAACCTAACATAAATGTATCTAACCACGTGAACTAACCCAACCTAAACATATCTAACCACGTAACCTAACCTAAACGTATCTAACCCATCCTAACCTAACATAAATGTATCTAACCCATCCTAACCTAACATAAATGTATCTAACCACGTGAACTAACCCAACCTAAACATATCTAACCACGTAACCTAACCTAAACGTATCTAACCCATCCTAACCTAACATAAATGTATCTAATCCATCCTAACCTAACATAAATGTATCTAACCACGTGAACTAACCCAACCTAAACATATCTAACCACGTAACCTAACCTAAACGTATCTAAAACATCCTAACCTAACATAAATGTATCTAACCCATCCTAACCTAACATAAATGTATCTAACCACGTGAACTAACCCAACCTAAACATATCTAACCACGTAACCTAACCTAAACGTATCTAACCCATCCTAACCCAACATAAATGTATCTAACCCATCTTAACCTAACATAAATGTATCTAACCACGTGAACTAACCCAACCTAAACATATCTAACCACGTAACCTAACCTAAACGTATCTAACCCATCCTAACCTAACATAAATGTATCTAACCACGTGAACTAACCCAACCTAAACATATCTAACCACGTAACCTAACCTAAACGTATCTAACCCATCCTAACCTAACATAAATGTATCTAATCCATCCTAACCTAACATAAATGTATCTAACCACGTGAACTAACCCAACCTAAACATATCTAACCACGTAACCTAACCTAAACGTTTCTAACCCATCCTAACCTAACATAAATGTATCTAACCCATCCTAACCTAACATAAATGTATCTAACCCATCCTAACCTAACATAAATGTATCTAACCACGTGAACTAACCCAACCTAAACATATCTAACCACGTAACCTAACCTAAACGTATCTAACCCATCCTAACCTAACATAAATGTATCTAACCAAGTGAACTAACCCAACTTAAACATATCTAACCACGTAACCTAACCTAAACGTATCTAACCCATCCTAACCTAACATAAATGTATCTAACCCATCCTAACCTAACATAAATGTATCTAACCCATCCTAACCTAACATAAATGTATCTAACCACGTGAACTAACCCAACCTAAACATATCTAACCACGTAACCTAACCTAAACGTATCTAACCCATCCTAACCTAACATAAATGTATCTAACCCATCCTAACCTAACATAAATGTATCTAACCACGTGAACTAACCCAACCTAAACATATCTAACCACGTAACCTAACCTAAACGTATCTAACCCATCCTAACATAACATAAATGTATCTAACCACGTGAACTAACCCAACCTAAACATATCTAACCACGTAACCTAACCTAAACGTATCTAACCCATCCTAACCTAACATAAATGTATCTAACCACGTGAACTAACCCAACCTAAACATATCTAACCACGTAACCTAACCTAAACGTATCTAACCCATCCTAACCTAACATAAATGTATCTAACCACGTGAACTAACCCAACCTAAACATATCTAACCACGTAACCCAACCTAAACATATCTAACCACGTAACCTAACCTAAACATATCCAACCACGTAACCTAACCCAACCTAAACATATCTAACCACGTAACCCAACCTAAACATATCTAACCACGTAACCTAACCTAAACGTATCTAACCCATCCTAACCTAACATAAATGTATCTAACCACGTGAACTAACCCAACCTAAACTTATTTAACCGCGAAACCTAACCTAACCTAAACGAATCTAACTAATCCTAATCTAACCTAAACCTATCTAACCACTTAAACTAACCCAACCTAAATTTATCCAACTATTTAGCCTAACCTAACCTAAATGTATCTAACCACGTAATCTAACCCAACCTAAACTCATCTAACCACATAACCTAACCCAACCTAATCTCATCATCTATGTAACCTAACCCAACCTAAAGTTATCTTACCATGAAACTCAACCCAGTATAATTTTCTCCCTTATTTCTTTAGATATTTTCTCCTAATGTTGTTGAATTGAATGTTTATGGTTCTTTCTGATGTCTTACATTGCGTTTAAAATATTTCAAAATCTATTTCCGACAGAACTATTATTATTACCAAATATTTTAATATTCGTACCTCTTTATTGCAATTTTGTTTATACTTTGAGCGATTTGAAGAGTTCTACAGCCAGAGTGTTGTGCGAGGGTTTAAGGCCAACTTTAGGCTCCAAGTGCCCTTCCCATGACTGTAACATACGTAGCAAGTAGGCTGCAGCCCCTCCTGGTGCCCTTCCCATTACTGTAACATACGTAGCAAGTAGGCTGGAGCCCCTCCTGGTGCCCTTCCCATTACTGTAACATACGTAGCAAGTAGGCTGGAGAACCTCCTGGTGCCCTTCCCATTACTGTAACATACATGGCAAGTAGGCTGGAGCCCATCCTGGTGCCCTTCCCATGACTGTAACATACGTAGCAAGTAGGCTGGAGCCCTCCTGGTGCCCTTCCCATGACTGTAACATACTTAGCAAGTAGGCTGGAGCCCCTCCTGGTGCCCTTCCCATGACTGTAACATACGTAGCAAGTAGGCTGGAGCCCCTCTTGGTGCCCTTCCCATCACTGTAACATACGTAGCACGTAGGCTGGAGCCCCTCCTGGTGCCCTTCCCATTACTGTAACATACGTAGCAAGTAGGCTGGAGCCCCTCCTGGTGCCCTTCCCATGACTGTAACATACTTAGCAAGTAGGCTGGAGCCCCTCCTGGTGCCCTTCCCATGACTGTAACATACGTAGCAAGTAGGCTGCAGCCCCTCCTGGTGCCCTTCCCATTACTGTAACATACTTAGCAAGTAGGCTGGAGCCCCTCCTGGTGCCCTTCCCATTACTGTAACATACGTAGCAAGTAGGCTGGAGCCCCTCCTGGTGCCCTTCCCATTACTGTAACATACATAGCAAGTAGGCTGGAGCCCTCCTGGTGGCCTTCCCATGACTGTAACATACGTAGCAAGTAGGCTGGACCCCTCCTGGTGCCCTTCCCATGACTGTAACATACGTAGCAAGTAGGCTGCAGCCCCTCCTGGTACCCTTCCCATGACTGTAACATACGTAGCACGTAGGCTGGAGCCCCTCCTGGTGCCCTTCCCATGACTGTAACATACATAGCAAGTAGGCTGGAGCCCCTCCTGGTGCCCTTCCCGTGACTGTAACATACATAGCATGTAGGCTGGAGCCCCTCCTGGTGCCCTTCCCATGGCTGTAACATACATAGCAAGTAGGCTGGAGCCCCTCCTGGTGCCCTTCCCAAGAGTGTAACATACATAGCAAGTAGGCTGGAGCCCCTCCTGGTGCCCTTCCCATGACTTTAACATACATAGCAAGTAGGCTGGACCCCTCCTGGTGCCCTTCCCATGACTGTAACATACTTAGCAAGTAGGCTGAAGCTCCTCCTGGTGCCCTTCCCATGACTGTAACATACGTAGCAAGTAGGCTGGAGCCCCTCCTGGTGCCCTTCCCATGACTGTAACATACATAACAAGTAGGCTGAAGCTCCTCCTGGTGCCCTTCCCATGACTGTAACATACATAGCAAGTAGGCTGGAGCCCCTCCTGGTGCCCTTCCCATGACTGTAACATACGTAGGAGTTTTGAGAAATAATACCTAAGAGAAATATTCAAGAAGGTACAGGGAGCATGGAGGAAGCCGGGCCTTAGAAGAATATGTGGCTATTCGAAACAATCGAAACTCGTTAAAATTTGAAATGCAAAAAAATTGGAAAAAGAATTGAAACAATGTTTTAGACAGCTACTGGTCGAGCGATAGGAAATTCCAGGGAGCTCCCGGCTGCAGTTGGAGGCTTTCTGGATGTGGTTAGACGCAGACAGACATCCTGGAAGCTTTGACTGATAACGCGTCTATAGTTAGGCCCTGCTGATTAAATGTAGCCCAAGTTACAGCTGACTTTGCTGCCTGGCACACTTCTTTAACATTTTCTTTCGCCCTCTGTTAGTTGTTCCATTTCGAACCTACAATCAGGCTTTGTATCATTAAACTGTACCCAAAGCCTACTGTGTTTAAAATAATTTTTAATAATTAGAAGATATTAGAGCTGCGAGCAGCGGAAATACGTTCATTTAATTAGCGGCAGAGGGTGTGCGCGCGCAATAAATCTTTTGTTTTATGGAAATTTAAAGCAGGGCTTACATTTCCAGCGTAACTGTGTTTTATCTTGTTAAAATTAAGGGTAACAAACCGACGAACAAGGGGTGGCTTCATTAACGGCTCTGGGTGAGGGCGTGTTTGCATAGCCAAGCTTCCCTGAGTAATGCATCTCAGAGTTGTGCTTTTAATTCGAACAAGTTTGTAAAAAGGGGGTTTGTAGTATTTCCTTGTTAAGCCGGGAGAACAACCGAGTTAAAACGTTTAACGCAGGTTTAAAAGCGTTTATTATACAGAGTAAACTTAGAACCAAGACTCGAAGCTTGTGCTACACCTGCGAACTATCTAGGATGCTTGCACGCTAAACCTTCTACAATAGTGTTATGTTCCTTTAGACTAAGTTATCATTCGGTGTCGTGACAATGGCGCACATCTTTCTAAAAACAGCTGATAAGTTAAATGTAGTCAATTATATTACGATTACTTGCAAGGGCTTTTCCAACAAGCCTCTTCCGATTCATCCATAGCTATCCTGGGTTCACCCGAACCAACTTACATCCCAAACAACAGCGCCCACCTGCCTGATGTCCTTGACGTTGTTGCCACCAACCTCCCTCTCCCTTGCTCCGTGTCCTTAGTCAGTGCCCTCAGCTCTGATCACCATCCCATCCTAATCGCGATCTCCACCTCCCACACTCTCGAGCCGGATTAACTGGAGAACGCTCTATGAGGATGTTGCCCGGCTACTGCCTCAAAATCGTCCACCTATTTCCACGGTCGACGACCTGGAAGCTCTGACCCTCCAAGTCCAAATAGTCCTCTTGACCACCATATCCAAGAATTCCTCCCCCGTATACTCGACTCCCAATAGATTTTCCCTTCCAAATCATAAATTGATCGAAATCGTGAAAAAACGCAGTCTGTGTCGTTCATGGCAAAACACGAGATCTCCGGCGGTCAAACGTCGACTCAGCCGCCGGATCCTCCTGGTAAATGAACTCCTGGAAGTCTTGGTCGGCCTATTTAGACTCCTTGGATATAACGGACGGCTCAGTATGGAGACCCACCCGTTAGATCCTTGGCGAAAAGAGACGCAGTCACCCACTCCAAGACACCAAATGCCTAGTGTTCGCTGACGCAGACAAAGCCGAAATCATTGCTGACTCTCTGGAAGCACAGTTCTCGCCGCAGCATGAGATTGGCGATGACGTGTTCACTCCCTTTGTAGATTGGATACTCCAAGAATAATTCATACAGACTCCTGAGACGGAGGCACACCCTTTCACGTACCTTGACGTCACTGGAGAAGTTAAGAAGCTACGACCCAAAAAAGCTCCAGGTTTAGTCACCATCACATCCACTGCCCTTAAAAATTCGCTTCTATCCTCCCGTCCTACATCTTAGACATCTTACTGAAAGACGTCAATACTGAAAAATCAGAAGCCATTTGCTTCACCAGAAAGCTACGGCCGCAAACCGGAGACATCTTTCCTTCAGGCCTATAGCCTGGAGGTTTTCTGTTAAATATCTTGGCGACATCCAAGATAAGCGCCTGTCGTTTTCCTCTCAAGCTTCCTCGCCCCTTACCAAGGATAGAGCTATCGTGATAGGTTCTACCCTCTCCTTTGCCGCAAAAGTACCATCCCTTTCAAAATCAATCACCACATGTACCAAATGCTCCTTCGTCCCGTCCTCAACTCGCATCTCCTCTCCCAGCCGTCTACCTCTCGCCTCCTAGAATAGGCTACTAGTTTGTAAGTTTTAGTCTTAATATGTTTAAATTGCAAATAGTGTTTAACTCCTGTTTGTTTATTCCTATTAATCTCGTCATGTACCTGTTTATCATGTAAAATGTTAGTTAGGTTAAGTTAGTTTAAGATCAACCATCACAACTTTGTTATTCCATTCTGCTCTAAGTCTTATTACACATTTCTACACTATATTATGTCCCACAAACACCCTTACTACACAAAACGAAAAATGCTACCCAAATAAAAAAAAATATTAGAAGAAGAGAGTTAGTCAGCCAGTCCAAATGTTTAAAATAAACGTAATCTTCCAGAATAAAATCCTTGTTACCTTCCCATGCAAAAATAATTCCTGCCTTGTAGATGCCCTTCCTACATCCAGCCCCTACCCGCAGCCATTGTCGGTGACAGACGCTGCATAACCTCGGGGGCCTCCAAACCCCCTCCTTCTCTGATTGACTGGCTGTCTTTATTGTTATTATTTTAAAACTGATTCCATCACACTTTACCCAGGCTTTGGACTGGCTAAACAGCTGTCACACTTTACCCAGTCTTGAACTGGCTAAACAGCTGTCACACTTTACCCAGGCTTTGGACTGGCTAAACAGCTGTCACACTTTACCCAGGCTTTGGACTGGCTAAACAGCTGTCACACTTTACCCAGTCTTGAACTGGTTAAACAGCTGTCACACTTTACCCAGTCTTGAACTGGCTAAACAGCTGTCACTCTTTACCCAGGCTTTGGACTGGCTAAACAGCTGTCACACTTTACCCAGTCTTGAACTGGCTAAACAGCTGTCACACTTTACCCAGTCTTGAACTGGCTAAACAGCTGTCACACTTTACCCAGGCTTTGGACTGGCTAAACAGCTGTCACACTTTACCCAGTCTTGAACTGGTTAAACAGCTGTCACACTTTACCCAGTCTTGAACTGGCTAAACAGCTGTCACACTTTACCCAGGCTTTGGACTGGCTAAACAGCTGTCACACTTTACCCAGTCTTGAACTGGTTAAACAGCTGTCACACTTTACCCAGGCTTTGGACTGGCTAAACAGCTGTCACACTTTACCCAGTCTTGAACTGGCTAAACAGCTGTCACACTTTACCCAGGCTTTGGACTGGCTAAACAGCTGTCACACTTTACCCAGTCTTGAACTGGTTAAACAGCTGTCACACTTTACCCAGTCTTGAACTGGCTAAACAGCTGTCACTCTTTACCCAGGCTTTGGACTGGCTAAACAGCTGTCACACTTTACCCAGTCTTGAACTGGCTAAACAGCTGTCACACTTTACCCAGGCTTTGGACTGACTAAACAGCTGTCACACTTTACCCAGGCTTTGGACTGACTAAACAGCTGTAAAGTTTCAGCTATTTAGGCGTGTTTAAAATCATAGCTTCTTCTTAGTAAATATTTACCACTTATTTATTCTTATTATTTAATTTTATTACTTTCAAAATATTTTATTGTATTTTTATTTAGGTCAAAACGTATTCACTTAATGCCTACATTTGTTCAAGCTTGTGCTTGTACGACAAAACCTTCAGACATGATCTCATGTCGCCGCTCTTCTCATAATTAAGAATAATTTGGTATTTCTCCTCTTTCCTGGAAGACTCAAATCAGCTCCTATATAAACACTCGGCTTCCTTCTCCAAATAGACTAAACTCGTCTCTAAGCTTCGGGTTTTATCTACAAAGTTCGTTGTTGATCCTATTGTGCTATCCTTCGACAGGGTTAGTTGTGCGATGATGCGTTTTGTGACAATTACACGTGTGAATTTGGAATTATTCATTATCAAGCCCAGCGCCAGGTGACCGTTCATCTTTCTTCCTAAAATATTGTTAGCTGTGCCCGTCATAATGCCACATGGGTTGCTGGAGTAGCTTCAACGATACACTTGCTCACTCCGAAACTCAAGACGCGAGAGGTGCGGGGAGGGGTTGGTATCTCCAGAGAAGTGGCGACCCGGGACAGGCTAATAACCTATCAGTCACCTAGCTCTAGCCTCCACCCCTACACTTTACTAAGTTTCTATACTTAGTTTTGTCTTCTTCTTTTATTTATTAGTCTGACTGTTTTCCAATGTATCTCGAGTACGTTGTTGTTCCATTGTTCATGGCCCTCTTAGTGCCGCTGTTTCTACTGCTCTGTCTTCTGTCATTCTGCTTTTATGGTCGCTCCACTCCCATTCATTGTCTTCCACCTTGCATCTCCGTCGTGTCTGTGCCTCTTGCTCTGAGCTTTTTCAAACCATAAATATTTCTGAGAATCATACAGCAAAGACTTTCTGTTCTTCTGGCGGAAGGCAAATACCTCACAAACTTACGTAGCTCCCCCCCCCCATTCTGAATTTGTACTGAAGTACCGAGCACGTGTCAGTAATCCCTAGCTAGTGCGCAACGTGGATTATCGACACCAAGGTTTCGCTCTTCTTCGGAAACGACTTTATCTTGCAGCATTAGTATAATCTATGATATTTACTCGCTTTCTAGAAGCTACAACAATGGAGGCTTCGAGACGACATCGAATTGGTTTCTTCCGTGTCTTTGACGATTGTTGTACTGACATACATTGATAAGAAAGCGTCCACTTTGGAGGGTGCCAGGAGTTTGGGGTCGCTCGCCAAGCCTCAGGCAAACACACATCACCAGAGTGAAGAATCGGGGCTCGCCCAGACAGAGAGCAGCACATTACACACTCCACAAGAAGTACTTCCTTACTTGCATTAACAGAGTGCGTTTTGTAGGTCTGTCTGTGCCCAAACCTTTTGCTATCTGTGTCCATACCTTTTGCGAGTGGGAAAAGGCAGCGTCATCAGTAAAGGTTTCCCCTGTGTTTCTTCATCAGGTAGCTACTGTAAAACAGTTATGTTAATAAATTTAATGGTAAAAACAGAATTTAAAGAACTTATTGGATATTTTGCAAACAATAGATTCGATACAAAGGGAACTTTTCGTGTACGAACGTTTGGATCGGAATCATTGGTTCCATATGGCAAACAAGAGGAACGAAGAGACCTTCTTTAAGGCGAGGAGGAAGTAAAGAAGGGAAGACAACTGTGAAGACGTACACTCAGTGAAATGGTCCGTAGGGTGATACTATAACACCCAGAGGCCTACCAAAGTGTAAGGTTATATTTGTGGATTGGTCGAAGGTGATGTAAGAGAGAGTCACCTGGTGCCTAACTGACACGGGCTTAACGAAGTATTCATCCGCGCCTAACTTTCGCCATGCTCCACGTGACGAGCGATGTAACAACGCGTGCTCGAACGTGTCCTGGGAGAGTGCAGTAAAATTAGGGACTCGTCCCCCCCCCCCCTTTCGCATCGTCTGTTAATGAGCAATAGTGTGTAAACACTAAAGAAAGTAAAGTAGAGAATACTAAACCCAACATCTCTATATTGCAAAATGTAAGAAACATATTCGTGCACAAAGTGTTCCATTAAAGGATGTCTCGGGTAAAGCAAGGGAGTGGAGGTTATAGAAGGAAGGCTTAAGGATAGAACAAAGGAGGAGAAGAGCAGTAGTAGTCCTGAGCTAGTTGGGTAGTGACCAACTAGGAACCCTCCAGAAATCCTTCTTAACCCAAACACTTTAATATCCTTGAGTTCTTCTCAACTCATCTTTCTTCATGGTGCAACGATTTTTCCTGAAGACAAAGGGCACATTTGCGTTATTATTGTCTGCGTAGTAAGGATCACGGACAGATAGCATGATTCGTTTATTAAATGTTTAACCTTTAAGTCTGTCAGCTGCTATACGTTCAGGGGTGAGTATGATGACTGAGGATGGATACAATGTTGGTAAGAAGACACGACAAGGACAAAGAGCCTGTCCTGTGTGAAGCCTGAGTAGGTAGAGAGGACGGTCTCGGAGAAGTACTACTCGGAGAAGTATAAACATCAGCCGTAACAACCAACAATCGTATTACGCCTGCAAACCTGGAGCTTTTGTTGAGGTTACTAGAGTGACGCTTACATAATGGGAATGACGCCGCGTTACAACTAACTGAAAGCGCCTTTGTCTTTGCACCCCGCGCTGTAACAACGAATACACGAAATATGCGTACACCAGGAAGCTTGCGAAAGTTACGTACAGAATCAAGTTTTGATAGATGGCGAGGGACGTTATTACGCCAGAAAATCATAACAGGTGAAAAATGTTCGGTATCTCCTTTGATGGCATGACCACAAGGACTCATGGTTCTACAATCATTTATCCACCAAATATTTTTATTCTAATTTTGCTCCAAGTTTCTAATTTTAATGGGCTTGTGGATTAACCAAAAGAAACCCTTCTCCGATGACGTCTTGCTTCATAAAGGCTAAGGGAGAACACATCTAGATTAAAAGCCGAATCCTTTCGTTCCCCAGTTCTCATCAGTCAAGTCAGGCTCTTGGACCTCCCCCGCCACGCACCCATCAGTCAAGCCAGGCCCTTGGACCCCCCGTCATGCACCCATCAGTCAAGCCAGGCTCTTGGACCCCCCGCCATGCACCCATCAGTCAAGCCAAGCTCTTGAACCCCCCGCCACGCACCCATCAGTCAAGCCAGGCTCTTGGACCCCCCGCCATGCACCCATCAGTCAAGCCAAGCTCTTGGACCCCCCGCCACGCACCCATCAGTCAAGCCAGGCTCTTGGACCCTCCGCCATGTACTCATCAGTCAAGCCAGGCCTTGGACCCTCCGCCATGCACCCATCAGTCAAGCCAGGCTCTTGGATCCCCCGCCACGCACCCATCAGTCAAGCCAGGCTCTTGGACCCCCACCACGCACCCATCAGTCAAGCCAAGCTCTTGGACCCCCCGCCACGCACCCATCAGTCAAGCCAGGCTCTTGGTCCTTCCGCCATGTACTCATCAGTCAAGCCAGGCTCTTGGACCCTCCGCCATGTACTCATTAGTCAAGCCAAGCTCTTGGACCTTCCGTCATGTACTCATCAGTCAAGCCAGGCTCTTGGACCCTCCGCAATGTATTCATCAGTCAAGCTAGGCTCCATGTCCTTCTGCTATATATTCATCAGTCCAGCCAGGCTCTTGGACCCTCCGCAATGTATTCATCAGTCAAGCCTGGCCCTTTGTCCTTCCCCCATGTACTCATCAGTCAAGCCAGATTCTTTGTCCTTCCGCCAGAAACATTTCTTAAAGTGGAAAAAACAGCCAAAAATTTCTTGCTGTTATTGCGGCAGTTTGAAGCTCGACATTAATATGTCTATGGTTCCATTCAGAAACTGAATCAAGGTTGAGGCGACACATGCGAACGTTTTTAGCAAATGGTTTAGGGGTAAATAACCTAGGGCGACAACTGGAGTCTGGTTTGTACGCATTTTCGCTTAACAAATTTGCTATTGTTCTTCATGAATACAGTTTTCGGGCCACAGTAACAATATACGAACGCAAGCGCTGAAGCAATACCTTGGGGCTCAACAAACAGATGTCGTCATAAACAATGCCATTGTGACAACTAACTTTGTATCGAAATAGAAGTTCCTTTGAACTTCTTACTTACTTGAAGTTACTTTGAAGG
>JBAIZL010000001.1:220267443-220452443 GCA_036971475.1 Prosapia bicincta | reverse complement strand
TTTGTCCTTTACACGCGACATTACTTTGAGGTGTTTTTATCTTGAAGACCAGCTCTGAAGGTCTAACGGATGATGTTGGTTTAACGTACCTAAGACCAGACCCTATTCTGCAGGGCGAACTTATGGGTAAGACCAACCGAGAGTGGATAAAGGTCCGATTCCACTAAGACCTAACCAATCAGACGGAGTATTGTGCCTGGAAACCTGGCCGTGATGATGGTTCTACTGGTTCCGAGAAGTTCTGGAAAGCAGCAAAACCGTATCCCTAGGGATAGTCCGGTCACCATCCCAGACCTGCAGGACATGGCACTAACCGCCTCCCCTTGTAGAGACTGACTACCACCAGTCGACCTAGACTCACCAGGTTAAGGAGATAAGCGTTTGAGGATGCGGATTCACAAGTAGGATTTTGGAGAACTCCCAACATTTTGACTTTGAACTCTTTGTGCTTATTGAAAGAAGGGGTAAAAAACGATGGCCTTTCTCCACTCTCTTCACCAACTTTCTTCTTATAAGTTTCACAACACAATGACGAATGCCTTGAAACAAAACCATCTTGCCTTGAAACAAAAACCAAATAAAATGTATGCCTTTTTCCAATACGTTAGACTAACACCAACACAGGACCGGCGAAACGACTTGCCTCCATATTTTACGTTCCGCTCTGCCTTGACATTCTTTCCCGACGTTCGGGTTTGGTTAGAAACCTGGTCAAACGCGAACTGACGATTCCCTTCGTAAAGTTCTGTTTACGAGTCTTGGCAGTGCCGCTAGGTGACCTTGTGAGAGACGTTCTCGAGTCCACAAGGTCACGGAGGGTACTTACGTCCAAGTGCAATGGAACGTCTAAAAATACATTTAGAGTTGTAAACACTGGCCTTCTCTGTACGCACAGAGGCAGAGAGAGAGAGACACTCGGCCCCTTCGTTGCGCACTGTTTGCACGGCGCTAAATACGCTACCTGTTGGGGATATTTTGTACTGCGCGATCTTTATAGTTCTATTCCAGTATCTGGCTAATCCACCTTGTCGCCACATACTGCTCCGGTCTGTTGACTGATTTGCACTAGTACCTCCAAGAAACACCTCTAATCTCTTCAGTCGAAATCTTTGAGAACCATATACCAATCTCCCTGGTCCCTCTACATTATCGCCATCCTAAATTCCTTTAAAGCTCCTTTAAATTCCTACCCTTGCGAAACTCATCCGTTCCCTGTCGGCCAAACGTTTTGGCAAGGCCGAAGATCAATCTATACACATATCCGGGCCATCAGTAATTCGACTGAGCCCCTTCTATCTTTGAGCCCATAAATGACGTCGTAATCTACGTCCTATGCTTTCTCCCTCGCACTTTCCCTCATAACCTAGACCAAGTTGTAGCATAAGTCAACAGCTAGTTATAGCAGCTAGTTCTTACGCTACGGTTACAGCTAGTTCTTACGCTACGGTTACAGCTAGTTAAAGCAGCTAGTTCTTACGCTACGGTTACAGCTAGTTATAGCAGCTAGTTCTTACGCTACGGTTACAGCTAGTTATAGCAGCTAGTTCTTACGCTACGGTTACAGCTAGTTATAGCAGCTAGTTCTTACGCTACGGTTACAGCTAGTTATAGCAGCTAGTTCTTACGCTACGGTTACAGCTAGTTATAGCAGCTAGTTCTTACGCTACGGTTACAGCTAGTTCTTAGGCAATTTTGTAGAGATACGTTAACTGTTCAATTTCAAAGTTAGCTGTGAATTTTATTGTAGATAACACAAGTCAGTCAGTCATGTCCCCATTCAACTATATTAACCTTATCCATCCCACCCTATTAAAAGCCCTCGCACTAGGAAATGTCCCTCCTGAATCTCAACCAAATATCAAAACCCTACCCGCAGCCATTGTCACGTGACAGATGTTGCACAACCTTGAGGTCCACCAAACCCCTTCATTCTCTTGACCGACTGACTGATCCAGTATCTAAGATGCACATGAAGGAGGTACCTAGCTGTCGACTCCAACGTTCCACAGAATGTGTCCTAGTAACCCGTGTCCAACTAGTGATGTAGTGTAAGTAGATAAATGTGTATTAATCTAATGTTGGAGAAGGCACTGGGAAGAACGTTTGGATCATGCGCAGTAGGACCAGGCCGTAGGTCAGCATAGAACCCCCCCCCCCCCTGCCACAAATGCACAGAGAGGCCGCAAAGTCGGTTTCGGATTTTTTGTTAATGATTTCTCATTTAACTTCAAAATTGTGTGAATAAAGGTTAAAAAAATGTTTTTAAAATGATTATGATTAAAATCCAAAATTCAATTTTACGGGAAAATATTTTTCCCTAGATTTATGGTGAACATACAATTTAGCTTAGTGTCACATTCATACACCTGAAGATGACGGTTTTCGTCGAAATGTTTAAGTGACAAAGATGTCAATAATACGTGCGGGAGCGAGAAGAACGGGGGGAGGGAGAGAGAACACTTGCACATGCTTGTGTATGAGCATGCACAAAGCTGGCTGAAACAACCAAATAGTAATTCGATTACTTTCGTCTTCACATATATAATGCAAAAATATGTTCTAAAGCAGAAACATGATATTTCAAGCACCAAAAACTTTAAATGCTCTTCTAAAGCAGTATTTGTTTCGCAGCTCCTGGTTTATATTCGGAGCTTGTTTTGCACTAAACATTTACCTTAAGCAGATTTACTTTACTGTTTTAGTTTTTATTTCTCAATTTAGTTGCTTTATTTAGAAGTAGCATCATATATACTAAGTAACAACCATAACAGCGTACTACTAAATCTTTAAAGCAATAAATGTATATCTGTCGGCTGCTCGGGATTAGTTTATGCAATTACCTCGACATTGTGGCCAACTTGCCTCTATCTAGTAGTGAATGCTTAACAAAGCTTCAGCCATAAAGAGTGCTAGTTGGAGTACTTTCAAGTGGTTATATCATCGTCTCCCGTCTGTCACACTCGTCTCACGCAGACAGCACAGCCAAGCACGGAGACAGCAGACACGTCAGATTACACTGTGATACATCAACGGAAAATAATTTAGATAATTTAAAAATATCTTCTATTTCATAATCTGTGTCTATAATTAGGTGTCACACTTTAAAACTTTGTGCAGGTTTAAGGCGACAAGGCAGTATAACCGCTATTGCCCACGATGGAAGTATTGGGGTGGGAATAAACTCCCCTTGTACAGGTGAGAAGGCAAATGGGCAGTACGATTACGTTAATAGACCTACTCTCTACCGGGGTGATAAAAGACGCTTTGTAGTTAGGACTGGACTAGGTGCTAGTACTAGGACCTGAAATAATCCTGGTTGCCTTCACTGTACGCAAGCTGTCACACATTCGAATAGGGGGGCATGTGATCTCGCTCTAGCCCAGGCATCCTGAGCGACTAGTGATACATGCCCGGCCCTGCTGCCAGTCTACCTGACTTTACTGTCAGATATACCTTGCTTTGTTGTCAAGCAGACCTGCCCTGCTGTCAGAAAGACCTGCCCTGCTGTCAGAAAGACCTGCCCTGCTGTCAGATAGACCTGTCTCTGCCGTCAGATAGACCTGCCCTGCTGTCAAATACTCTGCTGCCAGATAGATCTGCCCTGCTGTCAGTAAGACCTGCCCTGTTGTTAGATAGACCTGTCTCTGCCGTCAGATAGACCTGCCCTGCTGTCAGATAGACCTGCCCTGCTGTCAAATACTCTGCTGCCAGATAGACCTGCCCTGCTGTCAGATAGACCTGGCTCTGCCGCCAGATAGACCTGCCCTGCTGTCAGAGAGAGACCTGCCCTGCTGTTAGATAGACCAGACTCTGCGTCAGACTGACCTGCCCTGATGTCTGATAGACCTGGATCTGCCGTTAGATAGACCTCCCCTGTCAGATAGACCTGGCTCTGCCGTTAGATAGACCTGCCCTGCTGTCAGATAGACCTGCCCTGCTGTCAAATACTCTGCTGCCAGATAGATCTGCCCTGCTGTCAGATAGACCTGGCTCTGCCGCCAGATAGACCTGCCCTGCTGTCAGATAGACCTGCCCTGCTGTCAAATACTCTGCTGCCAGATAGACCTGCCCTGCTGTCAGATAGACCTGGCTCTGCCGCCAGATAGACCTGCCCTGCTGTCAGAGAGAGACCTGCCCTGCTGTTAGTAGACCAGACTCTGCGTCAGACTGACCTGCCCTGATGTCTGATAGACCTGGATCTGCCGTTAGATAGACCTCCCCTGTCAGATAGACCTGGCTCTGCCGTTAGATAGACCTGTCCTGCTGTCAGATAGACCTGGCTCTGCCGTTAGATAGACCTGCCCTGCTGTCAGATAGACCTGCCCTGCTGTCAAATACTCTGCTGCCAGATAGACCTGCCCTGCTGTCAGATAGACCTGGCTCTGCCGCCAGATAGACCTGCCCTGCTGTCAGAGAGAGACCTGCCCTGCTGTTAGATAGACCAGACTCTGCGTCAGACTGACCTGCCCTGATGTCTGATAGACCTGGATCTGCCGTTAGATAGACCTCCCCTGTCAGAAAGACCTGCCCTGCTGTCAGAAAGACCTGCCCTGCTGTCAGATAGACCTGTCTCTGCCGTCAGATAGACCTGCCCTGCTGTCAAATACTCTGCTGCCAGATAGATCTGCCCTGCTGTCAGAAAGACCTGCCCTGTTGTTAGATAGACCTGTCTCTGCCGTCAGATAGACCTGCCCTGCTGTCAGATAGACCTGCCCTGCTGTCAAATACTCTGCTGCCAGATAGACCTGCCCTGCTGTCAGATAGACCTGGCTCTGCCGCCAGATAGACCTGCCCTGCTGTTAGATAGACCAGACTCTGCGTCAGACAGACCTGCCCTGATGTCTGATAGACCTGGATCTGCCGTTAGATAGACCTCCCCTGTCAGATAGACCTGGCTCTGCCGTTAGATAGACCTGACCTTTCTGTCAGATAGACCTGTCTTTGCTGTCAGACCGCAAATAGCTTTGTATTACACACAAAACTGGCATTTGACACATGTCATCAACTCCTGGGCCAAGGAAATGAATCTGATACTAGCATGGATCATGAACAGATGTTTTCCAATTGACCTGCGCAATGGTCATGAGTTTGCAAGTAGCCTGGAAAGCATTGACATGTGTAACACATTGCCCTGGCGGATGTTCTGACAATGGGCTCCCTCAGTTCATACAGTTAAAGATACCGAGATCAAGATTACGTAGTAAAATCACGTGACACATATTCTCATATTCATTTCCAATTTTAAATTGTAATAAACATTTAATCTAAAAAAGTTCAAGACGAGGAACTTCTTATTTACATTTTTATGCATAATTTAAACGTATTATTTTATATGTTTGTTCATTGTGTTGAGTAAATACTTGGACAAATGTGGCCTTCGTTATATGGAAGCGTAGTTGCCCGTATATAAACAGTTTAGAATGTGTAACTTGATACCGTACGAAAAAACCAAGTAAACTCGGCTACGTTTTCTTTCTCATTACACACACCAGAGTGCGCCAATAGGCCGACAAAGGAATATAAATACAGGGGTAGCAGTGCACAAAGCGATCGATACGGTTGCACTTCATAACCTCTATTAGAGGTAGGTAGGCCTCGTCATGTGCGCCGCATATCCTGGCCACTCGTCCAACTCCAGAAAACGAGTGGCTACCAAAGCGACGGAAGCTCAGAAGGTTATACAATGACCTTCAGCTCTAGTTTGGGGCAGTACAGCAGTATTCGCGCCTTATGAAACGAAAGCTCCGACCTTTAATTTATGGCTTTACATAGTCATTATTGGACTGCAGACATTCGGAAGGAATGGACACTAAGCTCTGATTTTATCTGCATACGCCAATGTATTTAATACAGAATTAAATCTAACTTAACGTTTTAAATACGTAACAAATTTATGGAAAGGGTTAAACAATTTTTTGATTTTACAAACAGTATGCGTCTTCACCAAAGTCTTGGGCCTCAGTTTTCCAAATTTGATAGTGTTTTCTGGTTTAGTCCGATGGTTCGCGTAGGAGTCATCCGACAGAACACACATGAACAGACTAAAGAAATAATTGTTTGGTGTTAGATTAGGCCAGGTCAGGTTAGGTTATTACCCATTCAACATAGAAAACATCGAACGCTTTCTCTACTCATTAGTAACCCCCACCGTGACTATCAAGATGAGAACTGGCTTGTGTCAGTGAGTATAGGAGGGTGCTGAGGGGTATCCTGCCCCTACCTTACGACCATGGACTACTTCCACAGTGACTATCAAGATGAGAACTGGCTTGTGTCAGTGAGTATAGGAGGGGGCTGAGGGGTATCCTGCCCCTACCTTACGACCATGGACTACTTCCACAGTGACTATCAAGATGAGAACTGGCTTGTGTCAGTGAGTATAGGAGGGTGCTGAGGGGTATCCTGCCCCTACCTTACGACCATGGACTACTTCCATAGTGACTATCAAGATGAGAACTGGCTTGTGTCAGTGAGTATAGGTGGGTGCTGAGGGGTATCCTGCCCCTACCTTACGACCATGGACTACTTCCACAGTGACTATCAAGATGAGAACTGGCTTGTGTCAGTGAGTATAGGAGGGTGCTGAGGGGTATCCTGCCCCTACCTTACGACCATGGACTACTTCCATAGTGACTATCAAGATGAGAACTGGCTTGTGTCAGTGAGTATAGGTGGGTGCTGAGGGGTATCCTGCCCCTACCTTACGACCATGGACTACTTCCACAGTGACTATCAAGATGAGAACTGGCTTGTGTCAGTGAGTATAGGAGGGTGCTGAGGGGTATCCTGCCCCTACCTTACGACCATGGACTACTTCCATAGTGACTATCAAGATGAGAACTGGCTTGTGTCAGTGAGTATAGGTGGGTGCTGAGGGGTATCCTGCCCCTACCTTACGACCATGGACTACTTCCACAGTGACTATCAAGATGAGAACTGGCTTGTGTCAGTGAGTATAGGAGGGTGCTGAGGGGTATCCTGCCCCTACCTTACGACCATGGACTACTTCCATAGTGACTATCAAGATGAGAACTGGCTTGTGTCAGTGAGTATAGGTGGGTGCTGAGGGGTATCCTGCCCCTACCTTACGACCATGGACTACTTCCACAGTGACTATCAAGATGAGAACTGGCTTGTGTCAGTGAGTATAGGAGGGTGCTGAGGGGTATCCTGCCCCTACCTTACGACCATGGACTACTTCCACAGTGACTATCAAGATGAGAACTGGCTTGTGTCAGTGAGTATAGGTGGGTGCTGAGGGGTATCCTGCCCCTACCTTACGACCATGGACTACTTCCACAGTGACTATCAAGATGAGAACTGGCTTGTGTCAGTGAGTATAGGTGGGTGCTGAGGGGTATCCTAACCCTACCTTACGACCATGGACTACTTCCACAGTGACTATCAAGATGAGAACTGGCTTGTGTCAGTGAGTATAGGTGGGTGCTGAGGGGTATCCTAACCCTACCTTACGACCATGGACTACTTCCACAGTGACTATCAAGATGAGAACTGGCTTGTGTCAGTGAGTATAGGAGGGTGCTGAGGGGTATCCTGCCCCTACCTTACGACCATGGACTACTTCCACAGTGACTATCAAGATGAGAACTGGCTTGTGTCAGTGAGTATAGGTGGGTGCTGAGGGGTATCCTAACCCTACCTTACGACCATGGACTACTTCCACAGTGACTATCAAGATGAGAACTGGCTTGTGTCAGTGAGTATAGGTGGGTGCTGAGGGGTATCCTAACCCTACCTTACGACCATGGACTACTTCCACAGTGACTATCAAGATGAGAACTGGCTTGTGTCAGTGAGTATAGGAGGGTGCTGAGGGGTATCCTAACCCTACCTTACGACCATGGACTACTTCCACAGTGACTATCAAGATGAGAACTGGCTTATGTCAGTGAGTATAGGAGGGTGCTGAGGGGTATCCTAACCCTACCTTACGACCATGGACTACTTCCACAGTGACTATCAAGATGAGAACTGGCTTATGTCAGTGAGTATAGGAGGGTGCTGAGGGGTATCCTAACCCTACCTTACGACCATGGACTACTTCCACAGTGACTATCAAGATGAGAACTGGCTTATGTCAGTGAGTATAGGAGGGTGCTGAGGGGTATCCTGCCCCTACCTTACGACCATGGACTACTTCCACAGTGACTATCAAGATGAGAACTGGCTTGTGTCAGTGAGTATAGGAGGGTGCTGAGGGGTATCCTGCCCCTACCTTACGACCATGGACTACTTCCACAGTGACTATCAAGATGAGAACTGGCTTGTGTCAGTGAGTATAGGAGGGTGCTGAGGGGTATCCTGCCCCTACCTTACGACCATGGACTACTTCCACAGTGACTATCAAGATGAGAACTGGCTTGTGTCAGTGAGTATAGGAGGGTGGTGACGGGTATCCTGCCCCTACCTTACGACCATGGACTACTTCCACAGTGACTATCAAGATGAGAACTGGCTTGTGTCAGTGAGTATAGGAAAGTGGTGACGGGTATCCTGCCCCTACCTTACGACCGTGGACTACTTCGACAGTGACTTTCTTAAGTAACACGAATATAGTTGGACCATTGAACACGTTCGGTACCACGTGTCTTCTTAATGAAAGTGTTCTACGGGCGGCAACACTTGCCAACTGAGCAGAAGTTCCAAGCGAGTTAGGTGTTCCCAGAAAAAAGTCAAGAATGTTAACCCACAGCTCCAACGAGCACCCAACCTTGTCCATGGCCTTCCTGAGGGATTAGGCTTTCTTCTTCCTTTCGTATTGTAGGAACCTCCGAACAGGTGTAAATGGAAAGCAAGCGTTGTGCGCTTACAGATAGGACGACAACCCTTACCCTCTCGTCCAAAAAGGAAAACAAAGATCGATTCAATTATGAGGAGAATCTACAGGGACTAGTGCTACGGCCCGTCGCACCGGAAACCATTCTACTGTTTCGCCCGCTTTGCCAGAGCTATTAGAGACACGTAGAACCTTCGGAACGGCCAGATATTCCGATCCCAATGCCTAGTCAGGTAGTGCAACCCGACACTACTGTTACACCCGCTTTGCCAGAGCTCCTAGAGACAAATAGAACCTTCGGAACGGCCAGATATTCCGATCCCAATGCCTAGTCAGGTAGTGCAACCCGACACTGCTGTTACACCCGCTTTGCCAGAGCTCCTAGAGACAAATAGAACCTTCGGAACGGTCAGATATTCCGATCCCAATGCCTAGTCAGGTAGTGCAACCCGACCTCCAGTCTCTCTCGGAGGGCACTTGGTCGTGTTTAAACCTTAAGATCCATGAATGAAAGATAGGGCGATATAGAAAGGGATGACAATTTCTATTTTACTGTTAGAATCAAGGGAATGTCTACCTTTGCTGTGCATTGCCATGGCAACCATCTAATTAAGCTATTGTCGATGCAGTATATTGTAGAACAATGGAACATTAAACATGTCGTTAATATTGTGCGACAAGTGTGACCTTGACTAACAGCTGACAGCGAGTGTGTATCGCATTGCATGTTTGTTTACAGATATTGATATTCTTCTTCTGTTTTAACGAAGGCAATCCATAGAGTGGGGTCAGTGCTCCTTGTATCTAGTAATATCAGGTACTTTTCCAATCCAGGGGCAGAATGACGGGTCTAAGCACTGCTGTAACCGAGAACAACCCACGCGCTCAGCGCCTACCTACGCGTACTTAAGTTCTAAATATACGTTGCTAATTTGGAGATAATGGGAGAGTTATTTCGGTTTCATGCAGTGTGACGTCATACGGGTGTCGTGAAGAGATTAGAGGAACATAGCACCGCTATTCCAGGGTTAATAGTAAGCAAGAGACAAAATGCTGAGGGTACTGGCGGGCAGGGAACACCTACTCCCTACCTGAGAGGTTCCTTCCTGTTTGTGAGTAGGTGAGCTTGAGACAGGAATGGAAGAGCAAAGGTCTCGGGGTAGCTATGTTCCTTGAGAGGGTAGTCAGTCTTCTAAAGTCAACTACGTTACCCTGAGAGGATTCTTCAAATCACAACTTAATAACCAAGCCTAACAACACGTGTGGACATTTAGTACACTGACATAACGGTCCTACGAAGTGGGAGTCTACAGCCTGCGACGGGAGGCGTCTCGGCGCTCAGAGCAGAAGCGTTACGCATCAAAAATTTGAATTTTGAAAAACAACGGAGATTATGAGAAAATGTTTGAAATTTGCTTTAAAATAAAATGCTTATCTAAACGCGCGCTTGCCAAAACGGAGGTTAACTTATCTAAACAAGTGAAAGGAATGCAAGACACGAGTCTGAAGGACCTATCCTTGACAGGCAGGATGCGGCCAATTCATGAGAGGATTTCCTGCCGACGTAGTTCTCGCCGCTCTACACTTCGATCCTTGCACTTTCCTACATGTTTTGCAGACCCCAGGGCAAGCAATTATTTGAAAATATATATTATTTTTTAAAACAAACTACTAAATTAAAAAAATAAAAAAGGCAAAGGTTAAGCATCTGTCCAAAAATGCAACTTCAAACAGTTAGATATAAAGAAAAGCCCCTGTGAGCTTACAGCTAAGTCTTTGGCGCTCCCACGCTGCTCTACACTTCCCCAACCCTCTTCGGCAGCTCCACTCAGGCGTGCGACTTGTGCAGCCAGGCAGACATAACACACAGCTTCTGCATGTTCAGACTTTATTTTAGTATAAATTTGATAATCAAAATTCCCAGTTGTTTGATATAACCATCATTCTAACCTAATGTTATTTTTATAATTAATTTTCATTCAAATATTGATAAATTGGATCTCATAGTCCCTCCCGATTTCTTAATTACTATATATATATATATATATATATATATATATATATATATATATATATATATAGGCCTATATATCTTGTTCAAATTTTCAATCGTGAGGAAAGTACTTTTTATTCATCCACTCAAGTTCAAATATATTTTTTTAAACTTGTAGTGGATGACACTTGATTTTAATAGTTTTTTCAAATATCAATTCATAAATTAAATTTAGTTAATTAATTTTAGTTTTATATGGGAGAAAAACTTTTCACATCAGGGGCAAGACATGTAATGCAGTTTATTTTGTCTCATTTGGCATAAAATAAATGACCACATATGATTTCTTAAAACAGCTGATGTTATGTTATAGGCTATGTTGTAGAACAGCCGTTTTAACGCATAGGTTATGTTACTTTATTTAAATTAATTGTAACGTTTTAAAAAAAAGTAACTAAAATAAAATTTTTGTTTGTGGACCTAAGTAAGAATTGACTTAATTTTTTTTATTTCTTGTTTGCAGTTTATTTTAAATTATTTTTTGGTCTTAATATTAGAGTTATTTCTTGAAAATGTCCTAAAACTTGTGTTTTATTTACTCCAGTTTACCTTGTATATCCAAGTTTAGGGGTGGAAAGAGCTGGCCAGCTGTTAGTTCCGGGTTAAAGCACCTGTCGCGCTAGCAGCAGGTAGGATAGCGCAGATGGGGAGGGAGGGGGAACAAACATTCAGAAATGCACTCGCGACGTACAACAATTTATTTATATAACTACACCTTACACAAAGTACGTACAGGTATTTTTGGACTTTTACTTTCTACAAAATATATATAGATATATTACAATATATGCATATCGAATACATTAGTTACAAATATCTTTCATTTAAAACGGGTTTTAATATATAACAAAACTGGGTTGATCAGGCCTGACGGACTTTTCTAAACGTTTTACTAAACTAGTTTTGAAAGTGGGACAGTTTTTTTTAATAATATATAAAACTGGAAATTTATACTTTGAGTTGTAAATGAACATTTATATAGTTTAAAATACATGAATTCAATCGAGTAAAATATTAAAACCTTTGTTTGTATGCTAGTTGTGACGTAGCTAAAGCTAGACGATAGTGCTGACTGCGCGACTAAAAACATTTGACGGTTTGATATGCTGCAACAATACGTCACAAGGAAATGTACAGTCTGGTCAACTTGAAAGTCTGACACTCCCGCAAAATCAATTTTTATTCTGTTTTAATTCTGCAAATATCGTACAAATTATTTGCATTAGTAAAGAAAAAAGTTCCATCAGGCCGAAACCACTTCACACAACTCGTTTATGACTAGAATGCGTATTATATATTCTGAAAAATATCTTACATTATATAATAATTATGAAATCAACAAATTATATAAACATATAAACATAAAACGCCTTAATCTAACACAGATGGTTTGGTGCTAAACTAGCATCAACGACACCACAAATATTAACCACTGCCATCACAATTTCTACTTAGTTTAGTGATCACTTTGGACGAATTAAAACAAGCGTTACAAAAATATTCTACAATCTTAAATATTGCAACATTTTAATATCTTCTATTTATACAAATATAGAACATTTATATTTTTTTTAAAAAAACGTTAATATTTCGGATCTTTCAATAATTTACGTTCAACAAATTTCTAACCTCAAAGTTAGCTACATCTTAACAATTTGCACACATCCCACAGCCTACCTGATCAATGATTTTAGAATATTTTTATTAAAATAACTTCGTACTAATTCTGTTTGTTAACAGATTAATACAAAACATTGTAATGTAAGGACAAAATGGTATTTTTGGAAAGAAATAATCCCAACAAAGTAAGAACCAGACAATGAAAACTAACGCGCGTAGTCGAAGGGTTGCAGGTACACACGCCGGGCAAAGCGGAAAAGGAAAGAGAAAACTGCGTTTGCAGAACCCATTCTCGTGAATGAATACAAAAAGTTTTTCAAGTGTCTTATTTAAAATAAAACTGTCAATTAATTCAACCTTTCTCCGGTTGATCCGGACTATTTCCTTATCCGGTTAATAGGGAGAATTCGTTTTTACTGTACATTCGAATTATTTTTTCTATTAGGCCTAAAATAGTATAAACTATATCAATAACATTATTGCAAGAAAAATATTTAAACAATTATTTATATCTTGAAATGTCAGTATTGGAGCCAGAGTAAATATCAATAACATTAATATTAAATTCTATGAAACATTTTTTAAACATAAATTGAGTAAATTGAGTTTTATATATTATTGTATTAACAAAAAATTTCTCAAAAATAGAAAATTTAGAGTCAAGAAAATCTATATTTAATGGTAATCATTAAAACGTCACGTTTGATTGTGTAAACAAACACAAAACAAGGTAGAAAATTTCACGTCGGGTTTAAAAATCACATTTCATTGTAAGCCTGTCCTTACATTGTCTCTTGGAGGGCGTGGCTAAAGGGGAACTTTTAGGCCACGTCAGCTCTACCTCAGACCTGAACGCACTGAGTCTTCGTTGTGAGGATACAACTCTTCATGAGCTGGTGGTGCGGAAGGTCTCTCTCCTTGTCGTCGGCACTATCCTGCAACACCGACTCCACGTATCCGCTCTCGTCACTGTCCTCCTCCGACAGCGAGTCCAGGTCGTAGCTCGGCTTCGCGCCTTGCCGTTGGTCGGCCACTCTTGACGACGTGTCCGACCCGCTGGAGATGCTCTGCAGACTGGGCGTCGAGTCTTCTTCCAGGTCCAGGTACTTTTCTATTCTGTTTGGATTTAACCTCGTCAGATCCAAGACGGTTTGTTCGCTGAGCTGCGGGTATAGTTTGATGTCCGACCGCAAAGGCATTTCGAATAACAGCCTTCTCGTCTGCACCAAGCAACCCTGTTTTATTTCGTCTTTGATAAGTTTATCGTTGAAAATTCCTGGATCTTTGTTGAGCTGTTTTTCGAACATTTTCTTCCTGTCCCTCACAAGACTGTTTGTCCTGCTTGCTACCAGATCGCAGTCCATGGGAATCATATCGTTCCTCCCATCACAGCCTAACCTTACACAATCGCCTTTGTATCCTTCCTCGACTTCAGGTATTGCTTCGTAAATCTCCTTACATGGTCCTTCATTATTAAACTCCTCCTCGGATGCTTTGCTTCTCACTTCTACGTCCTCATCACTTACACTGCACAGCCTTGAGTTATCTTCTTCCAGTTCTCCATCTGTCGTTATGTCGTCCTCTTCCTCCAAACTACTGTGCAGACTGAAGCTGCTGCCACCTATCCAATAGCAACTGACGTCATCGTTGGCGAACGGTTTGTCCTCCACCTCCACTTCGTCTGTATCTTGTTGTTCCACTTCCACGTTCGCCAACACGACGTCGTGCCTGTCTTCCTTTGCGTTTATTATGTTCTTCATCACCGTGTCTTCTAAACGTTTGTAGCTCGGTTCGGCGCCGACTCCGGCATAACTAAGCCTCCTCGGCCTCTTCAGCGACTCTCCGGCGTTGCAAGCACGCGGTTTCTTTACCATCGACTTCCTCAGCTCTGTGTCGTCTTCTTCTTCCAAACTTTCTTCGATGGACATCAGTTTCGGGGCGGACTTGGATCGTTCTAAGGGCGGTCGATAGTTGTGAGATCCTGTCGACAAGAGAATCTTTCTCCTCGGTAAAGATGGATTGTCGTACACAGAGTTGGCCAACGATAGTCGGGCATTCTGTCGGCTCAGCTTGTCCCGCTTGAACTCCACGAGCGCCTGCGCCAGCCTCGTGTTGAGCTGCGTTACCATCCGTCGAGCCGTCGACTCTTTAGAGCAGAGCACGGCGTGGCAGCGGAGTTCTTGCTTGAGTTTACGGCCTTCGTGCCTGTAGACCCAACAGAAGACTTTGGGATAGGCGGAAGGGGAGGCGCAGTAAGTGACCCGGTGACTCCAATACTCTGTTAAGCCATGCTCCTTGGTCACTGCTTTCAGCCCGGACTGGGTGACCGTCATCTTCATGTGGACATCGGGCTTGGAGCTAGACGTGTAGTTCTTCCACAGAGTACACAGCGGCTTCTCCACACAGCCGTCTCCTGAAACAGACAACCACACAACTTGTACACTTCGTCAACTCTAACTCTTCTTAAATCTATAACTAGTTACAAATCTTCCAAACATACTCGTCACTCCCAAAAGACATTCATTATAGAGCTAACTAACGTGCCTACATAATGTCTTCGATGATGGACAGTTTCCGAAACTACACGCACGGATTTGTAACAAACCTAACGAATATGGATAATTGTTCTCAAAATATCTTTTATTTATTCTAAGACGAATTGTAGGTAAACGAGAAAGACAAACAAAAATATTTTAAAGTAATTTCCTACTTATACCAACAAAGAAAATTTTTATTTTAGTTACTTTTTATTAAATAATTACAATTATATAAATAAAGTAACAAAACATATGCGTTAAAAAAAGGCGTTCACGCATGTTCTAGTCGTTTCTTAGTTAAAATTTTCCCTCAAGTTACAACGCGCACACGCGCATTTTTAAAAAAAAATATGGCACTCCTGGTCTTATAAAACTCAAAATTACCAAGTTTCATGTCTAGCCACCAGATCGCAGCAGGAACACCTGTTTGGAGCCATGCGCGTAACTCTTCCTAGAAATAGTCGCGTCTATTTAAAGCTTGCAAACAAACTTGAGCATAAATACTAAAGTGTTTAGGGAAAACGCCCGAGCCGTGTGTGAACGATAGATGGAGCGATCGGAATAACTTTCACTGGCGGAGGAAAAGTCTCGGCTTACAGAAACATGCCAAGCTAACCTGACCTTATCTGGAACAATGTGAGCCTACAGAAACATGCCAAGCTAACCTGGCCTTATCTGGAACAATGTGAGCCTACAGAAACATGCCAAGCTAACCTAACCTGACCTGGAACAATGTGAGCCTACAGAAACATGCCAAGCTAACCTAACCTGACCTGGAACAAAGTGAGCCTACAGAAACATGCCAAGCTAACCTGACCTTATCTGGAACAATGTGAGCCTACAGAAACATGCCAAGCTAACCTAACCTGACCTTATCTGGAACAATGTGACCCTGCAGAAGCATGCCGAACTAACCTAACCTGACCTGGAACAATGTGAGCCTACAGAAACATGCCGAGCTAAACTGACCTTATCTGGAACAATGTGAGCCTACAGAAACATGCCAAGCTAACCTAACCTGACCTGGAACAAAGTGAGCCTACAGAAACATGCCAAGCTAACCTGACCTTATCTGGAACAATGTGAGCCTACAGAAACATGCCAAGCTAACCTAACCTGACCTTATCTGGAACAATGTGACCCTGCAGAAGCATGCCGAACTAACCTAACCTGACCTGGAACAATGTGAGCCTACAGAAACATGCCGAGCTAAACTGACCTTATCTGGAACAATGTGAGCCTACAGAAACATGACAAGCTAACCTAACCTGACCTGGAACAATGTGAGCCTACAGAAACATGCCGAGCTAACCTAACCTGACCTGGAACAATGTGAGCCTACAGAAACATGCCAAGGTAACCTAACCTGACCTGGAACAAAGTGAGCCTACAGAAACATGCCAAGCTAACCTGACCTTATCTGGAACAATGTGAGCCTACAGAAACATGCCAAGCTAACCTAACCTGACCTGGAACAATGTGAGCCTACAGAAACATGCCAAGCTAACCTGACCTTATCTGGAACAATGTGAGCCTACAGAAACATGCCAAGCTAACCTAACCTGACCTTATCTGGAACAATGTGACCCTGCAGAAGCATGCCGAACTAACCTAACCTGACCTGGAACAATGTGAGCCTACAGAAACATGCCGAGCTAAACTGACCTTATCTGGAACAATGTGAGCCTACAGAAACATGCCGAGCTAACCTAACCTGACCTGGAACAATGTGAGCCTACAGAAACATGCCAAGCTAACCTAACCTGACCTGGAACAATGTGAGCCTACAGAAACATGCCAAGCTAACCTGACCTGGAACAATGTGAGCCTACATAAACATGTCAAGGTAACCTAACCTTATCTGGAACAATGTGAGCCTACAGAAACATGCCAAGCTAACCTAACCTGATCTGGAATAATGTGAGCCTACAGAAACATGCCAAGGTAACCTAACCTGACCTGGAACAATGTGAGCCTACAGAAACATGCCGAGCTAACCTAACCTGACCTGGAACAATGTGAGCCTACAGAAACATGCCGAGCTAACCTAACCTGACCTGGAACAATGTGAGCCTACAGAAACATGCCGAGCTAACCTAACCTGACCTGGAACAATGTGAGCCTACAGAAACATGCCAAGCTAACCTAACCTGATCTGGAATAATGTGAGCCTACAGAAACATGCCAAGGTAACCTAACCTTATCTGGAACAATGTGACCCTACATAAACATGTCAAGGTAACCTAACCTTATCTGGAACAATGTGAGCCTACAGAAACATGCCAAGCTAACCTAACCTGATCTGGAATAATGTGAGCCTACAGAAACATGCCAAGGTAACCTAACCTTATCTGGAACAATGTGAGCCTACAGAAACATGCCAAGCTAACCTAACCTGATCTGGAATAATGTGAGCCTACAGAAACATGCCAAGGTAACCTAACCTTATCTGGAACAATGTGACCCTACATAAACATGCCAAGGTAACCTAACCTGACCTGGAACAATATGACCCTACAGAAACATGCCGAGCTAACCTAACCTGGAACAATATGACCCTACAGAAACATGCCAAGCTAACCTGACCTGGAACAATGTGAGCCTACAGAAACATGTCAAGCTAACCTAACCTGACCTGGAACAATATGACCCTACAGAAACATGCCAAGCTAACCTAACCTAACCTGGAACAATGTGAGCCTACAGAAACATGCCAAGCTAACCTGACCTGGAACAATATGACCCTACAGAAACATGCCGAGCTAACCTAACCTGACCTGGAACAATGTGAGCCTACAGAAACATGCCAAGGTAACCTAACCTTATCTGGAACAATGTGACCCTACATAAACATGTCAAGCTAACCTAACCTGACCTGGAACAATATGACCCTACAGAAACATGCCGAGCTAACCTAACCTGACCTGGAACAATGTGAGCCTACAGAAACATGCCAAGCTAACCTGACCTTATCTGGAACAATGTGAGCCTACAGAAACATGCCAAGCTAACCTAACCTGACCTGGAACAATGTGACCCTACATAAACATGTCAAGCTAACCTAACCTGACCTGGAACAATATGACCCTACAGAAACATGCCGAGCTAACCTAACCTGACCTGGAACAATGTGAGCCTACAGAAACATGCCAAGCTAACCTGACCTTATCTGGAACAATGTGAGCCTACAGAAACATGCCGAGCTAACCTAACCTGACCTGGAACAATGTGAGCCTACAGAAACATGCCAAGGTAACCTAACCTTATCTGGAACAATGTGAGCCTACAGAAACATGCCGAGCTAACCTAACCTGACCTGGAACAATGTGATCCTACAGAAACATGCCGAGCTAACCTAACCTGACCTGGAACAATGTGAGCCTACAGAAACATGCCAAGGTAACCTAACCTTATCTGGAACAATGTGACCCTACATAAACATGTCAAGCTAACCTAACCTGACCTGGAACAATATGACCCTACAGAAACATGCCGAGCTAACCTAACCTGACCTGGAACAATATGATCCTACAGAAACATGCCGAGCTAACCTAACCTGACCTGGAACAATGTGAGCCTACAGAAACATGCCAAGCTAACCTGACCTTATCTGGAATAATGTGAGCCTACAGAAACATGCCAAGGTAACCTAACCTTATCTGGAACAATGTGACCCTACATAAACATGTCAAGGTAACCTAACCTTATCTGGAACAATGTGAGCCTACAGAAACATGCCAAGCTAACCTAACCTGATCTGGAATAATGTGAGCCTACAGAAACATGCCAAGGTAACCTAACCTTATCTGGAACAATGTGAGCCTACAGAAACATGCCAAGCTAACCTAACCTGATCTGGAATAATGTGAGCCTACAGAAACATGCCAAGGTAACCTAACCTTATCTGGAACAATGTGACCCTACATAAACATGCCAAGGTAACCTAACCTGACCTGGAACAATATGACCCTACAGAAACATGCCGAGCTAACCTAACCTGGAACAATATGACCCTACAGAAACATGCCAAGCTAACCTGACCTGGAACAATGTGAGCCTACAGAAACATGTCAAGCTAACCTAACCTGACCTGGAACAATATGACCCTACAGAAACATGCCAAGCTAACCTAACCTAACCTGGAACAATGTGAGCCTACAGAAACATGCCAAGCTAACCTGACCTGGAACAATATGACCCTACAGAAACATGCCGAGCTAACCTAACCTGACCTGGAACAATGTGAGCCTACAGAAACATGCCAAGGTAACCTAACCTTATCTGGAACAATGTGACCCTACATAAACATGTCAAGCTAACCTAACCTGACCTGGAACAATATGACCCTACAGAAACATGCCGAGCTAACCTAACCTGACCTGGAACAATGTGAGCCTACAGAAACATGCCGAGCTAACCTAACCTGACCTGGAACAATGTGAGCCTACAGAAACATGCCAAGGTAACCTAACCTTATCTGGAACAATGTGAGCCTACAGAAACATGCCGAGCTAACCTAACCTGACCTGGAACAATGTGATCCTACAGAAACATGCCGAGCTAACCTAACCTGACCTGGAACAATGTGAGCCTACAGAAACATGCCAAGGTAACCTAACCTTATCTGGAACAATGTGACCCTACATAAACATGTCAAGCTAACCTAACCTGACCTGGAACAATATGACCCTACAGAAACATGCCGAGCTAACCTAACCTGACCTGGAACAATATGATCCTACAGAAACATGCCGAGCTAACCTAACCTGACCTGGAACAATGTGAGCCTACAGAAACATGCCAAGCTAACCTGACCTTATCTGGAACAATGTGACCCTACATAAACATGCCAAGCTAACCTGACCTTATCTGGAACAATGTGACCCTACATAAACATGCCAAGCTAACCTAACCTGACCTGGAACAATGTGAGCCTACAGAAACATGCCAAGCTAACCTGACTTGGAACAATGTGAGCCTACAGAAACATGCCGAGCTAACCTAACCTGACCTGGAACAATGTGAGCCTACAGAAACATGCCAAGCTAACCTGACCTTATCTGGAACAATGTGAGCCTACAGAAACATGGCAAGCTAACCTAACCTGACCTGGAACAATGTGAGCCTACAGAAACATGCCAAGCTAACCTGACTTGGAACAATGTGAGCCTACAGAAACATGGCAAGCTAACCAGACCTTATCTGGAACAATGTGAGCCTACAGAAACATGCCTAGCTAACCTAACCTGACCTGGAACAATGTGAGCAATTACTGGCGACAGCAAGCAAACCTCCCTGGGAGGAACAAGATCGGGTGCCGCTACCTGTTAGCAAGTGCTGGAGAGTATTCAGGGTGATGGGTTATTTCGGGTATCTTCTCTGAAGGATAAAGAAAGGGTTTCGTAAGACAGTACGAAGTTTGTTACGTGAAAGTGGAGAAGAAGAAGAAGAAGGTATGAAGCAGAAGAGTGTTGACAAGGTGTATATGGTTCATGGCCGGTCTCATCTTGCCGAGAGAGACCTATTGTGGGAACTCACAATCTAGAACATGAAATCAATACCTACGACGAATCCAACCTGTAACTCGTCACTATTGTCAGGCCCGAAACAGATGGCTTGGTACCATGACCCATGGTACCACTATGTAAAAGTCTTACGACCTTGCTGTAAGGGCTAGACTTGTCGCCGGGTTGCCCCAGGGACAAGACAAACTCCAACCAGGAACGTTCGACCGCTTTTCCAGAATTACTCGGGTCCAGTAGAAACCTCCAAAAGATCACGTTACCGTACCTCGATATCCCGTCTGTTTGGTTCAGTTCAGGAGAAGCAATCGGACCTTCATCCACTCCCGAGTGGCCTTATCTAAGGCCTTGACCCCAGCCCGTTGGTCCTTGAAAGCGGTTTCGAATGAGAGATTGGGTTATAGTTGGAATATGGAACGCGAGGACTGCTGTATACACATTCTTAGCCGGGACCATAAACACGTGCCTACCCACAATAAGGGAAAGAATGGGGAAGGAGGGGTGGGACTCCTTAAAAGAAACTTGTCCTGGAGCTGGAAGAAAGGAAACTTGTCCTGGAGCTGGAAGGAACCTACTTGTCCTGGAGCTGACAGAAAGAAAACTTGTCCTGGATCCGGAAGAAAGGAAACTTGTCCTGGAGCTGGAAGAAAGGAAACTTGTCCTGGAGCTGGAAGAAAGGGAACTTGTTCTGGAGCTAGAAGAAATGAAATTTGTCCCGGAGCTGGAAGGAAAGAACCTACTTGTCCTGGAGCTGGAAGAAAAGAAACGACATCACTTTCGTAGACAAGGGGGATTAGAATGGAATCACGGAGAAAGTTTTCATATCCGCCACCCGGTTTTTCTTTTGGTGTTAATTTATTTTTTAATGTTTTTTTTTTAATCCCGTGTCATCGCTTAGACCTCTTACTCTACCACACGCCATTTTTTCTAGTTTATAAACAATCGCTTGTACACACACACACACACAAATATTGACAAGTATAACTATTTAATCGACCGAAGGATTGCCCTGCAAGTGATAAAGTTGTTGGATAGACATACAGATAGGACAGTCAACTTGAAATGGTTCATCGTTTCGGGCACATCCAAAACCAACCTGTCCATTTAATTATGCACTGAGCGAGTAACTATATCCAGGCCAAGTTAACAGGCAGGGGCGAATCGATAAAGTGGGCCCCTTTCTCCACCCACTGCCTGCCTACGTAATGGCACTCCACCTGTACTAGTGTGCCAATCCACAAGGGGACGATATTCCGACTCGTGTATGGCAGGTTAGGAGGGTAACCCCTTGCTATTTTTCACAAAGCACAACCGGCGTAGGTAAAAAAGAAAAGGAAGATAATGAAAAAGTTTCAAGAAAGAGTCAAAGTAGGACTAGTTGATCCGATCAAAAAGAAGGACACAGTCAAAATAGGGAGGAAGAGGAGAGAAAAATCTGAAAAATTCTGGACTGTCCAAACAGGGAGGAAGTTATCAAGGGTGATGTATGAACAGTCAACATATGGAGGAAGAAATATAAATGATTTCTGGACAGTAGGAATAGCGAGGAAGATATTGAAGGTGATTTCTGGATAGTGGAAATATGGAGGAAAACATTAAAGGCGATTTCTGAAGAATGGAAAAATGAAAGAAGATATGATAATAATTTTTGGAAAATCGGAAATCTAATAGTCATTTAGATGTTAATAGACGTGAATGTTGCCTACTGCCGAGGAAACCCGGAAAGAGCCGAGCGTACAAAATTCGGTCATATCTTTTGCCATGGTTAACACTTAGAGCTTATTTGGGTAAGGGAGCTGGGTTGTTAGTAAAGCAGCGCCGACAATGGAGTATTCCCTGCTTACTCGTGGTTACTTCCCGTCTTTCTTTCGGAGAATAAATGACGCTTTTGCGCATTTTTTGAGTTTATTTGTTCATGACCTTAAAAAATATATACATTTAAATTTTTAAAAATGTCATTATCGCCTTCGCATCTATTTATGATGCCCCTCCTCATAAAGATCTTGGGAAGCTACGAGATGAAAAGAAATGGCACACGTAAGGGCTAAATGTCACCGTCACAGGTTTCCTTGTAACGGCCGTGCTTTGTCTAATCTGTGGAATCACTTTGAGCCGTTGCATCTATTTATGATGCCACTCCTCATAAAGATCTTGGAAAGCTACGAGATGAAAAGAAATGGCACACGTAAGGGCTAAATGTCACCGTCACAGGTTTCCTTGTAACGGCCGTGCTTTGTCTAATCTGTGGAATCACTTTGAGCCGTTGCATCTATTTATGATGCCACTCCTCATAAAGATCTTGGAAAGCTACGAGATGAAAAGAAATGGCACACGTAAGGGCTAAATGTCACCGTCACAGGTTTCCTTGTAACGGCCGTGCTTTGTCTAATCTGTGGAATCACTTTGAGCCGTTGCATCTATTTATGATGCCACTCCTCATAAAGATCTTGGAAAGCTACGAGATGAAAAGAAATGGCACACGTAAGGGCTAAATGTCACCGTCACAGGTTTCCTTGTAACGGCCGTGCTTTGTCTAATCTGTGGAATCACTTTGAGCCGTTGCATCTATTTATGATGCCCCTCCTCATAAAGATCTTGGGAAGCTACGAGATGAAAAGAAATGGCACACGTAAGGGCTAAATGTCACCGTCACAGGTTTCCTTGTAATCTGTGGAATCACTTTGAGCCGTTGCATCATTGGATTGACTCCACGTCTTGAGCGGCGGGAACCTTATCAATTACCAACCGAATTAATCTTCTTTGGAAGTCCACGATACTTCTCAAAAAACCGCACCATTTTGCATCATATCTCGTATCTTATTTGTCGCCAACAACGAACACCGGATATACGTCATCGAATGACGACACAATCAAGCAAAATAATCGCTACAAAAGTATCTGATATTATGTTAGAAATTTTAAAGTTTTTATAATTAACTTATGAAAACACGTTTTTAAGCGTGTTATATTTATAGAAACTAAGCTAACATAATTTAGTGTGCGTTTAATATCTGAAAATGTTTTACACTAGTCCTAAAATTATGTATTATTGCCTTGCCCACTTTAATATACCGCTTGCAAGACAAAACTATGAGAAGGGATTGCGCAATCATTGTGCAATGCAGTAGAGATTTGACAACTCGATGAAAACACCAGCGAAAGTGGTGCCAAAGGAATACTGAATAATCCGTGTACACTTAAGGTTCTGTTTCCTTACAGAGTAAAAAGTAACTGAAATGCAACTCCCCTGCTCTGGGCTTTGGGGGAGACTAATTCAAGGCCAGGGGAGAATCATGGCCTACGTCACCTTGAACCAAACGTTTGATCCTTGAGGAACAAAGGCCTCGCGTGACTCGAAGACTGCCAAGTATTTCGTTTTGTTTGCCAAATCAGCTGACTATATCGAAATCCGTATAATAAATCGATACCCAACTTGGCTGCTTTATAACAGTAATAGGTATGCTTAATAAGTCGTGACATTTACAGCTGACGAGTTTCGGATATCCTTCATCTATCAAAACCGCCTGTGTGCTGGTCGTCCATGCAAGGAAGTCTATATAACTCGTTTCTACTGAGCTCTCATTGGACCGGTTTAGCTCCACCCACTAAACTTTCTGTTCCTTTTGTAATAATTTTGATACCTTTTCAACTGGGCTTTAAAAATGTGTACACTCACAATTATATTATCTTAGGTTTCCTCCTCCAATGAGCAGTATTACAATATGAGGATCTTGTGTAAGGTAGAGATAGGGATAGTATGTGGATAGGGTATTAGTAGCCGCCGCGCCGTATAAAGCCATACTGAGGACTCCTTGGACATAATTTATTGTGCGTTTAATATCTGAAAATGTTTTACACTAGACTTAAAATTATGTATTAATGCCTTGCCCACTTTAATATACCGCTTGCATGACAAAACTATGAGAAGGGATTGTGCAAACATTGCGCAATGCAGTAGAGATTTGACAACTCGATGGAAATACCCGTGAAAGTGCTGCCAAAGGAATACTGAATAATCCGTGTACACTTTAAGGTTCCAAACCAGTGTAAGCAATAAGTGTAATGCGTCTCTGCTGCTCCGGGGAAGACTAAAAGCCGTAGCCCCGGCATTGCTATGCTTTAAGGTTCCTTACAGTGTAAGCAATAAGTGTAATGCGTCTCTGCTGCTCTGGGGGAGACTAAAAGCCGTAGCCCCGGCACTGCTATGCTTTAAGGTTCCTTACAGTGTAAGCAATAAGTGTAATGCATCTCCGATGCTCTGGGGGAGACTAAAAGCCGTAGCCCCGGCACTGCTATGCTTTAAGGTTCCTTACAGTGTAAGCAATAAGTGTAATGCATCTCTGTTGCTCTGGGGGAGACTAAAAGTCGTAGCCCCGGCACTGCTATGCTTTAAGGTTCCTTACAGTGTAAGCAATAAGATTAATGCATCTCTGCTGCTCTGGGGGAGACTAAAAGTCGTAGCCCCGGCACTGCTATGCTTTGAGGTTCCTTACAGTGTAAGCAATAAGTGTAATGCATCTCTGCTGCTCTGGGGGAGACTAAAAGCCGTAGCCCCGGCACTGCTATGCTTTAAGGTTCCTTACAGTGTAAGCAATAAGATTAATGCATCTCTGCTGCTCTGAGGGAGACTAAAAGCCGTAGCCCCGGCACTGCTATGCTTTAAGGTTCCTTACAGTGTAAGCAATAAGATTAATGCATCTCTGCTGCTCTGGGGGAGACTAAAAGTCGTAGCCCCGGCACTGCTATGCTTTAAGGTTCCTTACAGTGTAAGCATTAAGATTAATGCATCTCTGCTGCTCTGGGGGAGACTAAAAGCCGTAGCCCCGGCACTGCTATGCTTTAAGGTTCCTTACAGTGTAAGCAATAAGTGTAATGCATCTCTGCTGCTCTGGGGGAGACTAAAAGTCGTAGCCCCGGCACTGCTATGCTTTAAGGTTCCTTACAGTGTAAGCAATAAGATTAATGCATCTCTGCTGCTCTGGGGGAGACTAAAAGCCGTAGCCCCGGCACTGCTATGCTTTGAGGTTCCTTACAGTGTAAGCAATAAGTGTAATGCATCTCTGTTGCTCTGGGGGAGACTAAAAGCCGTATCCCCGGCACTGCTATGCTTTGAGGTTCCTTACAGTGTAAGCAATAAGTGTAATGCATCTCTGTTGCTCTGGGGGAGACTAAAAGCCGTAGCCCCGGCACTGCTATGCTTTAAACAAATATCACTCTTCCTAGTAATAATCGATTATTAAATCTCGATCTGCGGCAAAAATTTATAATCTCAGAAACTGTATATTTTATACGCAATAAGGGTCACAAACTTTACTAAATGTTTAAACATAAATATCGATATTACGACATAGTCTTGTCTTATTTATTTTACCCATCTTCTGACAGACGGTGTTAGAGTTGCAACCCTCAAGAATCGCGGCTTGTCACGCAAAGAACACAATGACCCAGATTTCCCACGTCTTGGATTGATTTCCACCCGTCACCGCTCACGCGATGTGTCCATTTAAAGCTCAATTTGCATATACTGTATGGATCCAGCCCAACGCTACGGATCGATACAGTAAGTGCCGAGAGTTTGCGAACTTACGCATGTTAGACAGAAACGACGAACAGTCTTGCGTAGGCCACAGGAATACGAGCGGGGACGACAGCGTTAGCGAGTCTTGTTGCTATGATTGGCTGTCAAGCAGTACACGCAACAATGGATCATGTTTCCGTACAAACCCAAACCATCACTCAGCTAATTACAGCCGATCTATTATAGTTGTTTTCTATTACAACATGTTGCCATGACAACCGCTCGAAAACCACCCCTGATTCGAAAATTAAACTAGGTCAAAACATTCACCATTTGATACAACTAATTAATGTACGCATCCTCTGCGATATGAGTGAATCGTTATGTTGCTTCTAATTAGGGTGGGGTGGGTTAGTTTGCACCGAGTGGTTAAGGGACGGGGCTGCACCGCATTGGTTTTACATTTACGTCTAGTTTGATTTTTAATTAACGGGTGTAATTAAAAGTTCCACCGGAGGTCATCCCTTCCCGACCGAGCTTTCGTACGGATGTGGCTCAGTTACCCCTTCAGATCCTCCCATACCTTTCCACTGCCGACGACTTCAACACCATTTCTCATTAAGTCCAAATTGTCGTTTTCGCTGCCATCGCCAAAAACTTCCCTCCGGGGGTCAACCCTTCCCGACCACATTTTTTTCGAAACTGCTTAAAAACGTCAGCTGAGTAATCTGACACCACCCCCCCCTTTCTGACCGATCAAACTACTTAACCCGTAAAAACTAATTTCAAATCACTTATCTTACACACACACACACACACACACACACACACACGCGCGCGCGCGCGCGCGCGTGCGTGTGTGTGTGTGTATCAACTCCGTGTAGACTCGATGCTGGTTTCTTACCCCCCCCCTGCTTGATTAGTCCAGACAGAGACACTCTGTAACCCCAGTAACTTATAGTCGTCTCGGAGAAACTTCACTTTCCCACAAACAACCACTGCGCCGACGCCTAACATACCTAACCTATAAAAACAAAGGCCCAGCGCTTCCCCAACAAAGCCAACCCACCCTGCTCTTGTCCTAATTTAGTTTTATTTTTACGGGAAAACTTTCCCTACAAAAGTCGACAAGTAAATAAAATCGTAAAAACACAAACGCAAACAACGACAAAAACAAGATGGGCTGTATTTCGGTGTTAATGGAAATAAGAATTTGGAACAAAACCTTCTGAATGGAATATAAATGGTCGAGCCATCGTAAAATTCTGCTTATGTTTACGGTTTGTTTAGAACACCTCCGCATATGACCAATCACCCTGAGCACGGTGGCCAGACTGCATTCCCAGCTCTGTGAGATATCGTATGGTCCACAGTACTATCAATGTACTCGTGCGTAAAGCAATGTAGCTTGAGGGCCTGTAATGCCGAATTCATTGGAAACAAGCCCCGTAGCTTTGTATTACGCACGTACAACCGGTTGAATCCAGTTTAAATTTCTTTTCGGCGGGGCGCTCGACTGCAAGGTTCTGTAGAAGTGCACGATTAGTTCGATTAACACCCACCAGGGTCGACGAGGTCCTGCTTGTGAATCCCTCTATCTCCTCTCATTGTTCCCGAGACAATGTTTCATTGTTTATACGCTCGCGATCTTACTGTGACTAACTAAATTATAAACTTTATTAAAAACAACTAAAATAAACAAAAATTGTTTAAAGTCAGTTCCTACTTGGGTCAACAAAGGAAAAATGTCAGTTACTTGTTTTTAAAGTAATTACAAGTAATTTATATTACTTTTAATTACTTTAAAAAAAAGCAACTGAAATGTTTATAAAGTAAAATAACCTATGCGTTGAAACAGCTGATCTACCTCACAGCTTATAACAGAAAATCAGCTGTTTTATGAAATCATATGTTATCACTTATTTTAAGCCAAATGTCACGAAATAATTATATTGGATACCTTGTCCCTTTTGTGAAAAGTTTTTCTCCCATATAAAACTTAAATTATTGAATTAATATTTGAAAAACTGTATTAACTTCAAAACAATATCATTTCAAAGTGAGATGCCTATGTTTTTGTCAAATCGTTACATAAAAGAGAATTTTATTCTAAGTGAACATTATAACATATCTTTTACATATATATTCCAACTTGTTATCGTGGATAGTGTACAAGATACAAGAAGGATCAAGCCTGAGGGACGCAACAGAACCGAGCGGGTGAAGAGAGACAGCTCCGAGTAGATAACGTTGGTGACCGCACCTGCGTCAACACAAAGCGAAAGGCCAGTGGTAGACTGCTGGTCGGTAGGTGACGTCAGATATGTTGCAATGTTCGGGAAGAATATGTGTGAACGTACACAACGATGCTGGACACAAGAGAAACCTAAAAGCCGCAAAGACGAGGCCACCTTGATTGTGACAGGTTAGGTGTTATGTTGGACTCGGATCCGGTGAACGTCTCCAAAGCCGTGTTATTGCGGCCGAGGAGGCAGTAACGCTTGTACAATAAGCCTGTGTTGGACTCGGATCCGGTGAACGTCTCCAAAGCCGTGTTATTACGGCCGAGGAGGTAACGCTTGTACAATAAGCCTGTGTTGGACTCGGATCAGGTGAACGTCTCCAAAGCCGTGTTATTGCGGCCGAGGAGGTAACGCTTGTACAATAAGCCTGTGTTGGACTCGGATTCGGTGAACGTCCCAAAGCCGTGTTATTGCGGCCGAGGAGGCAGTAACGCTTGTACAATAAGCCTGTGTTGGACTCGGATCCGGTGAACGTCTCCAAAGCCGTGTTATTGCGGCCGAGGAGGCAGTAACGCTTGTACAATAAGCCTGTGTTGGACTCGGATCAGGTGAACGTCTCCAAGCCGTGTTATTGCGGCCGAGGAGGTAACGCTTGTACAATAAGCCTGTGTTGGACTCGGATTTGGTGAACGTCCCAAAGCCGTGTTATTGCGGCCGAGGAGGCAGTAACGCTTGTACAATAAGCCTGTGTTTGACTCGGATCCGGTGAACGTCGCCAAAGCCGTGTTATTGCGGCCGAGGAGGTAACGCTTGTACAATAAGCCTGTGTTGGACTCGGATCCGGTGAACATCTCCAAAGCCGTGTTATTGCGGCCGAGGAGGTAACGCTTGTACAATAAGCCTGTGTTGGACTCGGATCCGGTGAACGTCTCCAAAGCCGTGTTATTGCGGCCGAGGAGGCAGTAACGCTTGTACAATAAGCCTGTGTTGGACTCGGATCCGGTGAGCATCTCCAAAGCCGTGTTATTGCGGCCGAGGAGGTAACGCTTGTACAATAAGCCTGTGTTGGACTCGGATTCGGTGAACGTCCCAAAGCCGTGTTATTGCGGCCGAGGAGGCAGTAACGCTTGTACAATAAGCCTGTGTTGGACTCGGATCCGGTGAACGTCTCCAAAGCCGTGTTATTGCGGCCGAGGAGGCAGTAACGCTTGTACAATAAGCCTGTGTTGGACTCGGATCCGGTGAACGTCGCCAAAGCCGTGTTATTGCGGCCGAGGAGGTAACGCTTGTACAATAAGCCTGTGTTGGACTCGGATCCGGTGAACATCTCCAAAGCCGTGTTATTGCGGCCGAGGAGGTAACGCTTGTACAATAAGCCTGTGTTGGACTCGGATCCGGTGAACGTCTCCAAAGCCGTGTTATTGCGGCCGAGGAGGCAGTAACGCTTGTACAATAAGCCTGTGTTGGACTCGGATCCGGTGAACGTCTCCAAAGCTGTGTTATTGCGGCCGATTAGGCAGTAACGCTTGTACAATAAGCCTGTGTTGGACTCGGATCCGGTGAGCATCTCCAAAGCCGTGTTATTGCGGCCGAGGAGGTAACGCTTGTACAATAAGCCTGTGTTGGACTCGGATCCGGTGAACGCCTCCAAAGCCGTGTTATTGCGGCCGAGGAGGCAGTAACGCATGTACAATAAGCCTGTGTTGGGTCATAACCCCGAGCGTTTTAATGTTTATCTTTATCCCACCTGGATCATAGCTTTCAAGAGCTATGACTCTGAGAGTCCGGCCGAACCGCTGTAGTCGAGTTCGTCCGATCTGTGTTTCTCTCCCAAGCAATGAGGTCGAACTGGTTCGATGGTCCGCGATGGAGCCAGCTCGAACTGGTCCGATGGGAACACACATGAACCATAGAAATAACTGTTAGGTTATGCTATTACTCACTCAACATAGAAAACCTTTCTGCTCACTAGTAACCCCCCCCCCCATGACTATCAAGATGAGGTGTAGCTTGTAACAGTGAGTGTAGGGGGCTGAGGGGTACTTATGTAACCCCTCCGGGATTTCCTGCCTCTACCTGCTTACTAACCATCGGACCATTTCAAACGTGTCAGACCTGACGCTAATCACTCGATCTCGGGGCTAGTCACACGTTTGTGTTTGGATTCACAAGCAGGGCATGATCGCCAACGTTAGGTTACGTCGAAGGGGTAGAAGACGAAAGACTGGGCGCCCTTCGCACAATTTCCACTGCCTTTATTCTTTTTCACAACTTTCACACACTGGCGGTAAATGCACTGTATTTGTGACAAACCTGATCGGCACAACGTGGCAACAACACATTACGCATCGCACGCCACGTCTTGCGCGCCGGAAGTGTATTGGCAAGGTCACGTGATGTCCACCCACTGAAATATCGGAAGCGGCGATAAATCCACGTACGTAGAACATCCGACCCCGCACGGTCTGTCTCAACAATGGAGGAACCGGAAACGAGTCGTGCTATGAAATTATTTTCCAACGATTAACTAGTTTCGAGGCTGACTCCCAAGGCCAGGTTGCTGGAGCAGTTCTAAATACAGGCCTAAAGAACGCGCCAAAACGCGCTAGGAAACGAAAAAGGTTCTATACAGGTCATGTTAAAAGTAAGGGGTGGGAGTGAGGATGATGATGTGGGAGGAACCAAGTGTACACGGTCGCATTCGTAAGTCATGGACGTATACAGAGAGATGTTAGTATCCTCTGTATCAAGATCCTTTGAAGGACCTTCGTGTACGATAGCCGGTTACATCTTCTTCTTATAAACAAGGCACAGACCCAGCCAGAGCAACTAGTGTTTGCCACAAACTTGCTTGCATGACCCTTGTACGCTAGGCACACAGCATAGATCCAGCCAGAGCTACTAGTGTTTGATCTGAACACTAGTTCACCAAATCGTTGACAACTGTACGTAAGCTGGATTCTACATGTTGGCTGTGAAATTTAAAATTGCACCTAGGAAAGTGGTCGTATGAAACGGAAGTAGATGCAGGAAGCTTGTACCTGTTGTGCTTCCGGTCCGCCATTGGAGATAACGAATACACGGCTGCGCAAACAATGGCCACTCTGACATTAGCACACATTTCTGCTTTCCTCGTATTGTCTACTTATATAATGTGCGCAATTTAGTTTCTCTTTTTTCGAATCCAATGTTTGTTAACAATGTTAGGCCTGTGTTTTGATAGGTTTCCACTCAATTGCTGTTATTCAACTGACAGTGCAGCGTGTGTCCAGTGGAGCTGGCATTCATCCGGCTCACATGGTGTATATTGTTCAAAAATATTTTATGAGCATCTAATTTTTAAATTCCTTCTATTAGTGGAACTCTTACTCTTCTAATATATATCATGTACAAATTTTCAATCATTCATAAAATAAATCTTTTATTCATTCAATCACGTTCAAATACATTTAATTAACTTGTAGTGGATGACAATTGATGTCAACAAAGTTTTTCCAAATGTTTATTCAATAACTAAATTTAAAAAATTTGAGGTCTAGATCGGGTTCGAACTGAGTCTTCGTGTTAGAAGGCTAGCGCTTTGAAGTATATGAACTTTTCTTTTGCGTCCATCTGGCTGTCGTCGAAAGCTCAATGTAGAACTTTAAAGTGTTGTCATGGTTACCCCACAATATCATAAATAGTGATTGAGAACGAATGAAATGAATAAAATTAAATGTATTAATGGTATCGAACCTTGCTGCACAAACGGACAATGCGAAAGGAAAGCGAAAAGAAACTTCAACACAATGCTAACGCCAAAAACATGAAAGCCTATAAATAGTAACAAACAAAAATATAAGTCCAACACATTTTATATTGTAACATTAACGTCTTGCACGACATATAATCGGTCAAATCTACGGTTTTAAAGAGGAATTAATCGTCTAGTCTCTCATAGCCTGCATCATATAGTAAAAATGCATTTACGTCTGGTGTAAAACAAAAAGTTTACTTCAAAATGTCCCTTAAAGGATCTAAAGCGGTCATCGTGCTTGAGATCTCATTATATATTTATGGACGAGTTATGTAGGAGCAATAAGAAGAACAAAAGGCAACCTTCCGACAGGGTGAAGCAGGTGATCAGGTGGGACAGCCCTCGTGTATTCCTAATATGTTTTTATTTATATTTCGCAAGTTAGAGGTTATGTTTTCCGATCATACTCACTTTGTCATTTAAACACTTAAAAAAAAGTAATATGAACAATTTTTGTAGTCATTTCCTACTTAGGTAAACAAAGAAAAATTTTATTTTAGTTACCTTTTACTAAAACATTACAAATAATACAAATAAAATAACATAACGTTTGCGATAAAACAGCAGTTCTCACATATAATCTATAACATAAAATCAGCTGTTTTTTGAAAACATATGTTGTCACTCGTTTTAAGACAAATGGGACGAAATAACTATATTGCATACCTTGCCCCTTTTGTGAAAAGTTTTTCTCTCATATAAAGCTAAAATAAATAATTTATTAAATTTAATTAATGAATTAATATTTGGGAAAAAAAACTGTATTAACCTCAAGGGCCATCCACTACAAGTTTAAAAAAATGTATTTGAGCTTGAGTGGATGAATAAAAAGTATTTTATCAAGGATTGAAAATTTGGACTATGTATATATATATATATATATATATATATATATATATATATATATATATATATATATATATAAGAAGAGTGTGAACGGATAGAACGAATTGAAAAAAACAAATTATTTTAGGACCGTGTGGTATTGAATCCAGTACGACTCCTGGTGCACCACGTACAAGCATTCAAGTTAGTTAGTTCTATAAAATGTTTTCAAAGGGGGGGGGGCTATCCCCGCAGTAGGAACATAAATGGGGAAGAAGGAATAGAAATGTTCTCGTTCGCGGTCATGTCAGCTCCCCGTCCCCCAGAACAAGGTCCATCGTTCCGACCCTCTCTTGGTACAAATACTGTGTCTGTTTCATCACATGTATTAGTTAAGCAGAGGCGATCTCACGTGATCCCATTTTCTCTCGCTTATTTTAGCTTTAGGACACAAAAAACAGCGCATCCTTGTGCGAGTTGGAGCTGATGTGAAGGTTTGTGGCCACCAGAGGGGCAAGCAATGCGAAGCCCCAGGTAAGGAGGACGTGAGGTGGTGTCCACTTTCTACAGATAGACAAGGTCGTAATCGTCAACCTTCTTGTAGACCTATCGCATATCTGTTACGTGTAGGAAGGAGACCATTGCCTAGGTAGGTTAATCTACACCCCATGCATCTGCGAGGGAGGATAAAGCTGGAGGCATGAACCTCCAGGGTTCGTGTGGGCGGCGGTCGTTTATCTAACTTAATTGATTGAAACATTTAATAATTAATCCATTAAGCAAAAGAACTTGGTTACGTGACAATAATGTGGAAATGTTTCGTGACCTTCTTACATTTCCAGCAACATAGAGTCTTCTTGTATTGCCGTCAGTATATCTCATTAAACCAGTTAAATCAGGTCTGCTTTTAACTTTCGCGACAATAATTTTAATTATAAATACTGCAGATAATATGACAACCAGTACTTCCTTGAGTATAGAGCTTGACTTTTCCTATTTCCTTTATTATGGAGCAATTAAATAGTATCCCATCGCTGCTTTCGCCTATAATCACTTTCTTCACACCACAGCTAACAATATTTCTCCTCCTCGAAGGATTGCTATTGTTTACTTCACGGAAGTGCATTGTGTTGAGCGTAACGTTGCCTATAGTGTCGATTAAATGCATCACCCACACTCCACTAAGCTGAGGTAAGGCCAAGTGAAGTGTAGTGCCACTCTCCCCACTGCCACCATATCCGTGTGGACAGGGAGGTAGTTGCATAGGACAGCTCTTCTTCCTCCTCCTCCCTCGTGATCTGGTCATGTGGGCAGGGAGGTAGTTGCGTAGGACAGCTCTTCTTTTTCCTCCTCCTCCCTCGTGATCTGGTCATGTGGGCAGGGAGGTAGTTGGGTAAAGACCAGCTCTTTCTCCTCCGTGCCTCAATTTGTTAGTTGATTAAGAGAACTGGGAGGTGGTTGTGAAAGGTTCAGCTACTTTTAAAATTAAATTAAATTATAAAAAAAGACTTAAAGCATTACATAACTTTGCCGCGAATAAATATTCACAAACCAGGCGACAGTAATAGGGCCTAAATCCATTCATTGATTATGTACAACATTGGTGGTGAAAACATAACTTTGCCGCGAATAAATATTCACAAACCAGGCGACAGTAATAGGGCCTAGCTCCATTCATTGATTATGTACAACATTGGTGGTGAAAACATAACTTTGCCGCGAATAAATATTCACAAACCAGGCGACAGTAATAGGGCCTAACTCCATTCATTGATTATGTACAACATTGGTGGTGAAAACATAACTTTACCGCGAATAAATATTCACAAACCAGGCGACAGTTATAGGGCCTAACTCCATTCATTGATTATGTACAACATTGGTGGTGAAAACATAACTTTGCCGCGAATAAATATTCACAAGCCAGGCGACAGTAATAGGGCCTAACACCATTCATTGATTATGTACAACATTGGTGGTGAAAAAATAACTTTGCCGCGAATAAATATTCACAAACCAGGCGACAGTAATAGGGCCTAACTCCATTCATTGATTATGTACAACATTGGTGGTGAAAACATAACTCTACCGCGAATAAATATTCACAAACCAGGCGACAGTAATAGGGCCTAACTCCATTCATTGATTATGTACAACATTGGTGGTGAAAACATAACTTTGCCGCAAATAAATATTCACAAACCAGGCGACAGTAATAGGGCCTAACTCCATTCATTGATTATGTACAACATTGGTAGTGAAAACATAACTTTGCCGCGAATAAATATTCACAAGCCAGGCGACAGTAATAGGGCCTAACTCCATTCATTGATTATGTACAACATTGGTGGTGAAAACATAACTTTGCCGCGAATAAATATTCACAAACCAGGCGACAGTAATAGGGCCTAACTCCATTCATTGATTATGTACAACATTGGTGGTGAAAACATAACTTTACCGCGAATAAATATTCACAAACCAGGCGACAGTAATAGGGCCTAACTCCATTCATTGATTATGTACAACATTGGTGGTGAAAACATAACTTTGCCGCGAATAAATATTCACAAACCAGGCGACAGTAATAGGGCCTAGCTCCATTTATTGATTATGTACAACATTGGTGGTGAAAACATAACTTTGCCGCAAATAAATATTCACAAGCCAGGCGACAGTAATAGGGCCTAACTCCATTCATTGATTATGTACAACATTGGTGGTGAAAACATAACTTTGCCGCGAATAAATATTCACAAACCAGGCGACAGTAATAGAGTCTAACTCCATTCATTGATTATGTACAACATTGGTGGTGAAAACATAACTTTGCCGCGAATAAATATTCACAAACCAGGCGACAGTAATAGGGCCTAACTCCATTCATTGATTATGTACAACATTGGTGGTGAAAACATAACTTTACCGCGAATAAATATTCACAAACCAGGCGACAGTAATAGGGCCTAACTCCATTCATTGATTATGTACAACATTGGTGGTGAAAACATAACTTTGCCGCGAATAAATATTCACAAACCAGGCGACAGTAATAGAGTCTAACTCCATTCATTGATTATGTACAACATTGGTGGTGAAAACATAACTTTACCGCGAATAAATATTCACAAACCAGGCGACAGTAATAGGGCCTAACTCCATTCATTGATTATGTACAACATTGGTGGTGAAAACATAACTTTGCCGCGAATAAATATTCACAAACCAGGCGACAGTAATAGGGCCTAACTCCATTCATTGATTATGTACAACATTGGTGGTGAAAACATAACTTTGCCGCGAATAAATATTCACAAACCAGGCGACAGTAATAGGGCCTAACTCCATTCATTGATTATGTACAACATTGGTGGTGAAAACATAAATTTTGTTCAGTGGTAGCAAATAGGTTAGGCGAAGAGAAGAGGATGGCAGAAGGGTAAATTGACTTGTGGCATAGAACCCAACTCCTTCTAACTTCAGTCTGTAAATTGATTACGCAGTGTTTCCCATTAATCATTAATAAATAACAAAACTTTGTCGGATAGATTAGGCTGTAATTTGTCGCTGTACACAGCTGTCACGTCTTGCCTTCGAAGTTTCGTCTGCGTTGCACAGTTACATAATTACTTTGGCAGTGTATCAAGAGTGTATTAACGTGGCACTGGCAACGGATAATCCTTATTAATTAATGTACAACAACGCACCACTATATTGTCACATCCAATGCTTGCTGTATCTCGCCATTGGCGTTCCAACTCTACAGTACAAATGGTTTTAGTTTTTCCGACACACTGTTGATGAGATTTATAGTTTTTTATTGCTTAATCTGCTTGTTTCCTTTAGGATTTATGGCTGTTATCATATCGATTTGCTTAGTGTAAAATTACTTTTCTTTAAGGGCAACATCTGATCTGGTATAATGTTATTCTTAGCAATGTTAAGAAGTTCGCAATTTATTTTCAAATTGCTTTGGTCATTTGGGATAGTTGAGTAGTTTTTCAATTCCTTCTTTTACTCGTAGTTCACCCTATACGCTTATACGAGTTATACGCGTATATCTTGTTCAAATTTTCAATCGTTAATAAAATACTTTTTATTCATCCACTCAAGTTCAAATAGGCTACATATTTTAAAACTTATAGAGGATGACAATTGATTTTATTACAGTTAAAAAAAAAAATATTATTTCATTACTTAAATTTTTTTAAATTCATGTCTTCAGGATGGATTGGAACTGTATGACTACATTTTTGAAATCCAGGGGTCAAATGCAGCATTCATTAATGTATATGAACAGGTAATGCTTTAATTATAATTATTTAATAAAAAGGAACTAAAATATAAATGATTTTTTCTGACTTAAGTAGGAATTAACATAAACAATATTTTTTATATTACTTGTTTTAGATAATTTTTTGAAAATAATTCAAGGCCGTTACATTTATTCCTGAGTATTTTGTTGTCTTGGCGATTAACATAAAATAAGAGTGCAGTTGCTTACACATTCGAGAAACCACAGCTAAGAAACTTTTTCGTCAGGGACGGCGTTACCAGGTCATCCTCAAGACCCCCAGGACACACAAGCTACTAGTAGCTTTTTTTAGTACAACGCGAACAGGAAATGAGAAATATGACAACCGTGTTAGATCCGGTTGTTATGAAAACCGGCAAGTCCCTTATTGCGACAATTCTAAGACCTTGATCAGTAAAATACTTTTCTAAATTTTAATAATGAGTAAAAGGAATTTGATTGAATATTGCTCCATTGACAATAATTCGTCGACATTAATATTCCGCAACACACACACACGCGCGCATGCACACACGCGCGTGCACGCACGCACGCACACACACACACACACACACGTGAAACAATGCGGCCAGGCCTTGTAGACACGTTGGTCGCCACGTCAGCACACTACGCATATATAGAGCAATTAGAGGTCTATTAAAAAGGCATGAACTTTATTAATGGGCTTCACGACATCTCTCCGATGCTGTCTTCACACATTACAGAGATTATTACGGACATTAGAGGTTAGATTAAGTCAGAAAGGTTAATGTACCCAAAAATAGACTGGGAAGTCGTTGTATACATCCGTCATGATATTTACGTCCACGCGCACGTGCTACACTACAACCAGAATGTACGTGCGGGAGACAAAAGGTAAAGTACCAAGAGTGAGTTTTGGGCAAAACAAGGAACGGTATGGGCGGGCAGAAGCGTACAATAAGCATGTCAGGATGAGTGGAGGCTTGTGAACCTGGCTGGGGTGAAGAGATAGGTCAGACATACCCTCTAGTGGGTACATCAGCTACCTTGGCATGTCAGGATGAGTGGAGGCTTGTGAACCTGGCTGGGGTGAAGAGATAGGTCAGACATACCCTCTAGTGGGTACATCAGCTACCTTGTAAGAAGAAGAATACAGAAGGGTGGTGGAGAAGGTAAAACATAACCATCACCTAGTACTAGGAATAGGGGCTCGTTAGTCTGTTGAATGGTTGCACTGGGAGACGTCCGGTTATGTGCAGCATAACTATAGACAACAGCTCTGTCGAACTAAAGAGCAAAGGGACAAACAAAACTAGCTGTCCCTTTGGCAGCAGAATTAGTGCGTTTACTTGGTATTTACGTATAACTAAAAAATATTACCACGAGTTTAAAAACTGGCGTAACTTTTAAATCAGGCGTATCCATGGAAGAACGAAGTACAAGAGTGTACAGCTAGCCTCTCAAGTTCAAGGCCTGAAAAAATAATGGAACAATTGCAAACAAGTACAAAACTCTAGGGATGTATTTGTCGTCCCCGGTAGAGAGTAGGTGCGTTGCAGAAATGCAACCTTGCTCCCATCTATATTTTATATTCTTTTTATACCTTCGTAAAGATCAGCGGCAGTGAGTTGTGGAAAGGTGAAGAAGAGAATTTGTCAAGGAGTCTCACGAATCCAACCGCAAACTCGTGACTACCGTCCGGGTGACTAGCGGTAGACCTGAGACGGGGAGGACATCTTATGGCACTACCAATATGTAAGAGTCTTACAACCTTGCTGTTAGGTTTAGCCAGGTCACCAGCCCGCCCCTCGGACGAGACGAATTCCAACCAGAGACAGCGGTTCTGTCGCTCTTCCAGAACTACTCAGGACCAGTAGAATCTTCCGAACGGCCAGATCTCCGTACCTCTATAGCCCATCTGATTAGTTGGGTCCAGTTAATGCAATCGGACCTTTATCTACTCTCGGTTGCCCTGACCGAAGAGTCGGAGCCCCAGACTAGGGACTTGGTCCTAGGTGGGCATAACCCTCCCTCCTTCCTGTTAGACCTTGAGGAGCTATAAGGTTAAGCAGGTAAACTCACAGAAGCCTGACTGTATAACACGGCATAGGAACACACCTTTATACCTTTATGCACACTGCCATATGCCTCACGCAATCGCCGCACAAGTGCAAGGGAGCAAGCATGACGCACCCCGCGATAGGTAGCGCTGAGTGCACACGTCATCGAGTGAATGACCTTGGCCACCGTTGCTATGATAACGCATTGTTTACTCACAGTGCCCTTGGTTACAGAAACAGGTGTCTCAAACAGCTTGCCACAGTTTCCATGAGCTTCATAAGTTTAAAGCATTCTATAGTAACCTCCCCGCAAGAAGAGCCTTCATGGTCCGCTGTGCTCGCCACTCAAGTAGTGATACTCCAGAGCTCACTCTGAATGCCTATCAACACCTGTAAATAAACTGAGAAGAACAGGGAAACAATGGTCAATTTAAGACTATTAATTCCCCTAATCTGGCCATCAGGCTTCACCTCTCAGGCGACGTGAGGGAAGGGAGGGAGAGCGCTAAACGAAGATTATACGATCCCAAAATAAGATCTATTAACAAAGTGGCCACAGTTTCTCGAGTGACGTAGCGAGCGCTAAACGAAGATTATACGATCCCAAAATAAGATCTATTAACAAAGTGGCCACAGTTTCTCGAGTGACGTAGCCGGCAATGTGTTCCAGTGCGCCTTGTGTACACACAATTGTGCAAAGGTTTATAAACAGCTGTTACAATCGCTTCGTTGCGGTTTTATTGACTTCAGCAGGTTTGCTGTAGTCAATACAGGTTTGCCTAGTCATCAATGCGAAATGCATTTGCGTTATCCGAATAAGCATTTCATGAATCACTTGTTTAGGTGAGAATGCTGGTTTTGTTTACCCAAAGTAAGAGAGCTTTTGTGTGTGTGTGTGTGTGTGTGTGTGTGTGTGTGTGTGTGTGTGTAAGTATGTGAGTGTGTGCCTGCGCGCTTGTGCGTGTGCTTCTTCTCTCTTTCAATCTCTAAAATAAAAAAATTTCATGAAATTAATGAAAAGAACGATGATTTAATTTGACAATTGAAACAAATCCCCTTCCCACGCATGGTCACTGCAAACATACACACTTTACTTGTATGTCCGTGAGGAGACTGTTAGTATCTATACGTGACAGGTCAGATCATGCGAGAGGAGGCTTTCCCGAAGTGGCTTCAACTCTTATTTTTACATTTATATTTTGTTTGCAACTACGTAATAATGAGAAGCGAGGTAAAACAGTTTTATTGTTGCGAGAAGTGCAGCCGATTCACTGTCAGAAAACGACGTGTTTTTATGGCGCCCTTTCACTACGCGCTTTCTACATTTCCTCAACAATAACTGGGATTTGCTGTCATTAAAAGCCTTTCTCTTGTCTCCCGCTCTGGCTTCTATCAGGAATGCAAATTAGCATGAAAGGGACGTTGACAGTTTACGTCAGCAGGTATAGTCTATTTTTACAAACATTGTCAGCTTAGTTGCACTGTATTATTTTATTAATTTATTTAAACTTTACATACATAATATATTTGTATTTTATAAAGTTAGAGTCAAGAGAGACCATTTTGTAATCAGGTAATAGCATCTGCTCTGACTGGTATATAGTTGTGGTGGTGCTTATTAACATTTGATTGTTCTTGTATTGAAACATCGTTATTACGTTACAAAGGGACCACGCTTCAACCTCTGTGCCACACGTTGCCAGCGCTCCAACATCTGTGCCACATGGGCCAGCGCTCCAACATCTGTGCCACATGGGGCCAGCGCTCCAACATCTGTGCCACATGGGCCAGCGCTCCAACATCTGTGCCACATGGGGCCAGCGCTGCAACATCTGTGTCACATGGGACCACGCTTCAACCTCTGTGCCACACGTTGCTAGCGCTGCAACATTCGTATCACATGCGCTGCAACACCTGTGTCACATGGGCCAGCGCTCCAACATCTGTGCCACATGGGCCAGCGCTCCAACATCTGTGCCACATGGGCCAGCGCTGCAACATCTGTGTCACATGGGCCAGCGCTCCAACATCTGTGCCACATGGGGCCAGCGCTCCAACATCTGTGCCACATGGGGCCAGCGCTCCAACATCTGTGTCACATGGGACCACGCTTCAACCTCTGTGCCACACGTTGCTAGCGCTGCAACATTCGTATCACATGCGCTGCAACACCTGTGTCACATGGGCCAGCGCTCCAACATCTGTGTCACATGGGGCCAGCGCTCCAACATCTGTGTCACATGGGACCACGCTTCAACCTCTGTGCCACACGTTGCTAGCGCTGCAACATTCGTATCACATGCGCTGCAACACCTGTGTCACATGGGCCAGCGCTCCAACATCTGTGCCACATGGGACCACGCTTCAACCTCTGTGCCACACGTTGCTAGCGCTGCAACATTCGTATCACATGCGCTGCAACACCTGTGTCACATGGGCCGGCGCTCCAACATCTGTGCCACATGGGGCCAGCGCTCCAACATCTGTGCCACATGGGACCACGCTTCAACCTCTGTGCCACACGTTGCTAGCGCTGCAACATTCGTATCACATGCGCTGCAACACCTGTGTCACATGGGCCGGCGCTTTAACATCTGTGCCACATGGGGCCAGCGCTCCAACATCTGTGTCACATGGGACCAGAGCTGCAACATCTGTGCCACATGGGGCCAGCGATCTAACACCTGTGTCACATGGCCAGCGCTCTAACATCTGTGTCACATGGGCTAGCGGTGCCAACATCTGTGTCACATGGGCCAGCGCTCTAACATCTGTGTCACATGGGCTAGCGGTGCCAACACCTGTGTCACATGGGCCAGCGCTCTAACATCTGTGTCACATGGGACCACGCTTCAACCTCTGTGCCACACGTTGCTAGCGCTGCAACATTCGTATCACATGCGCCCCAACATCTGTGTCACATGGGACCAGAGCTGCAACATCTGTGCCACATGGGGCCAACAATCCAACATCTGTGCCACACGGGGCTAGCGCTCCAACATTCGTATCACATGCGCTGCAACACCTGTGTCACATGGGCCAGCGCTCCAACATCTGTGCCACATGGGGCCAGCGCTCCAACATCTGTGTCACATGGGACCAGAGCTGCAACATCTGTGCCACATGGGGCCAGCGATCTAACACCTGTGTCACATGGGCCAACGCTCTAACATTTGTATCACATGGGGCCAGCGCTCCAACATCTGTGTCACATAGGCCAGCGGTGCAACACCTGTGTTACATGGGCCAGCGCTCTAACATTTGTATCACATGGGGTCAGCGCTCCAACATCTGTGCCACATGGGGCCAGCGATCCAACATCTGTGCCACTCGGGTCCGCGCTCCAACATCTGTGTCACATGGGGCCAGCGATCCAACAACTGTCTCACATGGACCCAGCGCGGACGAGGCATCCCACTGTGCCCCGCTCAGACAGGAGTTCTAGCACATGCTATTCGAGTTGAAGCGAGACAAGTTGACCTAATCAACGCGAAATACAGTGAGCCAGATATGCGACGAGTCACGTAGCGCCGATACGACTACGTGACCAACCATTGGTTTAGATTATGCTAAACAGGGTTTATTGCTGATCGTTCGTATACACGGTAACCTCTGTGCGGATTGTTAACCTGCCAAAACGGGCGTACTTCATAACGTCACTTCCGGTACGACTGCGTGCTCGCGGCCACGTCCAACGCCTTACGTGCCGGGAATTGCCGAAAGGCCCAGGCGGAAGTATGCAAAGTTCTACAAGGAGAAACCTCGGGGGGGGGGGACTCAAACTACAAGACTATTTGAAAAAGAGAAGTATTATATTTATCGTGTGGTAGGGATGTAGGTACAAGGGTCTCGATGTAGGTTAGGACCTTGGTTCACGTGCCTGTGGTAGGGGTCTAGAAAGAATGGAGCCGCACTCTACATAACCTCCAGCTTTAGCAAAGGAAACACAAGGAAGCCTAGCTCCATCATTCCACAGTCGAAGTGTCTCGTTGTATTCCATCGGACAAACCTTTAGGTGCAAGGGACAGAGGCCACTTTGATCCAGCAACTCCTACCATGGCTTTAAGAGCGTATTACATGAAGCTACCGCCCTCAATATACTCATTGAAGTCAGGACGAGAGGGTAGAAAAAAGGTAAACACAAAGCAATGCGACCAAGCCACACCAACGTAAGTTAGATTAAACATTAACATATAAGCTTACAAGTGTAATGGGTGAATCCGGGCAGAACGCTTGGGTGAAGTACCCGAGTGCTCTAGGCAGAACGGCCTAACCCCGGCCTGAGCACACAAGCCGCCTCTTCGGTCACATGTCCTTTACTGGCCTTCTTCCTTCTAGGCCGTCCTCACCTCGACCCACTCTAGGCAGAACGGCCTAACCCCGGCCTGAGCACACAAGCCGCCTCTTCGGTCACATCCCCTTTACTGGCCTTCTTCCTTCTAGGCCGTCCTCACCCCGACCCACTCTAGGTAGAACGGCCTAACCCCGGCCTGAGCACACAAACCGCCTCTTCGGTCACATGTCCTTTACTGGCCTTCTTCCTTCTAGGCCGTCCTCACCTCGACCCACTCTAGGCAGAACGGCCTAACCCCGGCCTGAGCACACAAGCCGCCTCTTCGGTCACATGTCCTTTACTGGCCTTCTTCCTTCTAGGCCGTCCTCACCCCGACCCACTCTAGGCAGAACGGCCTAACCCCGGCCTGAGCACACAAACCGCCTCTTCGGTCACATCCCCTTTACTGGCCTTCTTCCTTCTAGGCCGTCCTCACCTCGACCCACTCTAGGCAGAACAGCCTAACCCCGGCCTGAGCACACAAACCGCCTCTTCGGTCACATCCCCTTTACTGGCCTTCTTCCTTCTAGGCCGTCCTCACCCCGACCCACTCTAGGCAGAACGGCCTAACCCCGGCCTGAGCACACAAACCGCCTCTTCGGTCACATCCCCTTTACTGGCCTTCTTCCTTCTAGGCCGTCCTCACCTCGACCCACTCTAGGCAGAACGGCCTAACCCCGGCCTGAGCACACAAACCGCCTCTTCGGTCACATCCCCTTTACTGGCCTTCTTCCTTCTAGGCCGTCCTCACCCCGACCCACTCTAGGCAGAACGGCCTAACCCCAGCCTGAGCACACAAGCCGCCTCTTCGGTCACATGTCCTTTACTGGCCTTCTTCCTTCTAGGCCGTCCTCACCTCGACCCACTCTAGGCAGAACGGCCTAACCCCGGCCTGAGCACACAAGCCGCCTCTTCGGTCACATGTCCTTTACTGGCCTTCTTCCTTCTAGGCCGTCCTCACCCCGACCCACTCTAGGCAGAACGGCCTAACCCCGGCCTGAGCACACAAACCGCCTCTTCGGTCACATCCCCTTTACTGGCCTTCTTCCTTCTAGGCCGTCCTCACCTCGACCCACTCTAGGCAGAACAGCCTAACCCCGGCCTGAGCACACAAACCGCCTCTTCGGTCACATCCCCTTTACTGGCCTTCTTCCTTCTAGGCCGTCCTCACCCCGACCCACTCTAGGCAGAACGGCCTAACCCCGGCCTGAGCACACAAACCGCCTCTTCGGTCACATCCCCTTTACTGGCCTTCTTCCTTCTAGGCCGTCCTCACCTCGACCCACTCTAGGCAGAACGGCCTAACCCCGGCCTGAGCACACAAACCGCCTCTTCGGTCACATCCCCTTTACTGGCCTTCTTCCTTCTAGGCCGTCCTCACCCCGACCCACTCTAGGCAGAACGGCCTAACCCCAGCCTGAGCACACAAGCCGCCTCTTCGGTCACATCCCCTTTACTGGCCTTCTTACTTCTAGGCCGTCCTCACCCCGACCCACTCTAGGCAGAACGGCCTAACCCCGGCCTGAGCACACAAACCGCCTCTTCGGTCACATCCCCTTTACTGGCCTTCTTCCTTCTAGGCCGTCCTCACCCCGACCCACTCTAGGCAGAACAGCCTAACCCCGGCCTGAGCACAGAAGCCGGCTCCTCGGTCACATCACCTTTACTGGCCTTCTTCCTTCTAGGCCGTCCTCACCCCGACCCACTCTAGGCAGAACGGCCTAACCCCGGCCTGAGCACACAAGCCGCCTCTTCGGTCACATCCCCTTTACTGGCCTTCTTCCTTCTAGGCCGTCCTCACCTTAAACCACTCTATTTCCTTATTACTCATTATATTTTACTAACCCGAAGGATCATGAACACTGAACCTGAACTATACACTCTAGAAGTGCTGAATGAGCTTTATATTCGTAATGGAAGAGCCTAATATTTTCACATAAAAATTCTTGGTTGACTGATTTAAAAATCAACGTATAAAAGGAAATCAATTTCCAATTCCTTCTCTTAGCTCACACTCTCCTTATTATGTCTTGTTCAATTCCTTCTCTTAGCTCACACTCTCCTTATATATGTCTTGTTCAAATTTTCAGTCATTAATAAAATACGTTTTTATTCATTCACTCAATTTCAAATACAGTTTTTTAAACTTGTAGTGGATGACACTTGATGTTAATACAGTTTTTTTCAAATATTAATTCACTAATTAAAATTAAATAATTAATTTTACTTTTATATATCCCAAAAGGGGCGATGCATGCAATATAGTTATTTCTTGCCATTTGCCTTAAAATGAGTAACATATGGTTTCATAAAACAGCTTTTTTTATGTCATAGATCAGCTGTTTTAACGCATAGGTTATGTTACTTTGTTTATATTAGTTGTAATTATTTAATAACAAGTAACTAAATATTTGTTTAACCTAAGTAACAACTGACTTTGTCTATACTTGTTTATTGTGTCTGCTAATTAATCTCCCAGAAACGTTACGGGGAATAAGTCTGATAAGCTATACACATTATTACACTTTTAAATAGATTTTTGTAATAGTACCCAAGTAAAAAAATAGTTTACTTAATAGTGAGTCCCCCCCACCCCCAGAAATCAAAGCTTTTATACGTCACTGGCACCTTTCTTCCCTATCGAATCAGGGTTTATCCCCCCCAAAGCAAAGACACTTACAAATGAACCTTTCCGATATTGAAGCATATCTTATAAAGCTTACATTCCTGTAGACGTACGCTTTGCGGCAACGTAATACAACGGAAGAAGTCTTTAAAAGTTTAAGGGCAGTTTTGGTAAGGCCCTGTATCACATTATTTATTTTAGCACCGCTTGAAGGAACAGACAATATAGCTTTTAGAGGTCCCTGCTCCCCAAAATACATATAACAGAAGTGACTGCAAGCTACTCACTTTGCAGGAGAAGTGGTCAATCATTGGTCAACCTTAGTAGGTCTTGTATCGAGACAAATCCCAGCCGCACTAATCGATTATGTCCATCGACAACTGTGCCCTACTTCCCAGCAACGAACGCGCTCGCAACCTGTTTTCTCTTCTTTGTACGAGGCTCGATTTGCCTAAAGTGATTTAGGTAGGCATGCCAGACTCGCAGAACATGGACCTAGTATTACGGTTGCAGAGGAACTGTTATGGTTATAGGTGCTACAACCCTTTACCACCACCGCACGGCCCTTTCTAATTACATAACCAGCTATGCCCACTGCATCTACTTATCGACATTAGTAAGACTGTAATTTGCTTGCAAACACATGCAATCACCAACGACTGGGAGACACGCTCCAGTAACGGAGCGAGGAAATCACCGCTCATTGGTTGATTTAGTTTCGAGCGAAATCAGCGACTGCTAAGCATGGTAAGCCTTATTGCGTAGAAAAGTAAATTACATTTTATCAGTTCCATGCTTTAAAGGTTATGTCGTTCTTACCTGCCCGTTAATTCACCCGTTCTTTCATTTCCTTCTGCCCGTTTATTTACCAGTTTGTTCCTTCTTTCATTCAATATTTCGATTTGCCCGTTCATTCACCCGTTCTTTTCTTTCTTTCTGCCCGTTTATTTACCAGTTAGTTCCTTCTTTCATTCAATATTTCGACTTGCCCGTTCATTCACCCGTTCTTTTCTTTCTTTCTGCCCGTTTATTTACCAGTTAGTTCCTTCTTTCATTCAATATTTCGACTTGCCCGTTCATTCACCCGTTCTTTTCTTTCTTTCTGCCCGTTTATTTACCAGTTTGTTCCTTCTTTCATTCAATATTTCGACTTGCCCGTTCATTCACCCGTTCTTTTCTTTCTTTCTGCCCGTTTATTTACCAGTTAGTTCCTTCTTTCATTCAATATTTCGACTTGCCCGTTCATTCACCCGTTCTTTTCTTTCTTTCTGCCCGTTTATTTACCAGTTTGTTCCTTCTTTCATTCAATATTTCGACTTGCCCGTTAAATCACCCGTTCTTTTCTTTCCTTCTGGGCGTTTATTTACCAGTTAGTTCCTTCTTTCATTCAATATTTCGACTTGCCCGTTAAATCACCCGTTCTTTTCTTTCCTTCTGCCCGTTTATTTACCAGTTTGTTCCTTCTTTCATTCAATATTTCGACTTGCCCGTTAATTCACCCGTTCTTTTCTTTCCTTCTGCCCGTTTATTTACGAGTTTGTTCCTTCTTTCATTCAATATTTCGACTTGCCCGTTCATTCACCTTTTCTTTCCTTCTGGGCGTTTATTTACCAGTTTGTTCCCTTCTTTCATTCAATATTTTGACTTGCCTGTTAATTCACCCGTTCTTTTCTTTCCTTCTGCCCGTTTATTTACCAGTTTGTTCCTTCTTTCATTCAATATTTCGACTTGAACGTTCATTCACCCGTTCCTTTCTTTCCTTCTGCCCGTTTATTTACCAGTTAGTTCCTTCTTTCATTCAATATTTCGACTTGAACGTTCATTCACCCGTTCCTTTCTTTCCTTCTGCCCGTTTATTTACCAGTTTGTTCCTTCTTTCATTCAATATTTCGACTTAAACGTTTCTTCCCTTCTATTCATAGTTCATCAAGTTATTTCATTTACTCTTTTTTTCCCTTTATGCCCGTTTATTGAACAGTTCATTTCGTCGCTTTCATTCATAGTTGGTCCTGCCCGTTCTTTTATTTCTTTCCTGCCCGTTTATTTAACAGTTCATTTATTCCTTTCAATCAATTTTTCGACTTGCCCGTTCATTCACCCGTCCTTTTCCCCTTTTTATTCATAGTTCGTCATAACCGTTCGTTAACCCGTTCGCTTATTTTCTTTCTACCCTTACATGCACCTGTTTGCTTATGCCCTAAGACTTCGCAATGTTATTTTATTTGTCACTTCCGCCATTAGTGCAGCGTGTAAACACTCGGAAGGGTCTGCCTTGAGGTACTTGAACGTTACGCGAAGAGAAGCTGGGCTTTATAAATTGTAATTTTATAATAATTACTAAATGAAGTTCGGTTAAACGTGAAAGTAAACATGGCGCACGAGCCAAACAGCTAAGTGGTGGAGACACTGACGCTGCGGAATGGTAGAGGCCCCCCAAAACATTAAAATAAACTACTGTACTTAGCGACCGTATGTCTCCCAGCACCGATGTCACTAACTTATCAGAATTGATTAACAATACCTCATGTTAGATAAAATAAACATTATTCGATCGAAGTCGGCAGGCAACAAACCTGTATCGGTTCCTATCGAATTTGTAAAGCGTCGAATTCGATACGTCCCGCATTCCCACGGCGATATCGAACTGCTTTATCGGCGCACCTGTTCACAGCTATGGTTGTGTAACACTTAACGGCCGTAGAATTGCGCAATTGTGAACCGGTTTCAGTCAGCGATTTAGTCATCAGCGTTGTGCTGTCCAACGTACATGGCAGAAGAATGCAGGCCAATCTGTGAATCATAGATTCGTCATGTGGTCTGGACTGCAGTTGTGCGGTCGAACACTGGGACCACGGGATACATAGGGGCGCGGATCTGAGAGTGCGTGCGCGGCGTTCAGATAAATAGTGAGCGTCCATGTCGATCACGTGATTCTTTATGACGAATGTCTTAAAACAATAAAACAGATTTGCGAACATTAAGAACAAGATGTGCGTACGGGGCAACACAGGAACCCTCAAGGACACTGTCATGCAGTACCATAGCAATCAACCCATACATTAAAGTCACTGCAGAACATCCAGGACTCTGTGGTTTGTATCAGACCGAGGCTTAAGGAGCCCTAACACAAGACCCCCCCCCCACAAAATTCTAGTGCACGTCATATTTTTAAATTTTCAAACTCTAATCAATATGTAAAAACTGGTCTGTAACTATTTTGTTTATATTCTTTTTATCATGATATCAGCAACGCATTTCGGAAAACCTGCATCATCAAAGGCTTGCTTAAATACGTGAAGCTTTTAATGTTCTTGAAAACGCATCTTCTGATGTAAGCGAAAATAAAGAAACAAAACATACATGCTGCAAAACATACAAAACAACATGTTTGCTGCCTTCACAAGAGATACTCATCGTAATATGATTCATTATCTTATTACTGAGGTAAAATAAAGTGACTGGCAAGGGAGCAACAGTTGCTGGGGGGGGGGGGTAATAACCACACTGGCATCCCTAATGTAATGTCTGGGGAGTGCAACAACAGGGTAAGGCATAAAGTGCAAGGAACGGGTTGTCCTCTGCTGGCTTCCACCCCTCTCTCGCGGAGCCCATCCCTCGACAAGGAACTAACCATGTTCTTTTGGAATTAAAAATATCACCTTCATTTTTTTTAATTTCAAAATTTAAAAACTATTAAATTACAGAACAAAAGTTATGATAACGAAAACAAGCGTTTGAAGAAGACAATTTCCGAAACTTCTCCGTAGAGAAACGGGTTTTTGGTTCCCTCAGTGTCATTTCGACAGGATTGCCTTGGACCGAGTTTACAACTGGTTTGTTTGTGTATTTCTTTATTTGCTTAACAGTTCTACAAGTCGGCCTTGGGATGTCTATAGATATAATCAAGCACACATCTAAGAGGAGCAAGGTGAGGAATACATGGTTAGGTTGGCAACACATGGACAAGGAAACACGATGGATAATCCCTTCGTCCTGGTCTGGGATACCTGGTTCCATACACCAAACAGACCCACTCTCTGGGAAAAGTATAAAGGTTACATTAAAGTGGAACACAGCCGTAGTGTGAATCCTGTCTTGTCCTAAGAGTAGGTAATATTATGGCTTAGTGGCCGGGTTGCTTACCTACTCTTTACTGGAACCCATGTGCTACTCTCCACGCATGCCATGATGCTTCGGTCAGGTGTGACACGCCGACGTGTGAATCCTGTCTTGTCCTAAGAGTAGGTAATATTATGGCTTAGTGGCCGGGTTGCTTACCTACTCTTTACTGGAACCCACGTGCTACTCTCCACGCATGCCATGATGCTTCGGTCAGGTGTGACACGCCGACGTGTGAATCCTGTCTTGTCCTAAGAGTAGGTAATATTATGGCTTAGTGGCCGGGTTGCTTACCTACTCTTTACTGGAACCCACGTGCTACTCTCCACGCATGCCATGATGCTTCGGTCAGGTGTGACACGCCGACGTGTGAATCCTGTCTTGTCCTAAGAGTAGGTAATATTATGGCTTAGTGGCCGGGTTGCTTACCTACTCTTTACTGGAACCCATGTGCTACTCTCCACGCATGCCATGATGCTTCGGTCAGGTGTGACACGCCGACGTGTGAATCCTGTCTTGTCCTAAGAGTAGGTAATATTATGGCTTAGTGGCCGGGTTGCTTACCTACTCTTTACTGGAACCCACGTGCTACTCTCCACGCATGCCATGATGCTTCGGTCAGGTGTGACACGCCGACGTGTGAATCCTGTCTTGTCCTAAGAGTAGGTAATATTATGGCTTAGTGGCCGGGTTGCTTACCTACTCTTTACTGGAACCCACGTGCTACTCTCCACGCATGCCATGATGCTTCGGTCAGGTGTGACACGCCGACGTGTGAATCCTGTCTTGTCCTAAGAGTAGGTAATATTATGGCTTAGTGGCCGGGTTGCTTACCTACTCTTTACTGGAACCCACGTGCTACTCTCCACGCATGCCATGATGCTTCGGTCAGGTGTGACACGCCGACGTGTGAATCCTGTCTTGTCCTAAGAGTAGGTAATATTATGGCTTAGTGGCCGGGTTGCTTACCTACTCTTTACTGGAACCCACGTGCTACTCTCCACGCATGCCATGATGCTTCGGTCAGGTGTGACACGCCGACGTGTGAATCCTGTCTTGTCCTAAGAGTAGGTAATATTATGGCTTAGTGGCCGGGTTGCTTACCTACTCTTTACTGGAACCCACGTGCTACTCTCCACGCATGCCATGATGCTTCGGTCAGGTGTGACACGCCGACGTGTGAATCCTGTCTTGTCCTAAGAGTAGGTAATATTATGGCTTAGTGGCCGGGTTGCTTACCTACTCTTTACTGGAACCCACGTGCTACTCTCCACGCATGCCATGATGCTTCGGTCAGGTGTGACACGCCGACGTGTGTACAGTCGGTTCATTAAACTTTCTGGCCATCTCCTACTCTCACTTAGTAAGTTCGGCTACCATGGCAACGCGCGCCAACGACCCTCTAATCTCCTGCAGCTCGCTATCTGCATTGACAACGGATGCTTCGGTCAGATGTGACACGCCGACGTGTGTACAGTCGGTTCATTAAACTTTCTGGCCATCTCCTACTCTCACTTAGTAAGTTCGGCTACCATGGCAACGCGCGCCAACGACCCTCTAATCTCCTGCAGCTCGCTATCTGCATTGACAACGGATGCTTCGGTCAGATGTGACACGCCGACGTGTGTACAGTCGGTTCATTAAACTTTCTGACCATCTCCTACTCACACTTAGTAAGTTCGGCTACCATGGTAACGCGCGCCAATGACCCTCTAATCTCCTGCAGCTCGCTATCTGCATTGACAACGGATGCTTCGGTCAGATGTGACACGCCGACGTGTGTAAAGTCGGTTCATTAAACTTTCTGACCATCTCCTACTCTCACTTAGTAAGTTCGGCTACCATGGCAACGCGCGCCAACGACCCTCTAATCTCCTGCAGCTCGCTATCTGCATTGACAACGGATGCTTCGGTCAGATGTGACACGCCGACGTGTGTACACTCGGTTCATTAAACTTTCTGACCATCTCCTACTCTCACTTAGTAAGTTCGGCTACCATGGTAACGCGCGCCAACGACCCTCTAATCTCCTGCAGCTCGCTATCTGCATTGACAACGGATGCTACGGTCAGATGTGACACGCCGACGTGTGTACAGTCGGTTCATTAAACTTTCTGACCATCTCCTACTCTCACTTAGTAAGTTCGGCTACCATGGTAACGCGCGCCAACGACCCTCTAATCTCCTGCAGCTCGCTATCTGCATTGACAACGGATGCTACGGTCAGATGTGACACGCCGACGTGTGTACAGTCGGTTCATTAAACTTTCTGACCATCTCCTACTCTCACTTAGTAAGTTCGGCTACCATGGTAACGCGCGCCAACGACCCTCTAATCTCCTGCAGCTCGCTATCTGCATTGACAACGGATGCTACGGTCAGATGTGACACGCCGACGTGTGTACACTCGGTTCATTAAACTTTCTGACCATCTCCTACTCTCACTTAGTAAGTTCGGCTACCATGGTAACGCGCGCCAATGACCCTCTAATCTCCTGCAGCTCGCTATCTGCATTGACAACGGATGCTACGGTCAGGTGTGACACGCCGACGTGTGTACAGTCGGTTCATTAAACTTTCTGACCATCTCCTACTCTCACTTAGTAAGTTCGGCTACCATGGTAACGCGCGCCAACGACCCTCTAATCTCCTGCAGCTCGTTATCTGCATTGACAACGGATGCTTCGGTCAGATGTGACACGCCGACGTGTGTACAGTCGGTTCATTAAACTTTCTGACCATCTCCTACTCTCACTTAGTAAGTTCGGCTACCATGGTAACGAGCGCCAATGACCCTCTAATCTCCTGCAGCTCGCTATCTGCATTGACAACGGATGCTTCGGTCAGATGTGACACGCCGACGTGTGTACAGTCGGTTCATTAAACTTTCTGGCCATCTCCTACTCTCACTTAGTAAGTTCGGCTACCATGGTAACGCGCGCCAACGACCCTCTAATCTCCTGCAGCTCGCTATCTGCATTGACAACGGATGCTTCGGTCAGATGTGACACGCCGACGTGTGTACAGTCGGTTCATTAAACTTTCTGACCATCTCCTACTCTCACTTAGTAAGTTCGGCTACCATGGTAACGCGCGCCAATGACCCTCTAATCTCCTGCAGCTCGCTATCTGCATTGACAACGGATGCTTCGGTCAGATGTGACACGCCGACGTGTGTACAGTCGGTTCATTAAACTTTCTGACCATCTCCTACTCTCACTTAGTAAGTTCGGCTACCATGGTAACGCGCGCCAATGACCCTCTAATCTCCTGCAGCTCGCTATCTGCATTGACAACGGATGCTTCGGTCAGATGTGACACGCCGACGTGTGTACAGTCGGTTCATTAAACTTTCTGACCATCTCCTACTCTCACTTAGTAAGTTCGGCTACCATGGTAACGCGCGCCAATGACCCTCTAATCTCCTGCAGCTCGCTATCTGCATTGACAACGGATGCTTCGGTCAGATGTGACACGCCGACGTGTGTACAGTCGGTTCATTAAACTTTCTGACCATCTCCTACTCTCACTTAGTAAGTTCGGCTACCATGGCAACGCGCGCCAACGACCCTCTAATCTCCTGCAGCTCGCTATCTGCATTGACAACGGATGTTTCCGTCAGATGTGACACGCCGACGTGTGTACAGTCGGTTCATTAAACTTTCTGACCATCTCCTACTCTCACTTAGTAAGTTCGGCTACCATGGTAACGCGCGCCAACGACCCTCTAATCTCCTGCAGCTCGCTATCTGCATTGACAACGGATGCTTAGTTGTCTCCAGTTGTACACTCCCGGGTTAGGAAATCCGACGACAACGTATCTAGTATTCTCTTTAAACAACAACCTACGTATAACGTCTGTCTCTATAAACAAGTAATACCGTAGCGCCAAAATAAACAGTACTGAAACTGAATCTCCGTAGATGCCTTCTCGATCAGCTGTTGCCGCAAATTCGTGTTGACGTATTCCATTTGAGGTTAGTTTTTGCTGACTTGGTGCTAACCACTGCAGAGAAAACTATGTAAATAAAATAAAATAAAACGAAATAAAAGCTTACAACAGTTCCGGTACTGTTTATTTTGGTGCTTACGGTAGGAAATTAAAAAAAAAAATCAATTCCTACTTAGGTCAACACATGAAAATTTTATTACAGTTATTTTTTATTAAATAATTACTATTAATATAAATAAAGTAACATAACCTATACTTTAAACAGCTGTTCTACATCATAACCTATAACATAAAATCAGCTGTTTTATGAAATCATACCTTATCACTTATTTTAAGCCAAATGGGACGAAATAACTATATTGCATACCCTTTGTGAAAAGATTTTCTCCCGTATGTAATTAAAATTAATTCATTAAATTTAATTAACGAGTTAACATTTAAACAACTGTATTAACACCAAGTATGCTGAACTACAAGTTTAAAAAACTGTATTTGAACTTGAGTGAATGAATAAAAAGTAGTTTATTAAAGATCAATAATTTGAACAAGATATATAAAGAGAGTGTGAACTAATAGAAGGAACTGAAAAAGAGAAACTGTAGGTGTGAATTATAATAATAATTAATAGATAATGAACCCTAAGAATTGGCATGAACATTTATTGTCAAGAATCGTCGGTAGTGTTATGTGCCTAAAAAGCCATGTAAGCGCTGATGAAGCTAAAAATATAAAATAAATTATAAAAGAAATTTTAAAGAATAAGTTGGACACTGATAAATCGTTCCGTAGCACCGAGATATTTAACAAAATCTCCAACTTTACAGCATTCTGTAGACTTTAACGGTTGGTGTAGTTATTCCTCGTCAAAGCGGCTCTTCACATCTCCTGATGCAGTCACTTGGCGTGACTCGGAGCCATGTAGGTCTCCACGTGTGGACAATCGCTTTCATTATGCAGCTTAAATGAGCATTAAAGTCGCGAAGCACAACACCTGCGAGGTTACATAAGTAGATAAGATTCGCTTGTTCTGTGACCGCCAGCCGGGCCGACCTTGAACGCTTTCAACATTGCTATACACAATATTATGTACGGATTTTTACAATTAAAAAACTCAACAAAATCACCAACACCGGTGTTTTCGATTTCGCTAAAACACCTTTAGAAGGCCGTTACGTTAGGTATGGTAAAATGTAAGATAAGATAAGGCTCGAACGTCTGTTTGTTGTTGCATTCTGATACACTTTGCTGGAAGGAAACTAAAGGCATAATACTATATATACGACCAGCTGTAGTAGGAGAAAATATACCGGTAAGTCTGAGAGACTTAAACTGGGGTCGTGTTGGGAGGAAGAAATTCAAGGAAATTGCGTGTGATTTTTGTTACGAGAGAACTGGAAAATGCAGTGAGAGTTGGAGGCTGAAAGAAGGCGAAGGCTATAATGGTAGGACTGTCGGGAAGCAGGGCAGCTACAGTACATTAACGTCGAGGAGAAGGAAGAAACCAACTAGACTGAGCATGGTGTCGAGGTCTAACGGGTGGGACCAAGTCCCTAGTTTGCCCCTTAGGTAAGGCCAACCAAGAGTGGATGAAGGTCCGATTGCACTACCTGGACCGAACTAATCAGACGTGATATAGAGGTATGGAAACCAGCCGTTAGGAATGTCCTGAAGAAGCTGTCCCTGGTCCTAAGCCGTCTTGGCGACCAGTCTACGCCTTACAGTAAGATCGTAAGACCCCTACATACTTGTACCACGGGTCGTGACACTAAGCTCCCAGTCTCGGGCCTGGCGCTAGTCACCCGGACGGGAGTTTGAGGTTGGATTGGCGGTGGTGGAGGTTTCACATGCGAAGAATCTACTTTGTGTGCTTTGGCAAGGAGGCAGCCTTTTCACAACACACAGTCGCATGAGGATGGTGTCGGTGGTAGAAGAAGGGGGATACTGAACGTTGTTGCCAGTTGCTTCACATTACAATAATTATGAACGAAACAATGCCACAAAACGCCATTAAAGAGAACGCAGATACGCGTTCTTTCGTGCCAATAAATAATGAAAGCTTCTGTAGTTACGCCATTTTGGTTTCTGCTTTTATTTTGTTTCCGCAAACAGACACCGACTCTCAGCACGACGAGAACACCCAGTAGTTTATGCCGTATCTAAATTTCGTTTTACAACAAAAAAGGAGTAAAACATTCGCTTTATCAAACTGCGCGCGCAGAATTTAAAGCACTCTCAGTTAAATTTATTGCTAACAATACGATGAGTCACACAAAAACAAACAAAAGCAATTGAAAACAAGTCGTAAATGTACTACAAACAGCGATATAAATTAAAAACGAAATAAAAACTGATTTCATTTCTTAACTTTTGCTAAGAAATCAATTAGCTACTGAATGGTACATTTAATACGCTTCAAATTATAATTACTATAATTAAATAATACTCAACTAAGTGAATACAAAGGGCTTACTTGCTGACGCGTTTCCAAATAATCGTTCCTTTTACGAAGCAAAGCCACTACTCATTTGTACCCTTTTAAATGTTTACAACTGTAAACACAACACGGAAAGGCCTCTACATCTGGGCCACATCAATTGTGTCTTTGTGCCCGTCTTGCACGTTTGTCTGCCTCTGATGGTTTGCCTCCGGTATCAGTGCCGTGCTCGTGTTGAACGGACAGGCAGAGGATTAGCTTCATGTTGTGAAGCTTGCGAAGGAACACAGCCATCGCTAACCTAACCTCCGCCGTACATTTGCCAGTTCGTCGTTCACATACCCACTGATACCACAGGCTTCCTGTTCGGACTCCCGATGGCCTGCGGTACGCTGGGATTAACCGCTTGCGGTCGCTCTGGCCTTGACTTAAGTCGGCTTGGTTGTAACGTTGCGGGGTTACTTTGAAATGAACACATTTACTGGTGGCAAGCAAACACCCAACGCTTTAATACTGTGACGGGGAAGTGTAAAGGTCATGTTTGTTGTTCTCTAGCGACCGCAGGAGGTGACTATACTATGCGATCACCTCCATGCACGGCTTCGCATCAACTGACGACGATAAAAGTAGGGACATGGAGGTTAACAATAGTAGAAATAAAATTAGAAAGGCACTTCGGCAGCCAAGGTAGAAGATCAGCTGGGGCGTTTTTAATTACTCAGCGTGTTCACGACAACACGGGCAGCTTCGTGTCTCGCCTACTGCAACGCTCTATGCACTCCCACTGAGCATCTTCCAAATACTTTTTTTTATATCGGCAATAGTACTGGGTGATCAGGATGGTTGTAGCACGTATGAATTCGTTTAATGGGTGCTCGTAGCTATGCGACGTTCGACGTCAAATACCGCTCTAATTCCAATACTTCTGAAGATGTCTGTTGAAACCCGCCTCGTTTCCACGTTGCAGACCTGTAAAGGCTCGTACCTGTCCGAGTCTACTTTACGTTCACTGCCCGCTGCAGACGCGTCATTATCTATGAGGAAAGTTCAACGGATAAGTTTGTCTAGACAGGCTTGCAGCTGATAACGCTGCTCTATCTTACAAACGCGTTTGGTAAGATTCAATGTAAGGAAAAAGTAAGTGTGAATGTATAGAAGAGAAGTAATGCACTGAGCGCTATTCTTCAGGTACCTACAGCAACAAGTTCCACCTGTGGATAGCATTGACTGGAGATACGATGTGCCGGACTAGGGAGAGTGGGATGGATGATGTGTCGACGTAGAGCGAGAAGAAGAGATAACATGCCGAACTAGAGGGAGATGGGGAGAATGATGTGCCAGACCAGAGGTATATGAATGGATAATGTACTTAACTAAATAGAGATAAGGGTATCATGTGCCCTTAACTAGTGGGAGATGAAAGGATAATGTAGGTAGCTGGAGGGATATGGAAGATGATGTGTCGAAATATAGGGAGATGGGGAGTTGATCTGTCAAACCCTCATCAGATGATGTGTCGAACTATAGAGAGATGGGGAGTTGATGTGTCAAACCCTCATTGATGATGTGTCGAACTATAGAGAGATGGAGAGTTAATGTGTCAAACCCTCATTAGATGATGTGTCGAACTATAGAGAGATGGGGAGTTGATGTGTCAAACCCTCATTAGGTGATGTGTCGAACTATAGAGAGATGGGGAGTTAATGTGTCGAACTATAGAGAAATGGGGAGTTAATGTGTCGAACTATAGAGAGATAGGGAGTTAATGTGTCGAACTATAGAGAGATGGGGAGTTGATGTGTAAGACTCATCAAACTTCATGGAGAGATGGGGAGTATATGGATGGATAATTTTCTTAAGTAGAGGGAGATGATGTGCCGATCCAGAGGAATATGAATGAATGCTGTCCCAAATTAGAGGGAGATGGGGAGATGACGTATCGAATACTAGGGCACACTTCTGTAGTAGCGGGGGTAAACGTTGTAACTGTTCACAAGAAATCAATATTCCAAGTTCACTTTCGATATTCAAGCACAGGTAAAACGAAATGAGATTCGTTTCTAAGGGTCTGTTGCCATGGCAACCGCTGCATTGGGAATACGTCTGTCCGCGTATGGGTTGACGTCCTTAGCTTCCGAGTAATACAGAGATTTGTATCGACCAAGTTCTCCCGGTTACGTAAGTGCAGTTAGTGGTCCGAGGTATAGAGTCAAGAGATCCAGGGACGTACATCAACCTTGGTATCGCTTCTCTCCTGGTACTTACACAACATGCACAACAAATGTACTAGTAACATAATAGCTTACAAGTTGAGTAACGTAACGGGAAGTCAGAAACAATGAAGATGCCTCCGCTCAGCGTCGAAACGACCCATCACAGCGCTAGATATGACGACGGTGTTTTGACACCGCAACAATTTGTTTCATCACAATTACGAGACTCGTATTACGAGCCTTTTACTGACCCACAACACTCGATCACATCCACACATTTTACACCAAGCGGAGTAGCTCTTCGCTACATGTTAGAGAAAACGCTCGTAAGGAATTCCATTTAACGGTTTGTGGGACTACCACGGCCTTGACGAGGCACTTGCCAGGCAAGCTCCAACGTCAAGTGCTTTGGAACTTTCCGCTAAGCAAACCGCAGCCTGCAGGAATGCCAATAAGCTTAACTGATTAAACTTTCTATAATTAATAAGCCCATTAGAAAGGCAATGCGGTTATGTAAACACCTTCAACTATTGGTTGCGCGAGTGGAATGAACGCTTTACAAACGTTACCCGCGTCCTGTCCCAGCGGAATTGTCTAGTATCACAATGGCAGTGGCTGTGAAGCACAGTGCAATAGGTTAGGTTACCCGCGTCCTGTCCCTGCGGAACTGTCTAGTATCACAATGGCAGTGGCTGTGAAGCACAGTGCAATAGGTTAGGTTACCCGCGTCCTGTCCCTGCGGAACTGTCTAGTATCACAATGGCAGTGGCTGTGAAGCACAGTGCAATAGGTTAGGTTAGCCACGTACTTGATATGAAATATTATAAATCATGTTATAAAGATAAAAAATGTAATAAAATGTTATCTACCCTTAAAATAACGATGGCTACCCTCAGGCCATGCACCCCGTCTTGCCATTTAGAAGTCCCGTAGTAAGCGTCATGACAATATAGGCGCACCGAGCTGAACCGTCCATCCGCTCAGATTTGTGAACACAGATAACGAATTGGGAACTTTTTATAATTTTTTACTATGGTTATAAATTGTATTACAAATACATATAAGTCTAAATATTGAAAACAGGTTTTTTTTATTACGAAGATTTTTTCCGTTAGATCTAATTATGACGATAGGAGCATATACGGCAGACATAGATCCAGCCAGAGTAGCCTACTTGCAGCTCGCTACACCAGAGACAACACCCTTGCGCCGATACTCACCACCTGACTCGCTCGTTGTTTACCTACAAACCATTCATAGCCTACAGGTGTTCGCAGTTACGTGCTAAGCAGGGACGACCAGAGAAGTGGTAAAGAGGCAAATGCCCCTCAGGGGCCAAGGCTCCAGAGTGGTTTGCAGAGACAACATCCTTGCGCCGATACTCACCACCTGACTCGCTCGTTGTTTACCTACAAACCATTCATAGCCTACAGGTGTTCGCAGTTACGTGCTAAGCAGGGACGACCAGAGGAGTGGTAAAGAGGCAAATGCCCCTCAGGGGCCAAGGCTCCAGAGTGGTTTGCAGAGACAACATCCTTGCGCTGATACTCACCACCTGACTCGCTCGTTGTTTACCTACAAACCATTCATAGCCTACAGGTGTTCGCAGTTACGTGCTAAGCAGGGACGACCAGAGGAGTGGTAAAGAGGCAAATGCCCCTCAGGGGCCAAGGCTCCAGAGTGGTTTGCAGAGACAACATCCTTGCGCTGATACTCACCACCTGACTCGCTCGTTGTTTACCTACAAACCATTCATAGCCTACAGGTGTTCGCAGTTACGTGCTAAGCAGGGACGACCAGAGGAGTGGTAAAGAGGCAAATGCCCCTCAGGGGCCAAGGCTCCAGAGTGGTTTGCAGAGACAACATCCTTGCGCCGATACTCACCACCTGACTCGCTCGTTGTTTACCTACAAACCATTCATAGCCTACAGGTGTTCGCAGTTACGTGCTAAGCAGGGACGACCAGAGGAGTGGTAAAGAGGCAAATGCCCCTCAGGGGCCAAGGCTCCAGAGTGGTTTGCAGAGACAACATCCTTGCGCTGATACTCACCACCTGACTCGCTCGTTGTTTACCTACAAACCATTCATAGCCTACAGGTGTTCGCAGTTACGTGCTAAGCAGGGACGACCAGAGGAGTGGTAAAGAGGCAAATGCCCCTCAGGGGCCAAGGCTCCAGAGTGGTTTGCAGAGACAACATCCTTGCGCCGATACTCACCACCTGACTCGCTCGTTGTTTACCTACAAACCATTCATAGCCTACAGGTGTTCGCAGTTACGTGCTAAGCAGGGACGACCAGAGGAGTGGTAAAGAGGCAAATGCCCCTCAGGGGCCAAGGCTCCAGAGTGGTTTGCAGAGACAACATCCTTGCGCCGATACTCACCACCTGACTCGCTCGTTGTTTACCTACAAACCATTCATAGCCTACAGGTGTTCGCAGTTACGTGCTAAGCAGGGACGACCAGAGGAGTGGTAAAGAGGCAAATGCCCCTCAGGGGCCAAGGCTCCAGAGTGGTTTGCAGAGACAACATCCTTGCGCCGATACTCACCACCTGACTCGCTCGTTGTTTACCTACAAACCATTCATAGCCTACAGATGTTCGCAGTTACGTGCTAAGCAGGGACGACCAGATGAGTGGTAAAGAGGCAAATGCCCCTCAGGGGCCAAGGCTCCAGAGTGGTTGGTGATTTTTTACTGCGGAAATAATTGCTTGTGTGCCGATACCATAAGAACAATAAACCAATAAAGTAAAAAAAGTACAATGTACAATTGTTCAAGTTTTTAAAGGCAAAGTAATACTCATTAAATGAAATGTTCTATTCAAACAGACTGCAATATCTTAGTTGCTGTAAACAAACGGTAGTTTATTACAATAAAACTAAACGTACACCGATTAGATTCAGTAGGCCTAGTTGGTTTTAGCAGGGAAGCAATCATGTATTTATAATGTCACGCAAAATACAGGGTTGTATATACCTATGTTGGACGTAATGAAGGGGCACTTACTCATGTTTGCCCAGCAAGCCTGGTGCTAGGGCTTGAAATAAGGGTTTTCGCTGTTGGGTAATACTTTGTCCCCCCCAGTGACGTCACGACAGCCACTTAGTGCGCGACGATATGATTTCCCCGACAACAACACTGAAAGTGTGCTTCATATGAAGTACAGGAACTACATCACTTAAGTACTCTACTTCAAGACAGAAAGCACAATTAGGGCCTACACAATTAGGTAATAGTTGACAAAACCAGCGTTAATTCTGACTTGTTTTATTTTACACGCTTATTAAAATACTTTCTAAACAGGTAATATATTTTAATTCTTGCAAACAATAAATTGTTTCTGAAAAATTCGAATTAACGTCCAATTTTATGAGACATGAGCTGTATCTATCAACTTCATAAAGAAAGTGCGTGAAATTATACTACATTGAAGGAGTTATATTGCAGTATACAATATGCAAACTATACGTTTAGGTTGGGTTTAGTTTCCTAACGGTGGCATTCAATTCAGCAACCAGTTAGCCATTTTGGGAAAAATGCCTGATTTATAACAAACCCCGCCCTGACTGGACACAATGTAGACAAGTTTCAATTAACCTGTACAGTAATACGGCATTAAAGTGCGGCGAACCTGTTTGGAAGCTAGATTACGCTTCAATGGCGGTATTGTTTTTAGTTTTAGTGACACTATTTGACATTTAAAATGAATATTTCCTTGTTTAGCGCCAAACTATCCCCTTTCTTTGCGTGATCGATATCTGTCAAAAAACTTATAAGTCCTCAAGGACGCGTGAAAATAAAACAATTCAATGCCGGGAAAAGACAAATATAAACTCTCTATGCACGCAAACCTTTTTAAAACCTCGTTTTGTCTATAAAACAGAGAACTATGTTATACGTTACAGTATATAGCTGCAAAGATTTGTTTAAAAGAAAGCAATGTTATATACACACAAGCGTAGTTGTAGCAAAATGGAGGCCTCTTCACTTGTCTTATTACAACAAGTTGCCTCTAATAGACTTTGTGTTCTTTTTCACATAGTCAAGCCTAACCTAAGCGGGTATTTTGTACCTGGGGGCAAGGAGGTCCTTGGCCCTTAGCTCACCTCCAGATTTAAAAAATAAAAATATCCAGGTGGCACATGTAGACAAGTGTGTTATATCGAGAAAGTTATTTCAAAAATTGTTGAATTGTAGGACATGACTCGGGACTAACATATTTATATACAACATGTGTGTTTATGTGAATATTTACATATTATAGTTTATTAATAAGAAGTTCCAGTAATTAGATTAATATATTTACTTTATACATTAAGTACGTGGCCTTGTGCTTTATATGTAGTAATAGGATAAAAACAGGGTAAATCTTGAAATTTTTAGCTCTAATTTTTTAGTATACAATGCCTTCAAGTTCAGCCCCAATAAAAAATTTCAAAAAGGGGGGTCATAGTATAAAGAAACACGGGCCCTTATAAGAGTACGTTATTTTTATAGAGTACGTTTTATAAAGAGTACGTTATTTAAAACGTGTGTTGTTATTTTCTACCAGGTTTTTTCTATATTTTTACGCGTTTCCGAAGACCTGCATCTTCAGGTACAAATTATTTCGCCAATAACGATTCTGTATATAAAGGATATAGGCCTATCACAGTGCTTTAAAGATACACGAAGAAAAAATATAAATTTATTGATCACTTATCGAAAACCTACCTTTAAAACCGTCACCGCTTGACCCAACATCTCCAAGCAGAAGACACTGATGATGATCAGCACATAGCGATCGAAAACGTTCTGTCTCAGTAAGTTTTAACAAATTTAACAAATTTACTAAATTTAATGTTCGGATAGTCATAAACTATTGTTTAAGTGATTAATAAGATTCACCGAACGTAATGGACTACAAAATTCAAGATTTATTTAGTTCTATACCAGGAGTGGGTATAGCCTATATGAAAAGCGTATTGCCATATTGTCACAGGTCTTTAACTCCTAATTTAACAATAAAACATATCTGTCTTGAAGCATTTTACAACTATTAAAAGTGTTTATTTCCCGGTCCCACGTAACTGTAGAAAGTCATCGGGAGGGAAGAAAATTATAAAAACTTCTGCTCACGCCTCAGAAATTAAACATTTTGGGAAATAGTAATCCCCCCCCCCCACGGCACACGTAGAACGTTACTAAGTCAACGATGTGGTTTTATTTTTTGAAATAAGGACTCGAAAAATTACTTAAATTATAATTAAACTTGGTGTACACGTTTTAGTCAAGATTTTTATTTCACACTGCTTTGCGCCGTTAAGTTCTATTGTTTTTAGGACAGAGTTAGAAATGAAAGCGTGTACATTTTAGTGTAATATTTTTTCATAATTTGCCCGTATCCATGACTCTGCATCGCCCGTTATAGTTTTTGTGTGCTAAAATCGATTACGCGGGAACGGGGAATATATACCCCCGCTTTAATTATAGAAAGTGTCATCATTTCTCATTTCACTTCGTCATATCAAGGACCTCCCTTACATTACATTTACATTTTACATTTCATTATTACAGTTTGAATTTTTTTTGTAATGCGTGTAAAAACTAAGACATCACATCCACTTATTATCAAGATGCGAAAAGGCTGTAAATATTAAAATTCATGTTACACTCGACTTGATTTTGTAATAGAAATAAAAGACGTTGTTTCGCGAGCCAATATAATATTTTATTCCGCTACGGTGACGTTTCGATGAATAGTTTGTTATCATCATCAGGCTGACAAAGTAAGTTTAGGACACTATTTGGCGAGTTGCGGCAACAGTTTATAGAAACCGACTTTACCGTGTAAAAGGTAAACACTAAAGCTGTAAATATAGTACTTTATTCCGCTACGGTGACGTTTCGATGAATAGTTTGTTATCATCATCAGGCTGACAAAGTAAGTTTAGGACACTATTTGGCGAGTTGCGGCAACAGTTTATAGAAACCGACTTTACCGTGTAAAAGGTAAACACTAAAGCTGTAAATATAATATTTTATTCCGCTACGGTGACGTTTCGATTAATAGTTTGTTATCATCATCAGGCTGACAAAGTAAGTTTAGGACACTATTTGGCGAGTTGCGGCAACAGTTTATAGAAACCGACTTTACCGTGTAAAAGGTAAACACTAAAGCTGTAAATATAATATTTTATTCCGCTACGGTGACGTTTCGATTAATAGTTTGTTATCATCATCAGGCCGACAAAGTAAGTTTAGGACACTATTTGGCGAGTTGCGGCAACAGTTTATAGAAACCGACTTTACCGTGTAAAAGGTAAACACTAAAGCTGTAAATATAATATTTTATTCCGCTACGGTGATGTTTCAATTAATAGTTTGTTATCATCATCAGGCTGACAAAGTAAGTTTAGGACACTATTTGGCGAGTTGCGGCAACAGTTTATAGAAACCGACTTTACAGTGTAAAAGGTAAACACTAAAGCTGTAAATATAATATTTTATTCCGTTACGGTGACGTTTCGATTAATAGTTTGTTATCATCATCAGGCCGACAAAGTAAGTTTAGGACACTATTTGGCGAGTTGCGGCAACAGTTTATAGAAACCGACTTTACCGTGTAAAAGGTAAACACTAAAGCTGTAAATATAGTACTTTATTCCGCTACGGTGACGTTTCGATTAATAGTTTGTTATCATCATCAGGCCGACAAAGTAAGTTTAGGACACTATTTGGCGAGTTGCGGCAACAGTTTATAGAAACCGACTTTACCGTGTAAAAGGTAAACACTAAAGCTGTAAATATAATATTTTATTCCGCTACGGTGACGTTTCGATTAATAGTTTGTTATCATCATCAGGCCGACAAAGTAAGTTTAGGACACTATTTGGCGAGTTGCGGCAACAGTTTATAGAAACCGACTTTACCGTGTAAAAGGTAAACACTAAAGCTGTAAATATAATATTTTATTCCGCTACGGTGACGTTTCGATTAATAGTTTGTTATCATCATCAGGCCGACAAAGTAAGTTTAGGACACTATTTGGCGAGTTGCGGCAACAGTTTATAGAAATCGACTTTACCGTGTAAAAGGTAAACACTAAAGCTGTAAATATAATATTTTATTCCGCTACGGTGACGTTTCGATTAATAGTTTGTTATCATCATCAGGCCGACAAAGTAAGTTTAGGACACTATTTGGCGAGTTGCGGCAACAGTTTATAGAAACCGACTTTACCGTGTAAAAGGTAAACACTAAAGCTGTAAATATAATATTTTATTCCGCTACGGTGACGTTTCGATTAATAGTTTGTTATCATCATCAGGCCGACAAAGTAAGTTTAGGACACTATTTGGCGAGTTGCGGCAACAGTTTATAGAAACCGACTTTACCGTGTAAAAGGTAAACACTAAAGCTGTAAATATAATATTTTATTCCGCTACGGTGACGTTTCGATTAATAGTTTGTTATCATCATCAGGCTGACAAAGTAAGTTTAGGACACTATTTGGCGAGTTGCGGCAACAGTTTATAGAAACCGACTTTACCGTGTAAAAGGTAAACACTAAAGCTGTAAATATAATATTTTATTCCGCTACGGTGACGTTTCGATTAATAGTTTGTTATCATCATCAGGCCGACAAAGTAAGTTTAGGACACTATTTGGCGAGTTGCGGCAACAGTTTATAGAAACCGACTTTACCGTGTAAAAGGTAAACACTAAAGCTGTAAATATAATATTTTATACCGCTACGGTGACGTTTCGATTAATAGTTTGTTATCATCATCAGGCTGACAAAGTAAGTTTAGGACACTATTTGGCGAGTTGCGGCAACAGTTTATAGAAACCGACTTTACCGTGTAAAAGGTAAACACTAAAGCTGTAAATATAATATTTTATTCCGTTACGGTGACGTTTCGATTAATAGTTTGTTATCATCATCAGGCCGACAAAGTAAGTTTAGGACACTATTTGGCGAGTTGCGGCAACAGTTTATAGAAACCAACTTTACAGTGTGAAAGGTAAACACTAAAGCTGTAAATATAGTACTTTATTCCGCTACGGTGACGTTTCGATGAATAGTTTGTTATCATCATCAGGCTGACAAAGTAAGTTTAGGACACTATTTGGCGAGTTGCGGCAACATAGAAACCGACTTTACCGTGTAAAAGGTAAACACTAAAGCTGTAAATATAATATTTTATTCCGCTACGGTGACGTTTCGATTAATAGTTTGTTATCATCATCAGGCTGACAAAGTAAGTTTAGGACACTATTTGGCGAGTTGCGGCAACAGTTTATAGAAACCGACTTTACCGTGTAAAAGGTAAACACTAAAGCTGTAAATATAATATTTTATTCCGTTACGGTGACGTTTCGATTAATAGTTTGTTATCATCATCAGGCTGACAAAGTAAGTTTAGGACACTATTTGGCGAGTTGCGGCAACAGTTTATAGAACCCGACTTTACCGTGTAAAAGGTAAACACTAAAGCTGTAAATATAGTACTTTATTCCGCTACGGTGACGTTTCGATGAATAGTTTGTTATCATCATCAGGCTGACAAAGTAAGTTTAGGACACTATTTGGCGAGTTGCGGCAACAGTTTATAGAACCCGACTTTACCGTGTAAAAGGTAAACACTAAAGCTGTAAATATAGTACTTTATTCCGCTACGGTGACGTTTCGATGAATAGTTTGTTATCATCATCAGGCTGACAAAGTAAGTTTAGGACACTATTTGGCGAGTTGCGGCAACAGTTTATAGAAACCGACTTTACCGTGTAAAAGGTAAACACTAAAGCTGTAAATATAGTACTTTATTCCGCTACGGTGACGTTTCGATGAATAGTTTGTTATCATCATCAGGCTGACAAAGTAAGTTTAGGACACTATTTGGCGAGTTGCGGCAACATAGAAACCGACTTTACCGTGTAAAAGGTAAACACTAAAGCTGTAAATATAATATTTTATTCCGCTACGGTGACGTTTCGATTAATAGTTTGTTATCATCATCAGGCTGACAAAGTAAGTTTAGGACACTATTTGGCGAGTTGCGGCAACAGTTTATAGAAACCGACTTTACCGTGTAAAAGGTAAACACTAAAGCTGTAAATATAATATTTTATTCCGTTACGGTGACGTTTCGATTAATAGTTTGTTATCATCATCAGGCTGACAAAGTAAGTTTAGGACACTATTTGGCGAGTTGCGGCAACAGTTTATAGAACCCGACTTTACCGTGTAAAAGGTAAACACTAAAGCTGTAAATATAATATTTTATTCCGTTACGGAGACGTTTCGATGAATAGTTTGTTATCATCATCAGGTCGACAAAGTAAGTTTAGGACACTATTTGGCGAGTTGCGGCAACAGTTTATAGAACACGACTTACAGTGTGAAAGGTAAACACCAAAGCTGTAAATATGTTTTACTTAAAGCTAGTTCATATAGACCTAGAAGCAAGAACTATCTGTTCCACCCACCTTTCGCCCATCCTGTCAGGACGTTCCCCAGATACACCACCTTGTAGCTGGGGTCGTACTCCGTTATCGTCACTGACTTCCTCTTCCAGAGACGTCCCAGACCCTGCTTCAGACTGCGGAGCGTCCTCTCGCGGAAGTCCTTGTTGTTGCCACCTTCCATATCTCTACTCGCTAACACTGTAACACATCACTGCGCAACGAATGTCTGAGCACTATGTAAACACTATGTACACGGGTAGCGTGCCAACAAATATCGCGTCCAACGGACTAGTACACACCTCTTGCTCGAGTCTTGAACGCACACTGACAGCTGGCTCGGTTGTAACTTGATTAGAAGCTGGTGTTATCCGCTAGCAGCGCTCCTAGCGGCTCACCTGTCAACAAACAGCTCGGTTAGCATTCACTACAGCTCTGCGTATCCCCAAAGGGCACGTTACAGCAACAACAACTTATTTAACTAACCTTAGTACTCTATTTACTTATTACCTAACTTGGTTTTAACGATTCAATTTATTTACATCCAAAATAATACAATCTCACCTGTATACGTGTAATATCATTCGTTACCATGAACACAAGCAGGAATAAATTGGCTTATATATTGAAAAACTATACAACATAGAATATAATATAAATATGAAACATGGTAAAGTTGCCCAGCATTTATAAAAAAGCGTATTGCATGCAGGGAAGCAACTCGGAAGATCCTTACACCATCACTTGGTCCTTAGCCTGAGGTAGCGTTTGCGACAAAGGTATAAGTGTATGACGAGGGCAAAGCTGCTTGGAGGGTTAAAACACTTTACTTTCGATTTGAACTTTTTAATGACGCAATTATTGGACTGTGAAAGTAGCAAAATGACCTGAAATCTGCGACCGTGAAATCGAAACTACTCTTGTTTTTCTGTCCATGTGCTTCGGGACTCTATTTGGGGTCTGAGTAAATGCACGCTTTGAGGACCAATGGAGGGACTCTAAGAGAGAAATGCCGCTTGGCAATCATGTTATCCCTATCTTCTGGGAGGGATATGGGCAGGGTATTTATTAAACATGAACTCTCTCTCTCTCTCTCTCTCTCTCTCTCTCTCTCTCTTTCTCTCTCTCTTTCTCTACCTGAGTATAGCCCATGTTTTCAGTGCTATTGTAACATTACATCATGTCCTACCTTCATATCTTCACACACTCTGAAGTAATGTCTACACACCTCTCTATGACAAATTTGTAAACATGTTCAACAAGAATGAAACAATACAATGGAAATAAGCAAAACTTATCTATAGCAGTTGTCTATAAAGTAAATCCTTTTTCACCCTCACTGGATGGTCAGCAAAGGAGATATGTAACCACTGCAGGAAACAAACTCTCTTTCTGCTCCCCAATTCAATGTCCTGACAAACTCACCTCTTTCTAAACACGCGTTGATGTTATTACTGTACAAGAACAAGAACTCGCGTATCTTTATATTGCAGCCGAGAGATATAAACGAAGAGTAACACTAAATCCTTTGTTATGTTGACCTTACAACCTTTACAAACAAAAACAGACCCGTGTGTAACTAATGATGAACAAATAAAGCTGACTGAGGCGAAACTATTCTATAACTGTGCATCCTATTTTGACATTGTATAAACTTGGATCAGAATTCAAAGATTTCAAAGAATTCTACAAAGATAATGCAATCAGAGAAGCACAACACAAACATACAAAGAATCTAATTGCAAACAGATATTCAAAGCTGTGAATACCCGCATTAATAAGGTGTAAAAAACGTGGGTAACATTACAAAAACAACATTATAAGGACGTCAGAAATCGTTTTGCATGTCGTGTCAGTAGGCTTAAATTTATGGCGTTCAACAACTCTCTTTAGATTTATGAGTCATAAGACATTTTTTCAATTAAGAAAGCGATTATATTTAATGCATACTCACTTAATTGTCGGGATTGATAGTGCTCGTTCCGAATTCAATTCAAATATACAATCCGAGCGCAATCTAAATGCTAGAGTCGTTTCACATTATTTTAATTGGCGATACTATCAATAAGGCTGTGGGAAGTGTGTTTCATCTAAAGATCATTCGAATTGCAGTCGCAACCGGTTCGTAAAGCATTAACTAGATTATATTACTTCGCATTCTTACACATCCTCCACGGAAATTACTAAACGCAGGCTTTGTATCGATCTGTCTTCTTTACGGCTATTTTGTGTACGCATGGATCATGCGTGTTTTCTGGTTCTCAAGGGGTGAGAGGGTGGAAGAGGCATGTATACCGGCTATCTGCTGTATTGTACAGGGGCGCTTCTAGCCTCCTTGGCAGTGGGAGCTGGCGCTTACTAAACGGGGACATTGTTGAGAGCGTTGGACCCATTTATGGAAGATTAGAATGTTTAAGTATTAAACAAAAGGGTTGCTTAAATGGAGGGAGAAAGCATTACGGTTCGCTAGGACAGCGTTGCCATTGTGTGTGCGTGCGCGTGCACCGATATTTCCTATGTTCTGATAATTTATTAAAACTGAATATGAATGATTCGCTTCAGGTATAAGCTGGCACTTGAGGGCTGCGGGCTTCGGCGAGAGCCCAAGGGTGGAGGTGGTCGCAGGTCATTTTCAAAAACATCAACCCTTGGACTTCCGCTGACTCATAGAGTTGACTCATTATTTTGTTACTTATTAATACTTTTTAATGTATAGTACAAATAGCAACAAATGTGAGTAGGGTGTTCACGGAAGCGTGCTAATAGTATAGTCTAATGGTTGGGACTGGTAGGCCGTGATTTAAGGCCCCGATGAGGGATGACGACAGTGCCGGATGTTTTATAGAAGACGAATACACACTTTCTGCCTAACAGCCAAGTGCCACCTTATAAAATTTGACCTATAAAACACAAACATTGGTGCAGTTAGTAGTCTTTCAGCGCTGAGGATAACTTATTGAAAAAGTTAATTATCGTTTATTTTACGTGGGCCCCAGTTTTATATATCGCCTAACTTTTATGTCTCACCCAACCTTATCCACTCACAGACATGGCATCTCGACGTCTGTCTTCGCCCTACCTCACACCCCTCTGGATCTCGAGTAACTTCGCCGCATTAATATGTAATAGCACTTTAAAACTTCATCAGGTAATGTCGACACGAGTGACGCATTTTGCCTGGTTACTTTAACATATCCGGCCATCGAGTCCGATTTCGCGCATTTGTATTCCGCCGGTACGTAAGGAGTGCTTTCGTCCAGCACTTGTGCGCATGCACGATGCTCGTAAACCCATATCGGCCGCTAATTTCGCGCATTTCCTACGACCTTCCCAGCGTGTCGACAAAGGCAAATCTGGAGAGAGCTTCACTAATTCCTCGGTAGTTTCGCAACAGTCGTTGCTAAACTGTTTAGGCCGGACCCATTGTCTCCTAGGACACGCGGTGGACTTTGGCTTTCGTAACCGCGCTTTTTCCGATTTACTATGAAAAGAAATTAAGAAATATAAAGGACACTTGCACGCAGGGTTAAGAAAGAGCGCGGAATAAATTTTAAATGCGTCTAAGAGGAAAAACAGAAAGAAAGCAGTGCTTCTGGATGTAGTCGTGTTCGTCCGATCTGTGTTTACCCCTCAAGCAGGGAGGTCGAACTGGTCCGACGGACACACCCATGAACAAGATATAGAAATAATTGTTAGCTTAGCTTAGGTTAGGTTAGACGTCCTTCTACCTACAACCTGCGTACCGCCATATTCCCTATACTCCATACGAGGACCCGTTGTTTTACTTACCACCTTTGACATACAGCCGCCAGAATATAGGGTAATGTTGCCTATATTCACAACCCTCGTAACTGACAACTTGAGTCATCGTCGCCACACAAAAGCCCACAATTGGAGGAATACAAGAAACTAATTCTATCTAACAGTAAACATGTTAACAGTCGAGGAAGTGTGGCAAAACATGTTAGACCATTGCCCTTCGTGGCCGCTGTGGTACCCCTGGAGATCTGAACGTTGTTCTAAGGCAAGAGAGACCTCTTACGTCAAGTCTGTGACCGGAAGAGTGAGTTTAGCGGGTGTAGGACTGTGAGCCAGTCACCTCCTTGGTTTATCGAGGGTTGTTAGGTAATTTCCCGATCTGTGTACTGAGTCTCAGTCAGCGCCCTCTCTCGAGGGAGAGAAGGGAGGGGGTGATATAAAGAGACGGAGGAGTCTTTCCACTCCAGCGCGTAGACCTAGAGTTTAAGAGGATCTTGGAAAGCCAAAGTGTTATGGTTGAGAGGTTTTTGAATATTTATTATTAATATTTAATCACAGTGTATTCCTGATAAATAGTAGCCTAACCGAACTCGCAACCCCTCCCCCTCACCCTCTCCAACACCCACAAGATAACTACCGTGGCTCACAGTCCATTTCCCGAGCTTGCCAGTTGGATGATGACGTTTAAATGTGTTCAATAATTTGGCAGATATTTTTAAAAACCCGTAAAGGATGTAAAATACAATATTGTCACTCGAAACCTTCTGGCTTGTAGAGTTGTAAAAAAAAGAAATCGAAGAACATTGAAATAAATTTAAAAAATGTGGGAATGGAAAAATCCGTTGCTATGGCAACTGAAACGCACACGATATTATCAACTTCAATCATCTGATCATGTTTACATGTGCACCCATACCATTAGCTCTTGCACAGTAATCGCTATTTCCGTAGTTACAAGCATTTGATTTTTTACTCAACTTTACGCTATTTTGATGTTATAAATTTAGCCTTTAGCAATTATATTTTCATTTCCAGTTGAAACCATTTACATCAATTTATTAACAGTTCAATTTTCTAAATGGTTTATCTAAAACCATTGCATTTTTATTGGCCATTTAGAGAAGTATTTACTGCTGCGATTACAGAAGGATTTAATGCTGTTTACTTTCATTTTACGTCTTATTTCTCGGAAACTATTTTATATATTCGGGGCCTGTTCTTAATTAACGCCCTAAAACCTCCATTTCGAATTTATGTAATGGGTTGAGACAATATCAGAATGTATATGCGGTGTATATCCAGACCTATGGAAGTCTAGTGAGACAAGAATCATGGCTTGCGCCGGTAGGAACGTTACAGTCGGCTACTTCTGTATGAAATCTCGGTCGGCCGTAAACGTTCCATCAATAAAAAGCGCATAAAATGAAATAGCAAAGAAAATCATCTGATTGTCTGTCCAGGAAGCGACTTTCTCGTCCCAAGGTCCGACAAGTCCCAAGATGGCCGTTGCCCTTCGCTAAAGTCTTCCTACTTCTGACTCGGAGACTTATTCGCTGCACAGAATACCAAGTGCTTTTACTTGTAACATTTTGAAGCGACAAACGTGAACTATTTCCCAGCTCGCAATGTACTTTAGTGAGAGCGATGGGAAAGAACAGGGACCAAGGACGTGGCGGGACGTGTGACAAGGCATGCAGGCTTTGCTAAGGCCTGGCCACTTTCGGACAGCACAATGTCTCGTGCTTCCGGTCAGTTTATTTTATTGACAATTGCGGCACATCCGGTCTTATGCCTGGAGTGTACCAAAGGTTTTTAATGTTACAGTGGCCATTTTACTTCCGTTGTCCGCCATTAATACGATCTGCCACTCCTGACAATGAGCCAGGTTACTAAAGCAACCACATTTTACTTCCGTTGTCCGCCATTAATACGATCTGCAACTCCTGATAATGAACCAGGTTACTAAAGCAACCACATTTTACTTCCGTTGTCCGCCATTAATACGATCTGCAACTCCTGACAATGAGCCAGGTTACTAAAGCAACCACATTTTACTTCCGTTGTCCACCATTAATACGATCTGCAAATCCTGACAATGAGCCAGGTTACTAAAGCAACCACATTTTACTTCCGTTGTCCGCCATTAATACGATCTGCAACTCCTGACAATGAGCCAGGTTACTAAAGCAACCACATTTTACTTCCGTTGTCCGCCATTAATACGATCTGCAACTCCTGACAATCAGCCAGGTTACTAAAGCAACCACATTTTACTTCCGTTGTCCGCCATTAATACGATCTGCAACTCCTGACAATGAGCCAGGTTACTAAAGCAACCACATTTTACTTCCGTTGTCCGCCATTAATACGATCTGCAACTCCTGACAATGAGCCAGGTTACTAAAGCAACCACATTTTACTTCCGTTGTCCGCCATTAATACGATCTGCAACTCCTGACAATGAGCCAGGTTACTAAAGCAACCACATTTTACTTCCGTTGTCCGCCATTAATACGATCTGCAACTCCTGACAATGAGCCAGGTTACTAAAGCAACCACATTTTACTTCCGTTGTCCGCCATTAATACGATCTGCAACTCCTGACAATGAGCCAGGTTACTAAAGCAACCACATTTTACTTCCGTTGTCCGCCATTAATACGATCTGCAACTCCTGACAATGAGCCAGGTTACTAAAGCAACCACATTTTACTTCCGTTGTCCGCCATTAATACGATCTGCAACTCCTGACAATGAGCCAGGTTACTAAAGCAACCAAATTTTACTTCCGTTGTCCGCCATTAATACGATCTGCAACTCCTGACAATGAGCCAGGTTACTAAAGCAACCACATTTTACTTCCGTTGTCCGCCATTAATACGATCTGCAACTCCTGACAATGAGCCAGGTTACTAAAGCAACCACATTTTACTTCCGTTGTCCGCCATTAATACGATCTGCAACTCCTGACAATGAGCCAGGTTACTAAAGCAACCACATTTTACTTCCGTTGTCCGCCATTAATACGATCTGCAACTCCTGACAATGAGCCAGGTTACTAAAGCAACCACATTTTACTTCCGTTGTCCGCCATTAATACGATCTGCAACTCCTGACAATGAGCCAGGTTACTAAAGCAACCACATTTTACTTCCGTTGTCCGCCATTAATACGATCTGCAACTCCTGACAATGAGCCAGGTTACTAAAGCAACCACATTTTACTTCCGTTGTCCGCCATTAATACGATCTGCAACTCCTGACAATGAGCCAGGTTACTAAAGCAACCACATTTTACTTCCGTTGTCCGCCATTAATACGATCTGCAACTCCTGACAATGAGCCAGGTTACTAAAGCAACCACATTTTACTTCCGTTGTCCGCCATTAATACGATCTGCAACTCCTGACAATGAGCCAGGTTACTAAAGCAACCACATTTTACTTCCGTTGTCCGCCATTAATACGATCTGCAACTCCTGACAATGAGCCAGGTTACTAAAGCAACCACATTTTACTTCCGTTGTCCGCCATTAATACGATCTGCAACTCCTGACAATGAGCCAGGTTACTAAAGCAACCACATTTTACTTCCGTTGTCCGCCATTAATACGATCTGCAACTCCTGACAATGAGCCAGGTTACTAAAGCAACCATATTTTACTTCCGTTGTCCGCCATTAATACGATCTGCAAATCCTGACAATGAGCCAGGTTACTAAAGCAACCACATTTTACTTCCGTTGTCCGCCATTAATACGATCTGCAACTCCTGACAATGAGCCAGGTTACTAAAGCAACCACATTTTACTTCCGTTGTCCGCCATTAATACGATCTGCAACTCCTGACAATGAGCCAGGTTACTAAAGCAACCACATTTTACTTCCGTTGTCCGCCATTAATACGATCTGCAACTCCTGACAATGAGCCAGGTTACTAAAGCAACCACATTTTACTTCCGTTGTCCGCCATTAATACGATCTGCAACTCCTGACAATGAGCCAGGTTACTAAAGCAACCACATTTTACTTCCGTTGTCCGCCATTAATACGATCTGCAAATCCTGACAATGAGCCAGGTTACTAAAGCAACCACATTTTACTTCCGTTGTCCGCCATTAATACGATCTGCAACTCCTGACAATGAGCCAGGTTACTAAAGCAACCACATTTTACTTCCGTTGTCCACCATTAATACGATCTGCAACTCCTGACAATGAGCCAGGTTACTAAAGCAACCACATTTTCCTTCCGTTGTCCACCATTAATACGATCTGCAACTCCTGACAATGAGCCAGGTTACTAAAGCAACCACATTTTCCTTCCGTTGTCCACCATTAATACGATCTGCAAATCCTGACAATGAGCCAGGTTACTAAAGCAACCACATTTTCCTTCCGTTGTCCACCATTAATACGATCTGCAACTCCTGACAATGAGCCAGGTTACTAAAGCAACCACATTTTACTTCCGTTGTCCGCCATTAATACGATCTGCAACTCCTGACAATGAGCCAGGTTACTAAAGCAACCACATTTTCCTTCCGTTGTCCACCATTAATACGATCTGCAACTCCTGACAATGAGCCAGGTTACTAAAGCAACCACATTTTACTTCCGTTGTCCGCCATTAATACGATCTGCAACTCCTGACAATGAGCCAGGTTACTAAAGCAACCACATTTTACTTCCGTTGTCCGCCATTAATACGATCTGCAACTCCTGACAATGAGCCAGGTTACTAAAGCAACCACATTTTACTTCCGTTGTCCACCATTAATACGATCTGCAACTCCTGACAATGAGCCAGGTTACTAAAGCAACCACATTTTCCTTCCGTTGTCCACCATTAATACGATCTGCAACTCCTGACAATGAGCCAGGTTACTAAAGCAACCACATTTTACTTCCGTTGTCCGCCATTAATACGATCTGCAACTCCTGACAATGAGCCAGGTTACTAAAGCAACCACATTTTCCTTCCGTTGTCCACCATTAATACGATCTGCAACTCCTGACAATGAGCCAGGTTACTAAAGCAACCACATTTTCCTTCCGTTGTCCACCATTAATACGATCTGCAACTCCTGACAATGAGCCAGGTTACTAAAGCAACCACATTTTACTTCCGTTGTCCGCCATTAATACGATCTGCAACTCCTGACAATGAGCCAGGTTACTAAAGCAACCACATTTTACTTCCGTTGTCCACCATTAATACGATCTGCAACTCCTGACAATGAGCCAGGTTACTAAAGCAACCACATTTTACTTCCGTTGTCCGCCATTAATACGATCTGCAACTCCTGACAATGAGCCAGGTTACTAAAGCAACCACATTTTACAATGTACAAGAAATATACAACACGAGCATGAAAACACAATTTCCCACAGTACGAAAGTTTCAACCACGTCGCCATCATCAGGGATTATTCTACACTCAAGTATATATAGGCTTCACAGACTGAGAGAACACTATTGGGATAGAGGAGGTAGATAGTGAACGAGGTAGCGCTTTAAGACAATCTACAGCTGGAAATGCTATTCTAGAAAATAAACACTTGTTTTACCATTGATGTACATTGCATTGCGCGTTAGGGCATTCTCCTACTCTTTCACTCTCACGTTCATTCTTTATGGAGGGTACATTTAGGTTTGGCTTAGATATAGGTAGCACCTCCGGGCACGAGTGATGACGTCACATCGCGTTGCAAGTAACTACTGCAAGAAATCGTCGATTTGTCGCTGTCGCATCAGAACGGCTGCATCTACCGTAAAATAACATCCGACCTGACAATGGGGAAACCTTTTAAGGAAACGTCCCTATCGCGTTTGCTTCTTGTGACCGCACGTGACCCGAAGGCACGTGACACTTTCACCTCGGGAAGAGTTGGTCTATCCGAGCACTTTCCAGACGATGCGATGGCACGTAGGTTAGGTAGGGCCTACTAATTGACCTCATCCTGCGAACGCAACGTGGCCTGGCCTTGGACAGATTTAACAATTTAAAAGGTTAATCGAGACCGAGTAGGCGGGAACAGCTGCTACATTGTTCTATATGACGTAGCAGGCTTCGTCCAGTGCGGAGTTTGGATTTTGCAAGGGGGGGGCTTCACGGAAACTGAGTTCCTTTTAGATTTGTTCATAAAATCGGTTTGTTATTAAGTTACAGAAATTTCAAATACTTAGGGAGTTCATAATTTTTCAAAAACAATAACAGACATATTTTGTACCAAACCTGTACGTATGTTATGAGGTTTAAAAGCTTTAGCTGACACCCTTCTGTACCACATATTTGAGTGTACCTGACACTTATACTTGAGTGTACCTAACACTTATACTTAAGTGTACCTAGCACTTACATTTCGGTGTGCCTGACACTTACACTTGAGTGTACCTGACACTTATTCTTGAATGTATCTGACACTTATACTTGAGTGTACCTGACACTTGAACTTGAGTGTACCTAACACTTATATTTCAGTGTACCTGACACTTATACTTGAGTGTACCTGACACTTATTGTTGAGTGTACCTGACACTTATACTTGAGTGTACCTGACACTCATACTTGAGTGTACCTGACACTTATACTTGAGTGTACCTGACACTTATTCTTGAATGTACCTGACACTTATACTTGAGTGTACCTGACAACCTTTACTTGAGTGTACCTGACACGTATACTTGAGTGTACCTAACACTTATATTTCAGTGTACCTGACACTTATACTTGAGTGCACCTGACACGTATACTTTGAGTGTAGCCTACCCGACAATTATACTTCAGTGTACCTGACATTTATACTTGAGTGTACCTGATACTTATTCTTGAATGTACCTGACACTTATACTTGAGTGTACCTGACACTTATACTTGAGTGTACCTAACACTTATATTTCAGTGTACATGATACTTATACTTGAGTGTACCTGACATTTATACTTGAGTGTGCCTGACATTTATACTTGAGTATACCTGACACTTATACTTGAGTGTACCTGACACTTATACTTGAGTGTACCTGACACTTATACTTGACTGTACCTGACATTTACACTTGAGTGTACCTGATACTTATGCGTGATTGTTCCTGACACCTATACTTGAGTGTACCTGATACTTGATGAAACTGTATAGGGAGAGACTATGGTCTGCATGGGCAGCGCCTGAAGCCTACTCGTACACCATTGTCAAGGGAAGAGCTTCTTTCCCGGAGCGGCCCTACTGACTGCCAATTATAAAAGGCAGATAGACTTCTTCAGGGTCATTTTGTTTGCTGGCTGATAGTTTTCTAACGTTTTATAAATATTCAAGAAACAGTTTCAATTTGTTAGGCTAAGTTGTTTTGCAGCATATATGCCCAACGACGTTCCAGTGTTTTTGTTGCCTATTTAGATTCTTTTATGTTATCTATTATTCTTTAATTTTGCCTCATCTAGAGACTAGAGATAGGGGGGCGACACAGGTGCGAGCGCGCTGTGAGCGGGGCGTGCGTGGACCATCTGAAGCGTAAACCTTCGGGCGTTGAAGCCTGGGAAACATGCCACGGCCCGAAATGGCAAGGACGCGTTTAATTTGAAGACCAGGCGACCTTGAACACGTTTTATGTAGTTTAATAAGGACTGGATATTTCGCTCACTTAAAAAAAACGTTGGTCCGTGTTTGGTGTTTGTCGATTTGTTACTTCTACTAAACCAAACTCGTCCCCGGGGAGACCAATGGCGACGCTCTATCAACGCAACATTGCAGGTGCTTTCCTGGCTTGCGATCGCCTTAACAGCCGATACTGACAGTTCCATAGAGTCAGCTGATATCCCGAGACGTCACTAAATGCAGTCGCGCACAGTTTATTACACTGATAGAACTGTAACAAAGAACTTGACTGCCTACTAGCAGGCACATTCGCTAACCCCCCCCCCCCCCCCCGCTGCTAGTGAGACTATAGTCGGAGTGGCTATGATGGACCATCACGACCCATGGTACCAGTATGGTCGAGACCCCTACCAGAAGTCCGACCTATAGGGATTTGACTGCTCACCTGCCCGTCGACTGCCTCAATGAACATCCTCCTTCGGTGTTCGATCCCTTTCATGTGGCACGGGGGACGTAATGTCACACTCTGGATCGCCTGGTTGACCCACACAGATACCCCCTTGTCTACTAAATTCCAGGCACATTTCTCTTGATCTTCCATTGGCATCCTCTCAGATTTTCTCCCATCTAGGACAGTTAGTTATATAGCACATGCTCCCTCGTTTCAATCGCACCACATCGAATTCTCTACACATTCAAACCTTCTTAGACTGGCTGAGACACAACCACCCTACGTGATATCCAGGGTGCATTAGACCGGCAACAATGCAAGCAGTTAGTCTCCCCTATTACGAAATAAATAAATGCTCGCCTTTATTCTGATTCCTAGAACAATAAATTGCCTTGTGAAACAAACAAAACTCAAACAAACAAGTTAATGTTGGTAGAGTGGAAGGCTTGTATTAATCGAATTATATACGTAACATATTCAATTCTTTATTTTAGTTCTCACTATCCCTATATATATATATATATATATATATATATATATATATATATATATATATATATATATATATATATATATATATAACCTTGCAAAACTGTTTTCTTGTATTCACTTAGCACTTTCACTATATGTACTTAAACAAGAATCTTACTTGGTATTTATGTGAGTTAACTTTCAAAGATTGGTCGTATCTCCATCACCAAGCATCACTGACCGGGGGTTGTAGTAGACTGCGACCAATCTTTGAAAGTCAACTCACATAAATACCAAGTAAGATTTTTGTGTAAGTACATATAGTGAAAGTGATATATATATATATATATATATATATAGGCTATATATATTATAACGAAATTCATTAAGTTAAGAAGGCTGTTGGTAAAATTATTTGAATTTGTGAAATATCCCGAGCTAGCGCTAGTCTATTGTCACATCTAACGGCCGAAATAATTTGCTGCACACACACCTGCAAATTATAAATAAAAATAATTCGAAAGGGCTTCATTGTATGTAAACTAAGACGTGCCTCGTTCATGGGAGAGAAGCTTTACCTAGACATCCACGGACCAGGGAGATTTATGACTAGGAATCCCTGAGAATACAGAAAAACACATGCACCTGAGGGAAAGTTCAACAAATTCCCAAGAAGGCCGAGGGAAGCGTCAAAATTTCATAGGCTAGCCAGAGTTTAAAAGCACAAGGAAGCCAATCAAATTTGAAGAGGGGATGAAACACAAACGGATACGATCCAAGAGGATGTTCAGGAAAAACAGTCAATTTTCAGTACTCGAAAGGGTCAAGTGGTAGGACTCGAGGAGAAGTAATGTTCAGTTTTTAGTAAGAAGTATCAAATTCAAACAAGTAACGTGGAAATTTAAAGTAAGGGAGATTATTAAATAGAAAGTGAAGTATAAAGAGGGAGATTAAAGGGTAACAAGTTAGATTAAAATAAGGGAGTGATTAATAAAGTCAGTTACGAAGTAGAAGCATTTCGAGAAATTAGGAAAAGTGAAATTGATAGGAAGTATTACTAAGTGAATTTGTGTCAAGTGAAGTAAAATAAGGAACCACGCAAGTAATAAACAATACATTTATTTTAACTTAAAGCCAACTCTTTAAAACCAAACATTTAAGAACATTTAAACTTTTATAAATTCATTAAAAAGTCATAGTTAACTGAAATATAAAATTTATCAAACCAAGTGCAGTAACTTATACACGCCCTTAGATAGCCAAAAGTAATTTTAGAATTGTAAAAAAAATCAATAGTAAAATAAGAGTCTTAATGCCTATCGGCAAATATTAGAGATAGTAAAACGAATTATATGAACTACCTGTAAATGCAATATTGATCTCAGGATAAAATAAATCTGTAATTATAAAAGCAAGTAGCGGGATTATTAGTTTAATTTCCTAAGAGTCAAAATATCCTGTAGAGAAGCATTAAGTGAAGGTACGTTATATATCAATTGTCGCCCAATGTGGATGGCTAAGGTTCGTTATAAAATATATATATATATATATATAATAAATTAAAAATATTTCATAAACAAGAATACTTTTAATGAATATATTTATTCTTAAAATAAATATATTTTAAGAATAAATATATTCATTAAAAGTATTCTTGTTTATGAAATATTTTTAATTTATTAACTATATTACAAGAAAACATATCACCATATTTAATATATATATATATATATATATATATATAGGCTATATATATTTCAAATTTTCAATCGTTAATAAAATACTTTTTATTCGTCCACTCAAGTTCAAATACATTTTTAAAACTTGTAGGGGATGACACCTGATGTTAATACAGTTTTTAAAATATTAATTAATTAATTGAATTTAATTAATTAACTTTAATTTTATATGTGAGAAAAAAAATTCACAAAGGAGCAAGGTATGCAATATAGTTATTTCGTCCCATTTAGCTTAAAATAAGTGATAACATATATTTTTATAAAACCACTGATTTCATGTTATAGGTTATGTGGTGGAACCGCTGCTTTAACGCACAGGTTGTTACTTTATTTATACTAATTGTAATTATTTAATGAAGAATAACTAAAATAAAATACTTCTATGTTGACCCAAGTAGGAACATTTTTATATCAATAAAAAGATTGTTGTTTATATTATTTGTTAAATAGAAAAACCTAAAAAGCAGGCATCTATATCTCGGTTCTAAGTTCTGGTGACCTGGCGAGGATACCAGACGCTACGGTAATACCTAAAAAGCAGGCATCTATATCTCGGTTCTAAGTTCTGGTGACCTGGCGAGGATACCAGACGCTACGGTAATACCTAAAAAGCAGGCATCTATATCTCGGTTCTAAGTTCTGGTGACCTGGCGAGGATACCAGACGCTACGGTAATACCTAAAAAGCAGGCATCTATATCTCGGTTCTAAGTTCTGGTGACCTGGCGAGGATACCAGACGCTACGGTAATACCTAAAAAGCAGGCATCTATATCTCGGTTCTAAGAAGCAGGCATCTATATCTCGGTTCTAAGTTCTGGTGACCTGGCGAGGATACCAGACGCTACGGTAATACCTAAAAAGCAGGCATCTATATCTCGGTTCTAAGTTCTGGTGACCTGGCGAGGATACCAGACGCTACGGTAATACCTAAAAAGCAGGCATCTATATCTCGGTTCTAAGAAGCAGGCATCTATATCTCGGTTCTAAGTTCTGGTGACCTGGCGAGGATACCAGACGCTACGGTAATACCTAAAAAGCAGGCATCTATATCTCGGTTCTAAGTTCTGGTGACCTGGCGAGGATACCAGACGCTACGGTAATACCTAAAAAGCAGGCATCTATATCTCGGTTCTAAGAAGCAGGCATCTATATCTCGGTTCTAAGTTCTGGTGACCTGGCGAGGATACCAGACGCTACGGTAATACCTAAAAAGCAGGCATCTATATCTCGGTTCTAAGAAGCAGGCATCTATATCTCGGTTCTAAGTTCTGGTGACCTGGCGAGGATACCAGACGCTACGGTAATACCTAAAAAGCAGGCATCTATATCTCGGTTCTAAGAAGCAGGCATCTATATCTCGGTTCTAAGTTCTGGTGACCTGGCGAGGATACCAGACGCTACGGTAATACCTAAAAAGCAGGCATCTATATCTCGGTTCTAAGAAGCAGGCATCTATATCTCGGTTCTAAGTTCTGGTGACCTGGCGAGGATACCAGACGCTACGGTAATACGTGTGACAGGCTGGTCCTTCGAATTACGTTGAATAAATATTTCCTTTAAACAAAATGAAATGGTCGAAAGGCGGGAAAATAATTAGGTTTATTTACTGTCAACAACATTAAGAAATGCTTGAATCTTTAATTTGTGTTTTTTGTTCTATAAATAGCTGTCTGTCGAGGAAATGTCATTGACGCACTCGGCCCATGGAACTTACGTGTAATTACACAGAAATGACATTTGTTTACGTGGATTGTTAACGAGGCAAATACTTTCCTTTGAGATAAAGCGTTCCGCTATATGAAGTTCCAAACATCCCCGATAGAGTGATGAGAGCGGAGGACCCAACACAGGGATCACTGGGTGAGCCTTGAACGCAAGAGAGAACGGAAGTAAATATGATGAACTCCAGCACATCTCAGGTTTAACTTCCACTTCCAGGCTTCTTGTGCCAATTGAACTGTGCAACTAATCATTGCTCGAATGGCTAGCGTATATTTCACTCAAAACCTTAATCGGTTTAATGGGATTGCAGGTAAATGCAACTCCGCCTATAGAGTTACGTAACCGATCAGCTGTTCATCAGGTCGATAAAACGATAAATGCGTTTAGTTAAAAGGTCGGGTAAGGCAAGTCGCCTTAGGCACGTAGAGTCTTGCAGGTTTTAATCCTTAGGCAGCTTAAACATAAATTCCATTCTATTTGAGAATTTCTAAACTTTTCCTAAACATTTTGACGTGCTAGTACGACCGTAGATATTTGGTTAAATCACTATGCTAAGGTTATATAATAAGCAGCGGTATAGACAGCTTCCGTACAAGTCCCTCTCCCCCCTCACCGTGCTTACCCCTTATGTACCTACGAGTTCATACTTCATCTGTCTCTAAACATTTTGACGTGCTAGTACGACCGTAGATATTTGGTTAAACCACTATGCTAAGGTTATATAATAAGCAGCGGTATAGACAGCTTCCGTACAAGTCCCTCTCACCCCTCACCGTGCTTACCCCTTATGTACCTACGAGTTCATACTTCATCTGTCTCTAAACATTTTGACGTGCTAGTACGACCGTAGATATTTGGTTAAACCACTATGCTAAGGTTATATAATAAGCAGCGGTATAGACAGCTTCCGTACAAGTCCCTCTCCCCCCTCACCGTGCTTACCCCTTATGTACCTACGAGTTCATACTTCATCTGTCTCTAAACATTTTGACGTGCTTACGACCGTAGATATTTGGTTAAACCACTATGCTAAGGTTATATAATAAGCAGCGGTATAGACAGCTTCCGTACAAGTCCCTCTCCCCCCTCACCGTGCTTACCCCTTATGTACCTACGAGTTCATACTTCATCTGTCTCTAAACAGATGGACGAAAGTTTTTATCGAGACTGAGTGATATTTTATAGAACAAATGAAATATATAAAGCCTAACCTAACCTAACCCAACCTGAACTGACGTAACCTAACATGACCTGATTTAACCTAACCCAACCCACAATATCAAGAGCATAGTGGTACAATATATTACAATAAAAATATTGGTAAAAACACCAATGCCACAAAAATCATCAAAAATAAGTAATACTGTAATACAAGTTACCTAAGATCAAAAACTTTTTGCACATTTCGATTACTAAGTCATCATTACTAGAGGGTCATATTACAAAATTACAATCTAGAATACAATACTTTACGAACTAGATTGACATTCTTAGGTAAATTGTAATAGTAGTTAATTTTTGTGGTATTTGGGGTCTTGCCAGTATTTTGATTACAGCCTAACCCAACCTGCCTGATTTGAAACAAACAACCTGACGAAACCTAACCTGAACTGATCTAACCTCCGGTAACCTCATCTAACACAACCTCACCTGTCCTGACGAAACCTAACCTGAACTGATCTAACCTAAACCAGGTAACCTCATATAACCTAATCTCTGTCCTGGCCTAACATAACCTGAACTGATCTAACCTAAACTAAAAAATCTGATCTAACCTAACCTAACCTAACCTGTCCTGACGTAACCTAGCCTGAACTGATCTAGCCTAAAGTAAGTAACCTGATCCAACCTAACCCAACCCAACCTAGCCTGCCCTGACCTAACCTAACCTAACAAGGTTCAGTGCAAAACACAGCGCTTAAACGCTGCGACTCTCCCAACATAAAACGACTAGTTTCCCAAAGTAGGTCCTATTGCCCAACTGAAGAAGTTAGGTTCGATCAGATGGACTTTGTTTGGGGTTAGTTTGAGACGGCTTCGATAAGCCGAGAAAAGCATCAGCTGTTTACCAAAGACGTTCTGCAGCTGGTAAAATACTACGCACCATTTTCTAACACGTGATTATTTACAGCAATCTAATTATTTATAGAAATGATTGGATAATTTCTGAGCATCTGTAACTAATTTATTTACAAACAGCTTCGCTCTAGATATTGCCTGTGCAAACACCGTGCGTCACTGCTCGGCCCGGGCAGCAGGTGGTCCCGTGAGCTGCTTTGTGTAACCATTCGCCTCGCTACTTCTGCCGCTCGTTACTTTGCAATTAACAACATTAAGGGGTAAACTTAGGGCTTCGTCGTCTGTTCAAGGCGCGGGCGAGCCTCCCATCAATCAATCGGTGTAGCTAACATGTAACACGGCCCCTGAGTATACCGATCCGCTTCACCCCATGACGATTGCCCATGTGAAGCTCGCGCTGTCCAGAAAGCAGGAGATTAATTCTAATAAAGCAGAAGAAGGATAAGTGTGTGGGGATGGATTTACCTAGGACCAAGGCAAGGACATGATCCCCTGGTACAGTGAATAGGGCAAATAAGGGCATCGTGTAAAAGGGTACTGCTCTCAACAACAGTGAAGACATATGTCTGCCAGCTTCCCAGTGAGGCCGCACTGGACAGTGACAGTTTGAAGGACGAAGGAAGACATATGTCTGCCAGCTTCCCAGTGAGGCCGCACTGGACAGTGACAGTTTGAAGGACGAAGTAAGACATATGTCTGCCAGCTTCCCAGTGAGGCCGCACTGGACAGTGACAGTTTGAAGGACGAAGGAAGACATATGTCTGCCAGCTTCCCAGTGAGGCCGCACTGGACAGTGACAGTTTGAAGGACGAAGGAAGACATATGTCTGCCAGCTTCCCAGTGAGGCCGCACTGTGCATCACTGGACAGTGACAGTTTGAAGGACGAAGGAAGATATATGTCTGCCAGCTTCCCAGTGAGGCCGCACTGTGCATCACTGGACAGTGACAGTTTGAAGGACGAAGGAAGATATATGTCTGCCAGCTTCCCAGTGAGGCCGCACTGTACATCACTGGACAGTGACAGTTTGAAGGAGGAAGGAAATACTTGCAACCCTTGTGTAGTTGTATAAACAGCTTCCCTTCCGCCTTACTGTAATAACTCAGGTCGGCCTAGAACGCCGACTGGATGTGTACAGCTTTCATGCTTGCCGACAGGTTCCCTCTGTCGCGTGGGACGGAAGGTGTGCCCTACGTAGTGCGTGGTTAGGATTGGCAAACAATCACCGCCCCAACGCATCACTCTAATGACCGCGGATCGTACAGTTCAAGGTTCTGTGGCGACCACACTAAAATTAGGCAGTAGGAACGAATGTAAACAGATAGTGTGAGTTTTTGCAAGAGAATTAAGCACGTGACGTCACCAAGGACTTGGCACTGAGAACAAGCATATGTTGCTTGATATACCAGGAATTATTTTAGTAAGGTTTTGGGATGTTGGCGCTAACGTATAAAGTGAAAGACTTGAGTGAGCGTGCCTAGGCCTCCTATTCTTAATATAAATATAAAGTTGGTTTACCAGTGAACGATAGTGTGCTTGATAATGCTATATAGCCACCTTAGTTTCTAGTTCCTCTACTGTAACACAATTTTAACATAGACCTAGAAGTATTTATTTACTCTTAGACAAATTTTCAGTGTCTTCAGAAGACACCTCTGAAGATGTTACCATTGTTACGGAAAATTCATACGTGTAGCTAGTAAACAAAATAACGCATTGTGGGTTGTCTGCCTTATACTTGGACGGCTTTGTGATACACACTGTGCGTCGCAGTGACGTGTTTGGAAGCCACCCAAACAAACGGGTTGCCATGGTTACTTAGCCTCTGTCAAGAGTCAATGTCAATCATGGCCCTATGGGTAGCTTGCATAGAGCGAACGTGTAAATTACGGTAATTTAAGGTGGATAGCAAATGGCCGGTGCTAATCACACAACATTGCGTGTTCAATGCGAAACGCATATTAAGATTGAAAAATAAGACAGCTGCGAAACACGCACTGGTGACGTCACAATGGCCATTTTGCAAAAAGCTACCGATTATCTATTTATCTTACTCCCTCATAAGCAACGGAAAAGGTTTAATGTACTCACCTACGTCACAAAAACACATGTTATCTGACACAGCCTTGCTGTCGGTTGGTTGAGTACCTGGTCGCAATCCACCTGTCCCGATCGTACACAAACGAACCCACATTCACAGTGAACTCGGCGTTCCGAGATTAAAATGTATTTATAGAACGGGGAATAAATAAATAATCATAATCGATTGATAAATAGTAGATTAGCGTATTAATAGGCCAAACGAAGGCCACGTGTGACTAACATGTGGCCGGAAAGCGTTGTTTCTCTTTCTCGCAAACTTTCGATGGCTTACTAAGCAAAAACAGAGGCCGAGGTCCATCCCTTTCTGTTCCATAGTTCCAAGGCAAAATGATGTTTTTAAATTTCCTTATGGCGGTTTTAAAATTGTTAGAAAGCTGGCGCATTTAAAGTAATTGTTAAACTATAAAAAACTATAATCGACACATTATAAGGACATCTTATAATCCTTCCGAGAAGGGCATCCCCTTCTCTTGGTGGCCTCTTGATTTCATTATATTTTATTGAACATTAGAAGAAGAGGTACTAATGGAGGAAGAGTGAGAAGAGGTACTAGTGGAGGTAGAGTGAGAAGAGGTACTAATGGTGTGCGAGTGAGAAGAGGTACAAATGGACGACGAATGAGAAAAGGTACTAGTGGAGGGCGAGTAAGAAGAGGTACTAGCGGAGGGTGAGTAAGAGGAGGTACAAGTGGAGGACGAGTGAGAAGAAGTACAGGCGGAGAACGATTGAGAAGAAGTAATAGTGGAGGACGAGTCAGAAGAGGTACTAGTGGAGGTAGAGTGAGAAGAGGTACTAATGGTGTGCGAGTGAGAAGAGGTACAAATGGACGACGAATGAGAAAAGGTACTAGTGGAAGGCGAGTAAGAGGAGGTACAAGTGGAGAACGAGTGAGAAGAAGTACAGGCGGAGAACGATTGAGAAGAAGTAATAGTGGAGGACGAGTCAGAAGAGGTACTAGTGGAGGTAGAGTGAGAAGAGGTACTAATGGTGTGCGAGTGAGAAGAGGTACAAATGGACGACGAATGAGAAAAGGTACTAGTGGAGGGCGAGTAAGAAGAGGTACTAGCGGAGGGCGAGTGAGAAGAGTTACTAGCAGATTGCTAGTGAGAAGAGGTACTCGTGGAGGGCAAGTGAGAAGAGGTACAAGTGGAGGGCGAGTGAGAAGAGGTACTAGCAGATTGCTAGTGAGAAGAGGTACTAGTGGAGGGCAAGTGAGAAGAGGTACAAGTGGAGGGCGAGTGAGAAGAGGTACTAGCAGATTGCTAGTGAGAAGAGGTACTAGTGGAGGGCAAGTGAGAAGAGGTGCAAGTGGAGGACAAGTGAGAAGAACTAGCAGTGGAGGACGAGTGAGAAGAAGTACAGGTGGAGGACGAGTGAGACGAGCTACTAGTAGAGGACGAGTGAGAAGAGGTACAAGTGGAGTACGATTGAGAAGAGGTGACAGTGGAGGACGAGTGAGAAGAAGTACTAGTGGAGGACGAGTCAGAAGAGGTACTAGTGAAGGGCGAGTGAGAAGAGGTACTAGTTGAGGGCGAGTGAGAAGATGTACTAGTTTTGGGCGAGTGAGAAGAGGTACTAGTTGAGGGCGAGTGAGAAGAGGTACTAGCGGAGAGCGAGTGAGAAGAGGTACTAGTTGAAGGCGAGTGAGAAAAGGTACTATTGGAGGGCGAGTGAGAAGAGGTACTAGCGGTGGGCGAGTGAGAAGAGGTACTAGTGTAGGGCGAGTGAGAAGAGGTACTAGTGGAGGGCGAGTGAGAAGAGGTACTAGCGGTGGGCGAGTGAGAAGAGGTACTAGTGTAGGGCGAGTGAGAAGAGGTACTAGTGGAGGGCGAGTGAGAAGAGGTACTAGCGGTGGGCGAGTGAGAAGAGGTACTAGTGTAGGGCGAGTGAGAAGAGGTACTAGCGGTGGGCGAGTGAGAAGAGGTACTAGTGTAGGGCGAGTGAGAAGAGGTACTAGCGGTGGGCGAGTGAGAAGAGGTACTAGCGGTGGGCGAGTGAGAAAAGGTACTAGTGTAGGGCGAGTGAGAAGATGTACTAGTTTTGGGCGAGTGAGAAGAGGTACTAGTGAAGGGCGAGTGAGAAGAGGTACTAGTGGAGGGCGAGTGAGAAGAGGTACTAGTTGAGGGCGAGTGAGAAGAGGTACTAGTGTAGGGCGAGTGAGAAGAGGTACTAGTTGAGGGCGAGTGAGAAGAGGTACTAGTTGAGGGCGAGTGAGAAGAGGTACTAGTTGAGGGCGAGTGAGAAGAGGTACTAGCGGAGAGCGAGTGAGAAGAGGTACTAGTTGAAGGCGAGTGAGAAAAGGTACTATTGGAGGGCGAGTGAGAAGAGGTACTAGCGGTGGGCGAGTGAGAAGAGGTACTAGTGTAGGGCGAGTGAGAAGAGGTACTAGTGGAGGGCGAGTGAGAAGAGGTACTAGCGGTGGGCGAGTGAGAAGAGGTACTAGTGTAGGGCGAGTGAGAAGAGGTACTAGTGGAGGGCGAGTGAGAAGAGGTACTAGCGGTGGGCGAGTGAGAAGAGGTACTAGCGGTGGGCGAGTGAGAAGAGGTACTAGTGTAGGGCGAGTGAGAAGAGGTACTAGCGGTGGGCGAGTGAGAAGAGGTACTAGTGTAGGGCGAGTGAGAAGAGGTACTAGCGGTGGGCGAGTGAGAAGAGGTACTAGCGGTGGGCGAGTTAGAAGAGGTACTAGTGGAGGGCGAGTGAGAAGAGGTACTAGTGTAGGGCGAGTGAGAAGAGGTACTAGTTGAGGGCGAGTGAGAAGAGGTACTAGTTGAGGGCGAGTGAGAAGAGGTACTAGTTGAGGGCGAGTGAGAAGAGGTACTAGCGGAGAGCGAGTGAGAAGAGGTACTAGTTGAAGGCGAGTGAGAAAAGGTACTATTGGAGGGCGAGTGAGAAGAGGTACTAGCGGTGGGCGAGTGAGAAGAGGTACTAGTGTAGGGCGAGTGAGAAGAGGTACTAGTGGAGGGCGAGTGAGAAGAGGTACTAGCGGTGGGCGAGTGAGAAGAGGTACTAGTGTAGGGCGAGTGAGAAGAGGTACTAGTGGAGGGCGAGTGAGAAGAGGTACTAGCGGTGGGCGAGTGAGAAGAGGTACTAGCGGTGGGCGAGTGAGAAGAGGTACTAGTGTAGGGCGAGTGAGAAGAGGTACTAGCGGTGGGCGAGTGAGAAGAGGTACTAGTGTAGGGCGAGTGAGAAGAGGTACTAGCGGTGGGCGAGTGAGAAGAGGTACTAGTGTAGGGCGAGTGAGAAGAGGTACTAGTGGAGGGCGAGTGAGAAGAGGTACTAGCGGTGGGCGAGTGAGAAGAGGTACTAGCGGTGGGCGAGTGAGAAGAGGTACTAGTGTAGGGCGAGTGAGAAGAGGTACTAGCGGTGGGCGAGTGAGAAGAGGTACTAGTGTAGGGCGAGTGAGAAGAGGTACTAGCGGTGGGCGAGTGAGAAAAGGTACTAGCGGTGGGCGAGTGAGAAGAGGTACTAGTGGAGGGCGAGTGAGAAGAGGTACTAGCGGTGGGCGAGTGAGAAGAGATATTTTATTGACTGAAAAAGGAACAGGGGTTTGAATGTCTCTCCATTATCCAAGTGGGAGTGCATAGGACAGGGTCGTGTTGGTGTAGCATCTCGTATTGCCAGCAACAGATACGGCCGGCCACAAGTAACTGTATAGCTTACTGTGAAGCCTTGCCGTAGCGACTTCACACTCCGTTGCACCTCCGTTCACTTATCTCGATCGACAACTGTAACTTGAACACGTGTTCAATCACGAGGATATTTATATGTTCAAGGTCGTTCGAGGGCGACGGCGTTCTTCACCACCCCTCCCTTAGCCTGCTCTAGTTATACTGCGTACGCTACTGGTACTGCTGTAACCACCGTAAAGATTTACCAGATGATGTAAAGTTATGCCACCATCCCTCCGACATGTATACTCCATAGAGTTAGACTGGGGTGACTTGAATGCCAAGAGCGGTGATGGGGCGCTAGGAAGGAGGGAATGGTTCGACATGGGACAGACAGATTGCTCTGATCTTAGATCGGAGGCGTTTCTGTGTGTTTAGTTTCAAATAGAGTCATGGGTTTAGTTTTTCTATTTGTATGACGTCGCCGAGGCCAATACCTTTACGCAATAATGGATCAAAATTTAAAATAAAATGTCGTCGCCCTCCATCCCAGGCATAGAGCAGTGAATATTTAACTAGATACAATGAGAGCGCGGGAATCCGGCCACATACCTTACCTGTCTGCCTGTACACGCAGTTATATTCAAAATATAAAAATAGGACACCCTATGAAATAAAAAATCGGAGGTCCTCTATCTTTCACGTAGATCGTCTAGTCTTCCTGGATGTCCTCTAGCTTTCATGAAAGTCCTTAAGCTGTCCTGGAGAGCCTTTAGCCATCCATAGGTCGTCTAGCTTTCCTGGAGGACATTTAGCCTTCCTGGAAGTCTTCTAACCTCCCTGCAGCTGATCTAGCATCCACGTGGATCTTCTAGCCTTCCTAGAGGTCTTCTAGCTTTCATGGAGGTTCTCCAGCTTTCATGGAAGTCATATAGCTATCATGGACATCCTTCAACCATCCTCTAGGTCCTCTACCTTTCCCGTAGGGCATCTAGTCTTCCTGGATGTTGTGTAGCTTCCTGGAGGTCATCTATTCTTTGCACAGATCCTCTAACCTCCCTGCAGCTGATCTAGCCTTCTCGTAAATCCTCTAACCTTCCTGAAGCAACTGTACTAGTAATACTGTACATGTACCTGATTAGTTTCCACGCTTGTATGGAAGGTTAGCTTTATGCGCTGTGTATAAGCCAGCAGTACGACCACCCCACTACACACTACTTGCTATATGTTTTGGTTTACACAATGCTAATAATTATGAATATTTGTTTAATGAAATTTGTTGTGAACGATCTGTTATTTCACTACGTACGTTAATGTTTGTTTTCGTAATGCAGATAATTGTTGAACAATTTATCAACAATTAGGAATTTTATCACGTGATCAAACAACGTATTCCTATTGTTGAGCACGTGACAAGATTGCTGTACAAGTGAATGAATAACGATTTCTCGTTGTTAAACATTTGCGTTGTGTTTGTTTGAAACATAAAATCTGTATTACTCGAAAATAACACGTTTACAATATGCTAGCAGTGTGCGAAATAAGGCATCTTGGGCATTAATTCGGTGACCATTGGAGGACATCGTCACATATCCTTAAGGTTTAAGAGAAAACTAGACAACCTGTTCGCAGTGAGCTTATAAAGAGAGAGTGAAGCTTTCGAATTTGGATTAAGCCAGGGGGAATGGAGGGGATGTACAGACTCCAAGGTAGAAAGATTCAGAAATAAGAAAACATATTCAGAGAAACGACCCCAAACGGTGAAGGTTGTCAGTAGAGAAGCTATTCGTATGTAATGTTAGTATGAAGTGTGTGGATCCGTTACAGACAGGATAAACGGTTTAATCACCAAAAGAATAATTGGCGAGCCAAGTTCACTTGGACGGTTCTTACAGGAGGCGTGAGCCTGAAAACGTTATTTTGTTAGGCTATTGCACAGATGGTAATATTTGTGGAACTGAAGAGTCACACGCTACCCCTCATCTTGCAAACACTGTGTACCCTGCCTTGGATGCGATCTCCCACAACTAAACATTGGGTCATACTTTGATGGGGAGCTCAAGGCCTCAGAAATACTGTACATTTGGGACCTTCTAAAGCCTACAATTCCAAACAAGAGATCTCAACTCTATGATCACCACGGTGCTTAGACATTGTCGAGCCCGCTACAGACTGCTACTAGCAAGCTAGCCATTAGGAACCTTCTAAAGCCTACAATTCCAAACGAGAGATCGCAACTCTATGGTCACCACGGTGCTTAGACATTGTCGAGCCCGCTACAGACTGCTACTAGCAAGCTAGCCATTTGGAACCTTCTAAAGCCTACAATTCCAAACGAGAGATCGCACTCTATGATCACCACGGTGCTTAGACATTGTCGAGCCCGCTACAGACTGCTACTAGCAAGCTAGCCATTTGGAACCTTCTAAAGCCTACAATTCCAAACGAGAGATCGCAACTCTATGATCACCACAGTGCTTAGACTTTGTCGAGCCTGCTACAGACTACTGCTAGCAAGCTAGCCTTCCATACAAACTGGCGTGGCCGCACAGAAAGGGCGACTTTCTCCAACTTTCTCCTACAGGACTGTCCAGTAATTAATGTGAAGTCTGCCAAAGGCCAGGCATTCCGAACGCTTCCTCGCCTCACTACAATTATGGCAGTTTTTAAAATGAGATCCGTAATAACGTGTTTTGACGTACAACGATTTAACCTGTCAGACATGCACTCCATGAAAGTTTCTCGCTAATAATGGAGACGTCCAGAGAAACGGCGACGGAGCTGGTTCCTTCATTCTCTAGACAATTACATTTGCAGTCGCTAACATTAAAGAGAGAACTATTCTTGCGATAAAACGTCTTATCTACTGAACCTATTTCATTTAATTCTATCTATTAGTTCTCTCTCTCTCGCTCCCTCTCTCTCTCCCTCTCTCTCTCTCTCACTCTGTGTGTGTGTGTGTATATATATATATATATATATATATATATATATATATATATATATATATATATGTATATATATATACAATTTTTCAATCGTTAATAAAATACTTTTTACCTATCCACTCAAGTTGAAATACCTTTTTTTAAACTTGCAGTGGATGGCACTTGTATTTAATACAGTTTTTTCACATATTAATTCATTAATTAGATTTAATTAATTAATTTTCGTTTTATATGGGAGAAAACGTTTTCACAAAAGGGGGAAAGGTATGCAATATAGTTATTTCGTCCTATTTGGTTTAAAATAAGTGATAACATATGATTTCATAAAATAGCTGATTTTATGTTATATGTTATGTGGTAGAACAGCTGATTCAAGACATAGGTTATGTTACTTTGTTTATATTAATTGTAATTATTTAATAAGAAGTAGCTAAAATAAAATTCATCTTTCTTGACGTAACTAGGAATTGACTTCTTTTGTTCAAATTGCTTGTTCTAATAAGCACATAGCACTGTTATTTACTGTTACTATATAATTTGAAAAGAAAAATATACAATTCCTGGTTATTGACCTGATTTGGTGTAGAGGGTAGATGGAGGCAGGCCAGGACTCCTTCGGTCCAAGCCGGCTACACACAAAGAGGAACTGCAAGGCGCGATATGATCCGGCCGTTTGTGTAGACGGCTCTTGAGCACGTAATGGAATCATGAGCGAGTTGAAAGCGGTGATAGTGCATCTCTCCGATGATCAAAATATTCCAATGATATTTTTTATTTTTAAGAAAGGATCACGGTCGAAGGGATCTGATGGTTTAGTAAGCAGGTAGAGGCAGAAAATCCCGGAAGGGTTACCAAGTAGACCTCAACACTTCCACCTCCTACACTTACAGACACGGCTGTTCTCATCTTGAGTCATGGTGGAGGTTATTAGTAGCAGAAAGGTTTTCTATGTTGAGGGAGTAATAGCCTAACCTAAACTAACAAGTATTTCTATAGTGCATGTGTGTTCCCGTCGGACCTCTTCAACCTGACTCCAACGCGGACCATCGGACCAGTTCGACCTCGTTGCTTGAGGGGTCGACACAGAGAGGACGGATTCGTCTACACCCGTTAAAAGAGTTGAGTGGAGTTAAAATCTTGAAGCGTGGCCGCCATTAAGGTTATTCAAGTGATTTCAACGTGTATAAACAAAGGTGGCCTAATTGCTCGGGTAAATATGTATTTACATGGTCCAGTAATTGTTAGCTACGACTGGCTCCAAATTGGAACTTGGTTTCTACGTATATTACGGAAAAGTATATTCTAAACAAGTAGGAAATGATTTGAAATTTCGCAAACAGTAAACAGTGGTTAAAACTTACTTTAATTAACTTCACTTACGTAAGAGCAATGAATCTATTACGTACAACCTAAGCAGATATTCTATTGCTAGGAATGCAAAATAAATTTTTAATAATTGAATACACCGTGAAATATTGTTGTCTTTACAAAGGATTACACAGGTGTTTTTGCGTTGAGGTTATGTTTGTATTTTTTCTCAACTTTATTCGCGGTTTACGGATCTCGGCATTTAAACCCACTTTTGTCTCGTTTAGAGAATGTTTTAATAATATTTGTATAAAGGAGAGAATGACAGACAGAATCGATGGTCAAGTGGCTCTATGACTGTAACAAATGCAGTACAAGCAGTAAGTTAGTTAGTTACAGTAGTCTGGAAGCACAGAAAGTTTTACTTATCACTAAAATTAGTAGAAGCGTCGCCCAAGGAATAGGGATTACGTCCTGGAGGAGGATATCTAGAGGTTATTAAATTAATTGGGGAACAACAACAAAATAAGGTCTAGTTGTAAAATCCAGAAGGTTCAATGGAAGTATGCTCTAGGATTAGAACCAAAGCATAAAATGTAGTGCAGGGGTCCAACCTTTTAGACCCTGCAACCCTCTTTTTAGGCTGAGCATTTTGGCGACCCCCAGTTTTAACGTTAAAACAATAATAAAAACACTACAACAATTGTTGAACAGTTGTTGTTACTCACAATAATACCTGTGTAGACAAATTTTGGGTAGGTATCCCAAAGGAATACCCAGAGCTGTCCACAATAGCGTTAAAACCTCTGACACCATTGTCTACGTCTTGCAACTGTGGACAAGCATTCTCATTAATGGTGAATTTAAAATCAAATCAAGAAATCACTGAAAATAAGATTGATTTGTGTGTTACAAAAACCATTCCAGACATTCAAAAATTGCTTGATTCCAAACAAGCTCTAGTTTCTCTTTAACAGAATAAATAAGCGTAAAAGTTTATCATAATGTGAGTGTATCGTTTTTTAATAAAAATACAGATTAGTTTCACTTTTTCTCCGTCACCACGCTAACCCCCAAGACACATTCTGTGATCCCCCCTGGTGTGTGGGAAGGCGAGAAAGAAATGTCTAGGGGTACAACGAGGGAGTAAAGTCCGTGGGACATCCAAAGGGTAACGTTTAGGGGTATAATTCGGAGAAAACCACTCGGTAGCTTGTAAGGATAGGATGTGGGGGAACGTGGGACATCCAAAGGGTAACGTTTAGGGGTATAATTCGGAGAAAACCACTCGGTAGCTTGTAAGGATAGGATGTGGGGGAACGTGGGACATCCAAAGGGTAACGTTTAGGGGTATAATTCGGAGAAAACCATTCGGTAGCTTGTAAGGATAGGATGTGGGGAACGTGGGACATCCAAAGGGTAACGTTTAGGGGTATAATTCGGAGAAAACCACTCGGTAGCTTGTAAGGATAGGATGTGGGGGAACGTGGGACATCCAAAGGGTAACGTTTAGGGGTATAATTCGGAGAAAACCACTCGGTAGCTTGTAAGGATAGGATGTGGGGGAACGTGGGACATCCAAAGGGTAACGTTTAGGGGTATAATTCGGAGAAAACCACTCGGTAGCTTGTAAGGATAGGATGTGGGGGAACGTGGGACATCCAAAGGGTAACGTTTAGGGGTATAATTCGGAGAAAACCATTCGGTAGCTTGTAAGGATAGGATGTGGGGAACGTGGGACATCCAAAGGGTAACGTTTAGGGGTATAATTCGGAGAAAACCACTCGGTAGCTTGTAAGGATAGGATGTGGGGGAACGTGGGACATCCAAAGGGTAACGTTTAGGGGTATAATTCGGAGAAAACCATTCGGTAGCTTGTAAGGATAGGATGTGGGGAACGTGGGACATCCAAAGGGTAACGTTTAGGGGTATAATTCGGAGAAAACCACTCGGTAGCTTGTAAGGATAGGATGTGGGGGAACGTGGGACATCCAAAGGGTAACGTTTAGGGGTATAATTCGGAGAAAACCATTCGGTAGCTTGTAAGGATAGGATGTGGGGAACGAATAACTCCAAAGCGTTAGGCGAGGCGTTGTATTGCAGTACAGAATATACTGTGGCAAGTCACTGCCCAAGAATGTCTAGCGGTGAGTCACACAGCCGACCCATTGTTTACGGCTCAGTTGATCTGTTGAAGAAACAAAACACCGTTTCTTTACAACGCAGGGGTTTAAATTTCCGAACGTAAAACTTGCTGATACTTTAAATATACCGCCGCCGTCCTCACAGAGCTGCTTCTAAACTAATAATCCTACCCGTTTGTTGGCACAAAAGGTTTCTAGGCTGTCTACATTTTCTTCCAAGTAGACTCATCCCATATCCCTTGGGTAGCAGGTAGACTCATCTCATAGCCCGACAGCAGGTAGACACATTTCATATCTCCGGGTATTCCTCAGCCCTCATGTAAAATGTAGACACATCCACATTACCCCGGTAGATACACCTCCTACCCTGGGGTAGCGGGTAGACCACTCATAGCTCCGGGTAGAAGATAGACACATCCACATTATCCCGGTAGATACACCCCTGTCCTGGGGTAGCGGGTAGACCACTCATAGCCCCGGGTAGAGGATAGACACATCCACATTACCCCGGTAGATACACCTCCTACCCTGGGGTAGCGGGTAGACCACTCATAGCTCCGGGTAGAGGGTAGACACACCTCCTACCCTGGGGTAGCGGGTATACCACTCATAGCTCCGGGCAGAGGGTATACACATCCCCATTACCCCGGTAGATACACCCCTGTCCCAGGGCTGCGGGTATACCACTCATAGCTCCGGGTAGAGGGTAGACATCCACATTACCCCGATAGATACACCCCTGTCCCGAGTAGCGGGTAGACCACTCATAGCTCCGGGTAGAGGGTAGACATCCACATTACCCCGATAGATACACCCCTGTCCCGGGGTAGCGGGTAGACCACTCATAGCCCCGGGTAGAGGATAGACACATCCACATTATCCCGGTAGATACACCCCTGTCCCGGGGTAGCGGGTAGACCACTCATAGCTCCGGGTAGAGGGTAGACACATCTACATTACCCCGGTAAATACACCTCCTACCCTGGGGTAGCGGGTAGACCACTCATAGCCCCGGGTAGAGGATAGACACATCCACATTATCCCGGTAGATACACCCCTGTCCCGGGGTAGCGGGTACCCCACTCATAGCTCCGGGTAGAGGGTAGACACATCCACATTACCCCGGTAGATACACCTCCTACCCTGGGGTAGCGGGTAGACCACTCATAGCTCCGGGTAGAGGGTAGACACATCCACATTACCCCGGTAGATACACCTCATACCCTGGGGTAGCGGGTAGACCACTCATAGCTCCGGGTAGAGGGTAGACATCCACATTACCCCGATAGATACACCCCTGTCCCGGGGTAGCGGGTAGACCACTCACAGCTTCGGGTAGAGGGTAGACACATCCACATTACCCCGGTAGATACACCTCCTACCCTGGGGTAGCGGGTAGATCACTCATAGCTCCGGGTAGAGGTAGACACATCCACATCTCCATCCCCCGGTAGATACACCTTCTACCTTGGGGTAGCAGGTAGGTACATCCCCACAGCTGTCGGTTAGTTTGTAGACACCTGTCCTCACCCAGCATGTAATCATAGCAAACTATGTGACAACGTAGGATTTCATTCATGAGTAGGTTTTCTTGTGCGCAGGTTACAGCACTTTTGTTTATCCAGGGTTAAGCAAAGACATATGTTTAAGGAAAGTTATATAGTCTCCCAATACGCTAACAGCAAATATAGTCGCCTAACATAATACGCTAACAGCAAATACAGTTGCCTAACATAATACGCTAACAGCAAATACAGTTGCCTAACATAATACGCTAACAGCAAATACAGTTGCCTAACATAATACGCTAACAGCAAATACAGTTGCCTAACATAATACGCTAACAGCAAATACAGTTGCCTAACATAATACGCTAACAGCAAATACAGTTGCCTAACATAATACGCTAACAGCAAATACAGTTGCCTAACATAATACGCTAACAGCAAATACAGTTGCCTAACATAATACGCTAACAGCAAATACAGTTGCCTAACATAATACGCTAACAGCAAATACAGTTGCCTAACATAATACGCTAACAGCAAATACAGTTGCCTAACATAATACGCTAACAGCAAATATAGTCGCCTAACATAATACGCTAACAGCAAATACAGTTGCCTAACATAATACGCTAACAGCAAATATAGTCGCCTAACATAATACGCTAACAGCAAATATAGTCGCCTAACATAATACGCTAACAGCAAATACAGTTGCCTAAAATAATACGCTAACAGCAAATACAGTTGCCTAACATAATACGCTAACAGCAAATATAGTCGCCTAACATAATACGCTAACAGCAAATACAGTCGCCTAACATAATACGCTAACAGCAAATACAGTTGCCTAACATAATACGCTAACAGCAAATACAGTTGCCTAACATAATACGCTAACAGCAAATACAGTTGCCTAACATAATACGCTAACAGCAAATATAGTTGCCTAACATAATACGCTAACAGCAAATACAGTTGCCTAACATAATACGCTAACAGCAAATACAGTTGCCTAACATAATACGCTAACAGCAAATATAGTTGCCTAACATAATACGCTAACAGCAAATACAGTTGCCTAACATAATACGCTAACAGCAAATACAGTTGCCTAACATAAGTCCTTAAGCTCTGTTTATTATTTAAGTCAATTTACTCGAGATTTTTAGGAAAGTTTAAAATTAAAATGTATAAACAATACACATAGCGAAGTTACACGTAATAGGTTAGTGATAAGGTTAGTGCCTAATGCTAAAAACCTTGCAAGGTCAGCTACGATCTTTAATCTTCTCACGACTGTTTCGACAGCTTATACAAGCAGATATTTAAAAGTAATGGCAATAAAAGCTGGATAGTAGGACAAATAATGCTGAGAGTAAAGGAAGGAAGATAATAGGGCCGGGGAAAGAAGAAAACCCATTTCTATCTACGAATAGAATGCTATTATTTTGTTCTATTATTACTAAACAATTACTTTTTATTAGTTCACACTAAATTATTTCTATTAGTTCACACTCTCCCCATATACATCTTGTACACATTTTTAATCGTTAATAAAATACGTTTTATTCATCCACAAAGCCCGAATACATTTTTTCACTTGATGTTAATACAGCTTTTTTCATATATGAATCCATTAATTCAATTTAATTAATTAATTAATTTTAGTTTTATATTGGAGTTAAAAGGGGTGTGGTATGCAATATAGTTATTCGTCCCATTTGCCTTAAAATAACTGATAACATATGATTTAATAAAACAGTTGATTTTACGTTACAGGTTATGTGGTAGAACAGATATTATAATGCATAGGTTGTGTTACTTTATTTATATTAATTGTAATTATTCAATAAGAAGTAAATAAAATTAAAGTCTTCTCTGTTGAACAAAGTAGGAATTGACCTTGAATTTTTTTTGTATATTACTTGTTTCTAATTACTATTATCCCTCCTTGTTTTTCTGATTTCCCCTTCTATCAACTCTCATGTATGCTGTTATTATTTCCCCTTCTATCAACTCTCATGTATGTTGTTATTATTTCCCCTCCCACTATTCACATCTCCTTGTATATGGCTTTCTTTGTATTGCTCTCGCTGTAATGACGTTGCGCATTGTATCTAGCAGGCAGTGAAAGCATTGCAACTTCCGCTGTAACAATGGCCACACCGTGTCGCGCAGCGCTCGTTGGGAACCAGGAAACTGAATCTGTCCAAACAAATAATCACATCCGATAATAATATTCCAAACTAAATATAATTTTTTGCTTGAAATTATAAGCTCTAGTATTTCCCATTCAAGTATTGTGCATATCTTTGGTAAGCTTTATGTAAACATTCCATGGAATATCAATCCAGAATGAGAATGTACGCGTTATTTATCCAACACCCAAATGAATGTTCGTTGAGAATGTGAACAACTTCAAAGGTTTACAGCCACTCTTAAATAACTGCAAGTTTAATACGTGTTTCATAGGCTTTAGAAGTTAGAGGCAACATATAGAGCTCCTGCTGTGAACCTTTTTATGTCTATCATTGCGATCTCCAACAGTCTGACATCGTAATGGCGTCAAGACCTGTGCGAGGACCAGGAAGGTAGGCTTCAGGGACAAACACTGCAACATCGAGGAGACGCCTGGAAGATCGCGCGACGACGGTAACCACGTAGGACTACGTGTGTAATTGCGCCAACATAGTTACAGAAAACACTCGGCTTATCTGTGTCTTTTGTTTGCCCGCAATAAGTCATTGGTATCTTATCAGCTGTGCAAAACCCAGCGCAAAACAGCTCGGTACAGTCCCTGCTCTTAGAAAAGTACCTCTAAAGCAAGTGAAGAACCGAGGTCTCGTCTTAAAATACTAAAATACTTTACTTTTACGTCAAGGTCGCCACACTCGTTATTCTCTGTTCTCTACGAATTATTTACTAAAGGTTTTAAAAAAGGCTATCGAAATTAAGCTACACTCTGTTAGGCTTTTTTTCAAGTAAATTCCTACATAGGACAACAAAGAAGGTTTTCATTTTAGTTACTTTTTATGAAATAATTACAATATAAATAAAGTAACATAACCTATGCGTTAAAACAGCTGTTCTACCACATAACCTATAACCTAAAATCAGCTGTTTTATGAAGTCATATGTTATCATTTATTTTAAGCCAAATAGGACGAAATAACTATATTGCATACTTTGCCCCTTTTGAGATTTTTTTTTCTCCCATATAGAACTAAAATTAATTCATTACATCTAATTAATGAATTAATATTTTAAAAAACTGTATTAACATCAAGTGTCATCCACTGGAAGTTTAAAAAAATGTATTGGAACTTGAGAGTATTCGTAAAAAGAATTTTATTAACATTTGAAAAGTTGAACTACAGTATATATATATTTGTGTGTGTGTGTCGAGAGAGAGAGAGAGAGAGAGAGAGAGAGAGAGAAATAATAGAATTAAATGAAAAAGGTTCAGTAGATAAGACTTTTAACGCAGGAATAGTTCTCCCCTAAATGCTAGCGACGCAAGTGTAATTGTCTAGAGAATGAAGGTAACTGGAACCAGCTCCGTCGCCGTTTCTCTTGTTTAATCAATCATTAATTAAAATTAATGTTTTAAAACACTGTATTAACATAAAATCCCATTCACAACACGATTAAAAAAATACATTTGAACTTGAGTTGAAGGATAAAAACGTATTTTGTTAACGATTGAAAATTTGAACAAGATATATAAGATATGTTTGGATAGTGTGAAGTAATGGAAGGCAGAATCCTTGAAGCCGTCAAAAGGAAGCGATTCTCGTTATAGTATCGTGCGGGCGCAACACATTAGGCAATAGGGAGATGTGTGGGCACCCCAACTGGTTTAACATTTCCGATGGATCTTCCCAGAAGTAACTATCTCCAGTACAAGACATGTTTAAATGGCGCGATGTTCGCATTTGTGTACACAAAACTCTCACTCAATACACATCCAAGTCACAGCCATTACTACAGCAATTATCTCCTATTATTGCTTTACTTTCTTATTTTGTGGAAGAAAACTCTGTCTGTCAAAAGTGAAATGAATTTAATTAAATAGTAAAGTAATTTTGTTGTAGCTATTAAATATTGAATTTGTATTTCATAAATACCGCATCTGCAGTGGTATGGTATTTAAATATCTATGGTTTCTTAAATACCGCATCTGCAGTGGTATGGTGTTTAAATATCTATGGTTTCTTAAATACCACATCAGCAGTGGTACGGTGTTTAAATATCTATGGTTTCTTAAATACCGCGCATCTGCGGTGGTATGGTGTTTAAATATCTATGGTTTCTTAAATACCGCGCATCTGCGGTGGTATGGTGTTTAAATATCTATGGTTTCTTAAATACCGCATCTGCGGTGGTATGGTGTTTAAATATCTATGGTTTCTTAAATACCGCGCATCTGCGGTGGTATGGTGTTTAAATATCTATGGTTTCTTAAATACCGCATCTGCGGTGGTATGGTGTTTAAATATCTATGGTTTCTTAAATACCGCATCTGCAGTGGTATGGTGTTTAAATATCTATGGTTTCTTAAATACCGCATCAGCAGTGGTATGGTGTTTAAATATCTATGGTTTCTTAAATACCGCGCATCTGCGGTGGTATGGTGTTTAAATATCTATGGTTTCTTAAATACCGCGCATCTGCGGTGGTATGGTGTTTAAATATCTATGGTTTCTTAAATACCGCATCAGCAGTGGTATGGTGTTTAAATATCTATGGTTTCTTAAATACCGCGCATCTGCGGTGGTATGGTGTTTAAATATCTATGGTTTCTTAAATACCGCGCATCTGCGGTGGTATGGTGTTTAAATATCTATGGTTTCTTAAATACCGCGCATCTGCGGTGGTATGGTGTTTAAATATCTATGGTTTCTTAAATACCGCATCTGCGGTGGTATGGTGTTTAAATATCTATGGTTTCTTAAATACCGCGCATCTGCGGTGGTATGGTGTTTAAATATCTATGGTTTCTTAAATACCGCGCATCTGCGGTGGTATGGTGTTTAAATATCTATGGTTTCTTAAATACCGCGCATCTGCGGTGGTATGGTGTTTAAATATCTATGGTTTCTTAAATACCGCATCTGCGGTGGTATGGTGTTTAAATATCTATGGTTTCTTAAATACCGCGCATCTGCGGTGGTATGTTGTTTAAATATCTATGGTTTCTTAAATACCGCATCTGCGGTGGTATGGTATTTAAATATCTATGGTTTCTTAAATACCGCATCTGCGGTGGTATGGTGTTTAAATATCTATGGTTTCTTAAATACCGCATCTGCGGTGGTATGGTGTTTAAATATCTATGGTTTCTTAAATACCGCATCTGCAGTGGTATGGTGTTTAAATATCTATGGTTTCTTAAATACCGCATCTGCAGTAAGAATAAAAAAGGAATTTCCTTCGCGACTTATGCAGCCTTGCTGGAGACATTTCCCAAACCCATTACATAGCATTAACGGAATGTCAAGGTATCGTGTTTACAATAAAATGTAACCATTACAAGAATCTGTTTCTAGTTGGATGCAGTCAGCATGTGCGTTGCACAGGTTCAATGTTATAAGCTGGCACTTGACTCTAGCTAGAAGTTGTATATTCGCCAACATCAGGCAGTAATGTCGCAGCCTATCCTTCCCAACCCTTAGACAATCCATTAGTACGCTTCCGTGAACGCCCCCTACATGTCTTGTTATATATGCCATACATTAAAAGGTATTAATAAGTAACAAAATATGCAATCCTTTTCCAGTCCAGGAGTCGAAGATACCACCATCGCCGAGGCCCGCAGCCCCCAGCGGCCAGATTATAAAGTTTCACCTGTACAAGGCTTATATCGCCACGCATGATCCATGGGCCCAGATAGCGTGACTTGAGTAGCCTTGCTGGAGACATTTCCCACCCTCGCCGAGGCCCGCAGCCTCCAGCGGCCAGATTATAAAGTTTCACCTGTACAAGGCTTATATCGCCACGCATGATCCATGAGCCCAGACAGTATGACTTGAGTAGCCTTGCTGGAGACATTTCCCACCCTCGCCGAGGCCCGCAGCCCCCAGCGGCCAGATTATAAATTTTCACCTGTACAAGGCTTATATCGCCAAGCATGATCCATGAGCCCAGACAGTATGACTTGAGTAGCCTTGCTGGAGACATTTCCCACCCTCGCCGAGGCCCGCAGCCCCCAGCGGCCAGATTATAAAGTTTCACCTGTACAAGGCTTATATCGCCACGCATGATCCATGGGCCCAGACAGTATGACTTGAGTAGCCTTGCTGGAGACATTTCCCACCCTCGCCGAGGCCCGCAGCCCCCAGCGGCCAGATTATAAAGTTTCACCTGTACAAGGCTTATATCGCCACGCATGATCCATGAGCCCAGACAGTATGACTTGAGTAGCCTTGCTGGAGACATTTCCCACCCTCGCCGAGGCCCGCAGCCCCCAGCGGCCAGATTATAAAGTTTCACCTGTACAAGGCTTATATCGCCACGCATGATCCATGGGCCTAGACAGTATGACTTGAGTAGCCTTGCTGGAGACATTTCCCACCCTCGCCGAGGCCCGCAGCCCCCAGCGGCCAGATTATAAAGTTTCACCTGTACAAGGCTTATATCGCCATGCATGATCCATGAGCCCAAACAGTATGACTTGAGTAGCCTTGCTGGAGACATTTCCCACCCTCGCCGAGGCCCGCAGCCCCCAGCGGCCAGATTATAAAGTTTCACCTGTACAAAGCTTATATCGCCACGCATGATCCATGAGCCCAGACAGTATGACTTGAGTAGCCTTGCTGGAGACATTTCCCACCCTCGCCGAGGCCCGCAGCCCCCAGCGGCCAGATTATAAAGTTTCACCTGTACGAGGCTTATATCGCCACGCATGATCCATGAGCCTAGACAGTATGACTTGAGTAGCCTTGCTGGAGACATTTCCCACCCTCGCCGAGGCCCGCAGCCCCCAGCGGCCAGATTATAAAGTTTCACCTGTACAAGGCTTATATCGCCACGCATGATCCATGAGCCCAGACAGTATGACTTGAGTAGCCTTGCTGGAGACATTTCCCACCCTCTCCGAGGCCTGCAGCCCCCAGCGGCCAGATTATAAAGTTTCACCTGTACAAGGCTTATATCGCCACGCATGTTCCCTGAGCCTAGACAGTATGACTTGAGTAGCCTTGCTGGAGACATTTCCCACCCTCGCCGAGGCCCGCAGCCCCCAGCGGCCAGATTATAAAGTTTCACCTGTACAAGGCTTATATCGCCACGCATGATCCATGGGCCCAGACAGTATGACTTGAGTAGCCTTGCTGGAGACATTTCCCACCCTCGCCGAGGCCCGCAGCCCCCAGCGGCCAGATTATAAAGTTTCACCTGTACAAAGCTTATATCGCCACGCATGATCCATGGGCCTAGACAGTATGACTTGAGTAGCCTTGCTGGAGACATTTCCCACCCTCGCCGAGGCCCGCAGCCCCCAGCGGCCAGATTATAAAGTTTCACCTGTACAAAGCTTATATCGCCACGCATGATCCATGAGCCTAGACAGTATGACTTGAGTAGCCTTGCTGGAGACATTTCCCACCCTCGCCGAGGCCCGCAGCCCCCAGCGGCCAGATTATAAAGTTTCACCTGTACAAAGCTTATATCGCCACGCATGATCCATGAGCCTAGACAGTATGACTTGAGTAGCCTTGCTGGAGACATTTCCCACCCTCGCCGAGGCCCGCAGCCCCCAGCGGCCAGATTATAAAGTTTCACCTGTACAAAGCTTATATCGCCACGCATGATCCATGAGCCTAGACAGTATGACTTGAGTAGCCTTGCTGGAGACATTTCCCACCCTCTCGGAGGCCCGCAGCCCCCAGCGGCCAGATTATAAAGTTTCACCTGTACAAGGCTTATATCGCCACGCATGTTCCCTGAGCCTAGACAGCGTGACTTGAGTAGCCTTGCTGGAGACATTTCCCACCCTCGCCGAGGCCCGCAGCCCCCAGCGGCCAGATTATAAAGTTTCACCTGTACAAAGCTTATATCGCCACGCATGATCCATGAGCCTAGACAGTATGACTTGAGTAGCCTTGCTGGAGACATTTCCCACCCTCGCCGAGGCCCGCAGCCCCCAGCGGCCAGATTATAAAGTTTCACCTGTACAAAGCTTATATCGCCACGCATGATCCATGAGCCTAGACAGTATGACTTGAGTAGCCTTGCTGGAGACATTTCCCACCCTCGCCGAGGCCCGCAGCCCCCAGCGGCCAGATTATAAAGTTTCACCTGTACAAAGCTTATATCGCCACGCATGATCCATGAGCCTAGACAGTATGACTTGAGTAGCCTTGCTGGAGACATTTCCCACCCTCTCGGAGGCCCGCAGCCCCCAGCGGCCAGATTATAAAGTTTCACCTGTACAAGGCTTATATCGCCACGCATGTTCCCTGAGCCTAGACAGCGTGACTTGAGTAGCCTTGCTGGAGACATTTCCCACCCTCGCCGAGGCCCGCAGCCCCCAGCGGCCAGATTATAAAGTTTCACCTGTACAAAGCTTATATCGCCACGCATGATCCATGAGCCTAGACAGTATGACTTGAGTAGCCTTGCTGGAGACATTTCCCACCCTCGCCGAGGCCCGCAGCCCCCAGCGGCCAGATTATAAAGTTTCACCTGTACAAGGCTTATATCGCCACGCATGATCCATGAGCCTAGACAGTATGACTTGAGTAGCCTTGCTGGAGACATTTCCCACCCTCGCCGAGGCCCGCAGCCCCCAGCGGCCAGATTAAAAAGTTTCACCTGTACAAAGCTTATATCGCCACGCATGATCCATGGGCCCAGACAGTATGACTTGAGTAGCCTTGCTGGAGACATTTCCCACCCTCGCCGAGGCCCGCAGCCCCCAGCGGCCAGATTATAAAGTTTCACCTGTACAAGGCTTATATCGCCACGCGTGATCCATGGGCCCAGACAGTATGATTTGAGTAGCCTTGCTGGAGACATTTCCCACCCTCGCCGAGGCCCGTAGCCCCCAGCGGCCAGATTATAAAGTTTCACCTGTACAAGGCTTATATCGCCACGAATGATCCATGGGCCTAGACAGTATGACTTGAGTAGCCTTGCTGGAGACATTTCCCACCCTCGCCGAGGCCCGCAGCCCCCAGCGGCCAGATTATAAAGTTTCACCTGTACAAGGCTTATATCGCCACGCATGATCCATGGGCCCAGACAGTATGACTTGAGTAGCCTTGCTGGAGACATTTCCCACCCTCGCCGAGGCCCGCAGCCCCCAGCGGCCAGATTATAAAGTTTCACCTGTACAAGGCTTATATCGCCACGCATGATCCATGAGCCCAGACAGTATGACTTGAGTAGCCTTGCTGGAGACATTTCCCACCCTCGCCGAGGCCCGCAGCCCCCAGCGGCCAGATTATAAAGTTTCACCTGTACAAGGCTTATATCGCCACGCATGATCCATGGGCCTAGACAGTATGACTTGAGTAGCCTTGCTGGAGACATTTCCCACCCTCACCGAGGCCCGCAGCCCCCAGCGGCCAGATTATAAAGTTTCACCTGTACAAGGCTTATATCGCCACGCATGATCCCTGAGCCTAGACAGTATGACTTGAGTAGCCTTGCTGGAGACATTTCCCACCCTCACCGAGGCCCGCAGCCCCCAGCGGCCAGATTATAAAGTTTCACCTGTACAAGGCTTATATCGCCACGCATGATCCATGAGCCCAGACAGTATGACTTGAGTAGCCTTGCTGGAGACATTTCCCACCCTCTCCGAGGCCCGCAGCCCCCAGCGGCCAGATTATAAAGTTTCACCTGTACAAGGCTTATATCGCCACGCATGATCCATGGGCCTAGACAGTATGACTTGAGTAGCCTTGCTGGAGACATTTCCCACCCTCACCGAGGCCCGCAGCCCCCAGCGGCCAGATTATAAAGTATCACCTGTACAAGGCTTATATCGCCACGCATGATCCATGAGCCTAGACAGTATGACTTGAGTAGCCTTGCTGGAGACATTTCCCACCCTCGCCGAGGCCCGCAGCCCCCAGCGGCCAGATTATAAAGTTTCACCTGTACAAGGCTTATATCGCCACGCATGATCCATGGGCCCAGACAGTATGACTTGAGTAGCCTTGCTGGAGACATTTACCACCCTCGCCGAGGCCCGCAGCCCCCAGCGGCCAGATTATAAAGTTTCACCTCTACAAGGCTTATATCGCCACGCATTATACATGGGCTCAGACAGTATGACTTGAGTAGCCTTGCTGGAGACATTTCCCACCCTCACCGAGGCCCGCAGCCCCCAGCGGCCAGATTATAAAGTTTCACCTCTACAAGGCTTATATCGCCACGCATTATACATGGGCTCAGACAGTATGACTTGAGTAGCCTTGCTGGAGACATTTCCCACCCTCGCCGAGGCCCGCAGCCCCCAGCGGCCAGATTATAAAGTTTCACCTCTACAAGGCTTATATTGCCACGAATGATCCATGGGACTAGACAGTAAGACTTGAGTAGCCTTGCTGGAGACATTTCCCACCCTCGCCGAGGCCCGCAGCCCCCAGCGGCCAGATTATAAAGTTTCACCTGTACAAGGCTTATATCGCCACGCATGATCCATGAGCCCAGACAGTATGACTTGAGTAGCCTTGCTGGAGACATTTCCCACCCTCGCCGAGGCCCGCAGCCCCCGGCGGCCAGATTATAAAGTTTCACCTGTACAAGGCTTATATCGCCACGCATGATCCATGAGCCCAGACAGTATGACTTAAGTAGCCTTGCTGGAGACATTTCCCACCCTCGCCGAGGCCCGCAGCCTCCAGCGGCCAGATTATAAAGTTTCACCTGTACAAGGCTTATATGGCCACGCATGATCCATGGGCCCAGACAGTATGACTTGAGTAGCCTTGCTGGAGACATTTCCCACCCTCGCCGAGGCCCGCAGCCCCCAGCGGCCAGATTATAAAGTTTCACCTGTACAAGGCTTATATCGCCACGCATGATCCATGAGCCCAGATAGTATGACTTGAGTAGCCTTGCTGGAGACATTTCCCACCCTCGCCGAGGCCCGCAGCCCCCAGCGGCCAGATTATAAAGTTTCACCTGTACAAGGCTTATATCGCCACGCATGATCCATGGGCCCAGATAGCGTGACTTGAGTAGCCTTGCTGGAGACATTTCCCACCCTCGCCGAGGCCCGCAGCCCCCAGCGGCCAGATTATAAAGTTTCACCTGTACAAGGCTTATATCGCCACGCATGATCCATGAGCCCAGACAGTATGACTTGAGTAGCCTTGCTGGAGACATTTCCTACCCTCGCCGAGGCCCGCAGCCCCCAGCGGCCAGATTATAAAGTTTCACCTGTACAAGGCTTATATCGCCACGCATGATCCATGGGCCCAGATAGCGTGACTTGAGTAGCCTTGCTGGAGACATTTCCCACCCTCGCCGAGGCCCGCAGCCCTCAGCGGCCAGATTATAAAGTTTCACCTGTACAAGGCTTATATCGCCACGCATGATCCATGAGCCCAGACAGTATGACTTGAGTAGCCTTGCTGGAGACATTTCCTACCCTCGCCGAGCCCGCAGCCTCCAGCGGCCAGATTATAAAGTTTCACCTGTACAAGGCTTATATCGCCACGCATGATCCATGAGCCCAGACAGTATGACTTGAGTAGCCTTGCTGGAGACATTTCCCAACCTCGCCGAGGCCCGCAGCCCCCAGCGGCCAGATTATAAAGTTTCACCTGTACAAGGCTTATATCGCCACGCATGATCCATGGGCCCAGACAGTATGACTTGAGTAGCCTTGCTGGAGACATTTCCCACCCTCGCCGAGGCCCGCAGCCCCCAGCGGCCAGATTATAAAGTTTCACCTGTACAAGGCTTATATCGCCACGCATGATCCATGGGACCAGATAGCGTGACTTGAGTAGCCTTGCTGGAGACATTTCCCACCCTCGCCGAGGCCCGCAGCCCCCAGCGGCCAGATTATAAAGTTTCACCTGTACAAGGCTTATATCGCCACGCATGATCCATGGGCCTAGACAGTATGACTTGAGTAGCCTTGCTGGAGACATTTCCCACCCTCGCCGAGGCCCGCAACCCCCAGAGGCCAGATTATAAAGTTTCACCTCTACAAGGCTTATATCGCCACGCATGATCCATGGGCCCAGACAGTATGACTTGAGTAGCCTTGCTGGAGACATTTCCCACCCTCGCCGAGGCCCGCAGCCCCCAGCGGCCAGATTATAAAGTTTCACCTGTACAAGGCTTATATCGCCACGCATGATCCATGAGCCCAGACAGTATGACTTGAGTAGCCTTGCTGGAGACATTTCCCACCCTCGCCGAGGCCCGCAGCCCCCAGCGGCCAGATTATAAAGTTTCACCTGTACAAGGCTTATATCGCCACGCATGATCCATGGGACCAGATAGCGTGACTTGAGTAGCCTTGCTGGAGACATTTCCCACCCTCGCCGAGGCCCGCAGCCCCCAGCGGCCAGATTATAAAGTTTCACCTGTACAAGGCTTATATCGCCACGCATGATCCATGGGCCTAGACAGTATGACTTGAGTAGCCTTGCTGGAGACATTTCCCACCCTCGCCGAGGCCCGCAACCCCCAGAGGCCAGATTATAAAGTTTCACCTCTACAAGGCTTATATCGCCACGCATGATCCATGGGCCCAGACAGTATGACTTGAGTAGCCTTGCTGGAGACATTTCCCACCCTCGCCGAGGCCCGCAGCCCCCAGCGGCCAGATTATAAAGTTTCACCTGTACAAGGCTTATATCGCCAAGCATGATCCATGGGCCCAGACAGTATGACTTGAGTAGCCTTGCTGGAGACATTTCCCACCCTCGCCGAGGCCCGCAGCCCCCAGCGGCCAGATTATAAAGTTTCACCTGTACAAGGCTTATATCGCCACGCATGATCCATGAGCCCAGACAGTATGACTTGAGTAGCCTTGCTGGAGACATTTCCCACCCTCGTCGAGGCCCGCAGCCCCCAGCGGCCAGATTATAAAGTTTCACCTGTACAAGGCTTATATCGCCACGCATGATCCATGAGCCCAGACAGTATGACTTGAGTAGCCTTGCTGGAGACATTTCCCACCCTCGCCGAGGCCCGCAGCCCCCAGCGGCCAGATTATAAAGTTTCACCTGTACAAGGCTTATATCGCCACGCATGATCCATGGGACCAGATAGCGTGACTTGAGTAGCCTTGCTGGAGACATTTCCCACCCTCGCCGAGGCCCGCAGCCCCCAGCGGCCAGATTATAAAGTTTCACCTGTACAAGGCTTATATCGCCACGCATGATCCATGAGCCTAGACAGTATGACTTGAGTAGCCTTGCTGGAGACATTTCCCACCCTCGCCGAGGCCCGCAGCCCCCAGCGGCCAGATTATAAAGTTTCACCTGTACAAGGCTTATATCGCCATGCATGATCCATGAGCCCAGACAGTATGACTTGAGTAGCCTTGCTGGAGACATTTCCCACCCTCGCCGAGGCCCGCAGCCCCCAGCGGCCAGATTATAAAGTTTCACCTGTACAAGGCTTATATCGCCACGCATGATCCATGGGCCTAGACAGTATGACTTGAGTAGCCTTGCTGGAGACATTTCCCACCCTCACCGAGGCCCGCAGCCTCCAGCGGCCAGATTATAAAGTTTCACCTGTACAAGGCTTATATCGCCACGCATGATCCATGAGCCCAGACAGTATGACTTGAGTAGCCTTGCTGGAGACATTTCCCACCCTCGCCGAGGCCCGCAGCCCCCAGCGGCCAGATTATAAAGTTTCACCTGTACAAGGCTTATATCGCCACGCATGATCCATGGGCCCAGATAGCGTGACTTGAGTAGCCTTGCTGGAGACATTTCCCACCCTCGCCGAGGCCCGCAGCCCCCAGCGGCCAGATTATAAAGTTTCACCTGTACAAGGCTTATATCGCCACGCATGATCCATGAGCCCAGACAGTATGACTTGAGTAGCCTTGCTGGAGACATTTCCTACCCTCGCCGAGGCCCGCAGCCCCCAGCGGCCAGATTATAAAGTTTCACCTGTACAAGGCTTATATCGCCACGCATGATCCATGGGCCCAGATAGCGTGACTTGAGTAGCCTTGCTGGAGACATTTCCCACCCTCGCCGAGGCCCGCAGCCCTCAGCGGCCAGATTATAAAGTTTCACCTGTACAAGGCTTATATCGCCACGCATGATCCATGAGCCCAGACAGTATGACTTGAGTAGCCTTGCTGGAGACATTTCCTACCCTCGCCGAGCCCGCAGCCTCCAGCGGCCAGATTATAAAGTTTCACCTGTACAAGGCTTATATCGCCACGCATGATCCATGAGCCCAGACAGTATGACTTGAGTAGCCTTGCTGGAGACATTTCCCAACCTCGCCGAGGCCCGCAGCCCCCAGCGGCCAGATTATAAAGTTTCACCTGTACAAGGCTTATATCGCCACGCATGATCCATGGGCCCAGACAGTATGACTTGAGTAGCCTTGCTGGAGACATTTCCCACCCTCGCCGAGGCCCGCAGCCCCCAGCGGCCAGATTATAAAGTTTCACCTGTACAAGGCTTATATCGCCACGCATGATCCATGGGACCAGATAGCGTGACTTGAGTAGCCTTGCTGGAGACATTTCCCACCCTCGCCGAGGCCCGCAGCCCCCAGCGGCCAGATTATAAAGTTTCACCTGTACAAGGCTTATATCGCCACGCATGATCCATGGGCCTAGACAGTATGACTTGAGTAGCCTTGCTGGAGACATTTCCCACCCTCGCCGAGGCCCGCAACCCCCAGAGGCCAGATTATAAAGTTTCACCTCTACAAGGCTTATATCGCCACGCATGATCCATGGGCCCAGACAGTATGACTTGAGTAGCCTTGCTGGAGACATTTCCCACCCTCGCCGAGGCCCGCAGCCCCCAGCGGCCAGATTATAAAGGTTCACCTGTACAAGGCTTATATCGCCACGCATGATCCATGAGCCCAGACAGTATGACTTGAGTAGCCTTGCTGGAGACATTTCCCACCCTCGCCGAGGCCCGCAGCCCCCGGCGGCCAGATTATAAAGTTTCACCTGTACAAGGCTTATATCGCCACGCATGATCCATGAGCCCAGACAGTATGACTTAAGTAGCCTTGCTGGAGACATTTCCCACCCACGCCGAGGCCCGCAGCCCCCAGCGGCCAGATTATAAAGTTTCACCTGTACAAGGCTTATATCGCCACGCATGATCCATGGGCCCAGACAGTATGACTTAAGTAGCCTTGCTGGAGACATTTCCCACCCACGCCGAGGCCCGCAGCCCCCAGCGGCCAGATTATAAAGTTTCACCTGTACAAGGCTTATATCGCCACGCATGATCCATGGGCCCAGACAGTATGACTTGAGTAGCCTTGCTGGAGACATTTCCCACCCTCGCCGAGGCCCGCAGCCTCCAGCGGCCAGATTATAAAGTTTTTACCTGTACAAGGCTTATATGGCCACGCATGATCCATGGGCCCAGACAGTATGACTTGAGTAGCCTTGCTGGAGACATTTCCCACCCTCGCCGAGGCCCGCAGCCCCCAGCGGCCAGATTATAAAGTTTCACCTGTACAAGGCTTATATCGCCACGCATGATCCATGAGCCCAGACAGTATGACTTGAGTAGCCTTGCTGGAGACATTTCCCACCCTCGCCGAGGCCCGCAGCCCCCAGCGGCCAAATTATAAAGTTTCACCTCTACAAGGCTTATATCGCCACGCATGATCCATGGGCCTAGACAGTATGACTTGAGTAGCCTTGCTGGAGACATTTCCCACCCTCGCCGAGGCCCGCAGCCCCCAGCGGCCAGATTATAAAGTTTCACCTCTACAAGGCTTATATCGCCACGCATGATCCATGGGCCTAGACAGTATGACTTGAGTAGCCTTGCTGGAGACATTTCCCACCCTCGCCGAGGCCCGCAGCCCCCAGCGGCCAGATTATAAAGTTTCACCTGTACAAGGCTTATATCGCCACGCATGATCCATGGGCCCAGATAGCGTGACTTGAGTAGCCTTGCTGGAGACATTTCCCACCCTCGCCGAGGCCCGCAGCCCCCAGCGGCCAGATTATAAAGTTTCACCTGTACAAGGCTTATATCGCCACGCATGATCCATGAGCCCAGACAGAGTGACTTGAGTAGCCTTGCTGGAGACATTTCCCACCCTCGCCGAGGCCCGCAGCCCCCAGCGGCCAGATTATAAAGTTTCACCTGTACAAGGCTTATATCGCCACGCATGATCCATGAGCCCAGACAGCGTGACTTGAGTAGCCTTGCTGGAGACATTTCCCACCCTCGCCGAGGCCCGCAGCCCCCAGCGGCCAGATTATAAAGTTTCACCTGTACAAGGCTTATATCGCCACGCATGATCCATGGGCCTAGACAGTATGACTTGAGTAGCCTTGCTGGAGACATTTCCCACCCTCGCCGAGGCCCGCAGCCCCCAGCGGCCAGATTATAAAGTTTCACCTGTACAAGGCTTATATCGCCACGCATGATCCATGGGCCTAGACAGTATGACTTGAGTAGCCTTGCTGGAGACATTTCCCACCCTCGCCGAGGCCCGCAGCCCCCAGCGGCCAGATTATAAAGTTTCACCTGTACAAGGCTTATATCGCCACGCATGATCCATGGGCCCAGATAGCGTGACTTGAGTAGCCTTGCTGGAGACATTTCCCACCCTCGCCGAGGCCCGCAGCCCCCAGCGGCCAGATTATAAAGTTTCACCTGTACAAGGCTTATATCGCCACGCATGATCCATGGGCCCAGACAGTATGACTTGAGTAGCCTTGCTGGAGACATTTCCCACCCTCGCCGAGGCCCGCAGCCCCCAGCGGCCAGATTATAAAGTTTCACCTGTACAAGGCTTATATCGCCACGCATGATCCATGAGCCCAGACAGCGTGACTTGAGTAGCCTTGTTGGAGACATTTCCCACCATCGCCGAGGCCCGCAGCCCCCAGCGGCCAGATTATAAAGTTTCACCTGTACAAAGCTTATATCGCCACGCATGATCCATGGGCCCAGACAGTATGACTTGAGTAGCCTTGCTGGAGACATTTCCTACCCTCGCCGAGGCCCGCAGCCCCCAGCGGCCAGATTATAAAGTTTCACCTGTACGAGGCTTATATCGCCACGCATGATCCATGAGCCTAGACAGTATGACTTGAGTAGCCTTGTTGGAGACATTTCCCACCCTCGCCGAGGCCCGCAGCCCCCAGCGGCCAGATTATAAAGTTTCACCTGTACAAGGCTTATATCGCCACGCATTATACATGGGCTCAGACAGTATGACTTGAGTAGCCTTGCTGGAGACATTTCCCACCCTCGCCGAGGCCCGCAGCCCCCAGCGGCCAGATTATAAAGTTTCACCTGTACAAGGCTTATATCGCCACGAATGATCCATGGGCCTAGACAGTATGACTTGAGTAGCCTTGCTGGAGACATTTCCCACCCTCGCCGAGGCCCGCAGCCCCCAGCGGCCAGATTATAAAGTTTCACCTGTACAAGGCTTATATCGCCACGCATGATCCATGAGCCCAGACAGTATGACTTGAGTAGCCTTGCTGGAGACATTTCCCACCCTCGCCGAGGCCCGCAGCCCCCAGCGGCCAGATTATAAAGTTTCACCTGTACAAGGCTTATATCGCCACGCATGATCCATGGGTCCAGACAGCGTGATTTGAGTAGCCTTGCTGGAGACATTTCCCACCCTCGCCGAGGCCCGCAGCCCCCAGCGGCCAGATTATAAAGTTTCACCTGTACAAGGCTTATATCGCCACGCATGATCCATGGGCCCAGATAGCGTGACTTGAGTAGCCTTGCTGGAGACATTTCCCACCCTCGCCGAGGCCCGCAGCCCCCAGCGGCCAGATTATAAAGTTTCACCTGTACAAGGCTTATATCGCCACGCATGATCCATGAGCCCAGACAGTATGACTTGAGTAGCCTTGCTGGAGACATTTCCCACCCTCGCCGAGGCCCGCAGCCCCCAGCGGCCAGATTATAAAGTTTCACCTGTACAAGGCTTATATCGCCACACATGATCCATGGGCCCAGATAGCGTGACTTGAGTAGCCTTGCTGGAGACATTTCCCACCCTCGCCGAGGCCCGCAGCCCCCAGCGGCCAGATTATAAAGTTTCACCTGTACAAGGCTTATATCGCCACGCATGATCCATGAGCCCAGATAGTATGACTTGAGTAGCCTTGCTGGAGACATTTCCCACCCTCGCCGAGGCCCGCAGCCCCCAGCGGCCAGATTATAAAGTTTCACCTGTACAAGGCTTATATCGCCACGCATTATACATGGGCTCAGACAGTATGACTTGAGTAGCCTTGCTGGAGACATTTCCCACCCTCGCCGAGGCCCGCAGCCCCCAGCGGCCAGATTATAAAGTTTCACCTGTACAAGGCTTATATCGCCACGAATGATCCATGGGCCTAGACAGTATGACTTGAGTAGCCTTGCTGGAGACATTTCCCACCCTCGCCGAGGCCCGCAGCCCCCAGCGGCCAGATTATAAAGTTTCACCTGTACAAGGCTTATATCGCCACGCATGATCCATGAGCCCAGACAGTATGACTTGAGTAGCCTTGCTGGAGACATTTCCCACCCTCGCCGAGGCCCGCAGCCCCCAGCGGCCAGATTATAAAGTTTCACCTGTACAAGGCTTATATCGCCACGCATGATCCATGGGTCCAGACAGCGTGATTTGAGTAGCCTTGCTGGAGACATTTCCCACCCTCGCCGAGGCCCGCAGCCCCCAGCGGCCAGATTATAAAGTTTCACCTGTACAAGGCTTATATCGCCACGCATGATCCATGGGCCCAGATAGCGTGACTTGAGTAGCCTTGCTGGAGACATTTCCCACCCTCGCCGAGGCCCGCAGCCCCCAGCGGCCAGATTATAAAGTTTCACCTGTACAAGGCTTATATCGCCACGCATGATCCATGAGCCCAGACAGTATGACTTGAGTAGCCTTGCTGGAGACATTTCCCACCCTCGCCGAGGCCCGCAGCCCCCAGCGGCCAGATTATAAAGTTTCACCTGTACAAGGCTTATATCGCCACACATGATCCATGGGCCCAGATAGCGTGACTTGAGTAGCCTTGCTGGAGACATTTCCCACCCTCGCCGAGGCCCGCAGCCCCCAGCGGCCAGATTATAAAGTTTCACCTGTACAAGGCTTATATCGCCACGCATGATCCATGAGCCCAGATAGTATGACTTGAGTAGCCTTGCTGGAGACATTTCCCACCCTCGCCGAGGCCCGCAGCCCCCAGCGGCCAGATTATAAAGTTTCACCTGTACAAGGCTTATATCGCCACGCATGATCCATGGGCCCAGACAGTATGACTTGAGTAGCCTTGCTGGAGACATTTCCCACCCTCGCCGAGGCCCGCAGCCCCCAGCGGCCAGATTATAAAGTTTCACTTGTACAAGGCTTATATCGCCACGCATGATCCATGAGCCTAGACAGTATGACTTGAGTAGCCTAGTCGTCCTATGAACATACTTAAGGTTAAAATATTTTTCAGCTACTTAATGTAGGTTGCAAAAGGCTAAAAACCGATTTGTTGATTTTATTTTTACTTTGGCGCATTATTGTCCGTTTGATGAAGTTGCAAACCCTCATAGCGTGCAGGATACTATCCGTGACGTCACCGCTAACAGGATCTCCCTACGTCTCTATAGCTTCTTGCTCTTCCTCTCTCTACCGAAGTTTCACGAAGATTCCCGAAAGCGTAACACGGTGACTACATCCTGTAGTCCCCTTGAGGGTATCGTTTGGGGTGGTACCGAACTGGTCCGATGGTTAGTGAACAGATAGAGGCAGGAATACGCGAAGTAGCCCTTAGCACCCCACCCCCTACACTCACTGCCATAAAACAGTCCTACCTTGATAGTCACTGTGGTAGTTACTAGTTAGCAGAAAAGGTATAAGAGGTTTTCTTTTTATGTTGACTGATTAATAATTTAACCTAACCTAACTTGACCTAATCTAACCTAACTTAACTGGACTTAATCTAATCTAACATAACCTGACCTAATCTAACCCAATATAAGCTGACCTAATCTAACCTAACCTAACTTGACCTAATCTAACCTAACTTAACTGGACTTAATCTAATCTAACATAACATGACCTAATCTAACCCAACATAAACTGACCTAATCTAATCTAACATAACCTGACCTAATCTAACACAACATGAACTGACCTAATCTAACTGGACTTAATCTAATCTAACATAACCTGACCTAATCTAACCCAACATAACCTGACCTAATCTAATCTATCATAACCTGACCTAATCTAACCCAACATAACCTGAACTAATCTAATCTAACATAACCTGACCTAATCTAACACAACATAAACTGACCTAATCTAACTGGACTTAATCTAATCTAACATAACCTGACCTAATCTAACCCAACATAACCTGACCTAATCTAATCTATCATAACCTGACCTAATCTAACCCAACATAACCTGAACTAATCTAATCTAACATAACCTGACTTAATCTAACCCAACATAAACTGACCTAATCTAACTGGACTTAATATAATCTAACATAACCTGACCTAATCTAACCCAACATAACCTGACCTAATCTAACCCAACATAAACTGACCTAATCTAATCTATCATAACCTGACCTAATCTAACCCAACATAACCTCAACTAATCTAATCTAACATAACCTGACCTAATCTAACCCAATATAAACTGACCTAATCTAACTGGACTTAATATAATCTAACATAACCTGGCCTAATCTAACCCAACATAACCTGAACTAATCTAACCCAACATAACCTGACCTAATCTAACCCAACATAACCTGAACTAATCTAACCCAACATAACCTGAACTAATCTAACCCAACATAACCTGACCTAATCTAACCCAACATAACCTGAACTAATCTAACCCAACATAACCTGACCTAATCTAACCCAACATAAACTGACCTAATCTAACTGGACTTAATCTAATCTAACATAACCTGACCTAATCTAACCCAACATAACCTGACCTAATCTAATCTATCATAACCTGACCTAATCTAACCCAACATAACCTGAACTAATCTAACCCAACATAACCTGACCTAATCTAACCCAACATAAACTGACCTAATCTAACTGGACTTAATATAATCTAACATAACCTGACCTAATCTAACCCAACATAAACTGACCTAATCTAACTGGACTTAATATAATCTAACATAACCTGACCTAATCTAACTGGACTTAATATAATCTAACATAACCTGACCTAATCTAACCCAACATAAGCTGACCCTATCTAACCTAACCTGACCTAACCCAACAATTATTTTTATAGTTTTTTCATGTGTGTTCCAGCTGAACCCTTCTACCAGATCTACCTCCCTACTATCGCCTAGTATGGCCGTTTGTAAAAGTTTCCACCGCTACAGCCAGAAGGGTGTTAAGATTCTTGTATTACAAGCTATAAACGTTAATTAACAGAAGCTAATTAAGGAAAGTTGACAATCACTCTGCGTGACGGTGGGGAGACCTAATTAAGATATAAATATTGGTAGTTATAAAAAAATCGCAGAGCTTAGTAGCACGACTACTCCATGCCAAAAATCGCAGAGCTTAGTAGCACGACTACACCATGCCAAAAATCGCAGAGCTTAGTAGCACGACTACACCATGCCAAAAATCGCAGAGCTTAGTAGCACGACTACACCATGCCAAAAATCGCAGAGCTTAGTAGCACGACTACACCATGCCAAAAATCGCAGAGCTTAGTAGCACGACTACACCATGCCAAAAATCGCAGAGCTTAGTAGCACGACTACACCATGCCAAAAATCGCAGAGCTTAGTAGCACGACTACACCATGCCAAAAATCGCAGAGCTTAGTAGCACGACTACACCATGCCAAAAATCGCTACAAGAAAGCATTAAAGTAAATTACACTAACAACGTGGTGAAAATACTGTGTAGGCTTAGCAATATAAGGCAAGGGACTAAAATAGCGTAGGCGATGCAGAAGTCAGTTGTAAACTGCAATTTGCTTCTAGAAATGTATTTATTCTATTAGTTAGTGCACACTCTCTTAATATGTATTTTGTACACATTTCCTATCGGTAATAAAGAACTATTTTTTCATCCACTCAAGTTCAAACAAATGTTTTTAAACGTGTTGTGGACGACACGTGATGTTGTCATAGTTCAAACAAATATTAATTCCGTTAATTATTTTAGTTTTATGTAGGAGAAAAATTTTTCACAAAAGGGGCAAGGTATGTAATATGGCTATTTCGTTCCATTTGTATTAAAATAAGTGGTAACATATGATTTCATAAAACAGCTGATTTTATGTTATAGGTAGGGATGGGCCGATTCCGATTCTCGATTCCAGGAATCGTCGATTCTAGGTGGTATCGAGGGATCGTCGATACTCGATTCTTCGTTCATAAAAGCGTCGATTCCGATTCCTATTTTGTTAACTATTAAAATATGCGTGTGGAGTAATTTATTACCAAACAAAATTTATTACCAAAATTTATTATATTTGTGTGGAAAAATAATTAATTACCAACTATGTCTTATTTATGTATTAGTTGATTTGAATGAATTAAATGATTAAAGTAAACGAAAATATTATTATTTATGAAGCAACAGCAATCAAGATCGTAACCATTTCTGGTCGTTTGACATCGCTCGTCTCTCTCTCTCTCACTAAATGTCAGAACAAAACACAAAAAAGTACAGTAAAAACTCGATTAACCGTCACCGTCGGAACCGTGGCCATGACGGTTGAGCGAATAGACGGATAACAGAAACACTGTATTATTCCTCCGAAACTTAACCTTAATAAATTATATTATAGACAGATATCACTCTCACGGTTGAAGGTTTTGTGTAGCCTATTACATTAAAACAGAACTTTTAAAAGGTTTTGCCGTATGACCAAGATGTTAACTAAATTAATTATTAGAGAACTAGCATGTAAGCTAATATAACTTGAAAGAATCGAGAATCGAGAATCGACTAAAGAATCGAGAATCGAAAGGAAAATTTTAGAATCGGAATCGGAATCGAAAATTTTAGGAATCGGCCCATTCCTAGTTATAGGTTATGTGGTAGAACAGCTGTTTTAACGCATAGGTTATGTTGCTTTATTTATATTGTAATTATTTAACAAAAAGTAACTAAAATGAAATTGTTCTGTGTTGACCTGAACTGACTTTAAGAACTGTTGCTAATATTACTTGTTTATAGTTGCTTTCATTGACGGTGAACACATAATAGTTGAATACGTTTGATTATAAACAAACATTTATTGTTTGCGTTCGTATTTTAGTTAGGATGCTATTTTTGCAATAATGGTTTTTATACAAGTGACGTTATAGCGAAGTCGTCTACATGGGTGGTTCTCGACGAGCCTCCCAGGTGAAGAGGTCGGCGGAAGGCTAGAATTCCGCATGCCTGTGTAGGTCATCTCTCTGATCCATGCAGACGTCTACCTGTCACGCATATCCTTCTACTGAACTGACTCTAGGACTCTCAAGGTCCAACGTGTTATGCCTGTCTAGGACCAAGTCCCTAGTCTGGTGGAGGTAAGGCCATCTGGGAGTGGATAAAGGTACGATTGCACCACCTGGACCGAACTAATCGCTCGGGGTATAGAGGTACGGAGACCTGGCCGTTCGGGAGATTCTACTGGGCCCGCGTAGTTCTCGAAAAGCGGCCGGAGAGCTGTCCCTGGAGGGCCTGACCAGCCTTGGCCTAACAGCAAGGTCATAAGATTCTTACATACTTGTACCACGGGTCGTGCCAACAAGTCCCCTGTCTCGGATCTGACGCTAGTCACCCAGTCGAGTTTGAGGTTGGATTCATGGGGTTAGAGGTTTCACACGCTAGACTGGAGATACTTCCCCACGAAGGATCTATATTTGTGTGCTTTGACAAGGAGGTGGAGCCGGAAGGCAGGTACTCTTGTAAGTAGTCTTCTCTTTTCACCGTCTTTCTTCTTCTTCACCTTTTCACAACACACTGCCACATGACACAACCTGGGAGGAAGAGAAGGACGGGTCTTAGTTTGGAGTGGCGTACTGCCTTTGGTCATGAGTATTTACATCTACCATCGGAAGGTGCGACATATGGATTTCAGTTGACATACGTCACTCTTGTTACTGAGGAGACTTCAACACTCCGGCAAATCCAGTGTCTGAGCGCCTGGACGGTGTCGTCAAGTTTTGCGTTTGACCAGGAACGGGAAGAAATCATCACGTGGTCCCAAATAAATGCTATAGCAAGTCCCGCGATGCCAAACTATGCCACCTGGGTCAAATGAAAAGTCACAAGCCTCATTAGGTCGCAAGTGTATGTAACTAAAGTGGGTTTATAGATACGTCTGTCTTCCGTACTTTAATACCACAGAAGCACACAATCGATGATGTCGCTAATGTTCTCTCTGCCCCTTTCCGATACATCAGCAGCTGACACAAACCTACATGTCATGTCGTAAGATTTGTACAATTAGGATGTTGGGTTGTTATGTGTCGTACGCGACAAACAGGTTTCCCTTCTAAAGCCCGGTCCGCATAATCCAGAACGCACAGAAATGTCACTTCCTGTTGCAATCACTGCCTCCTGGAAATTCCAACGCCGTGAAAGGAGATCCAGGTAGCGTTGCGTTCACGTAATCCGTAGTTGTGCGAGAATTTTAAAACGAAATATTCAACCTATAAAGCTGAGCTTTATAGTACAACCGCATAGAGTGCGCTGAGGCGGGAAAGGAGTGACGTCACACGACGATATAACATTCTGCGTTGGTTAGAGGTTTTAGATTTTGGCGGAGAAAATTATTTTTACGGGAACAGCATGGTTCTTTCTAAAGAGTACGACAGTAGCGTTTCTGGTGATGAAGACGCGAACGTTCTCAGAGTGTCAACACAACACCGAAACACAACAAACACAACACAACACATCACAACACAACACAACACAACATATCACATCACAACACAACACAACAAACACAATACAACACAGGAAGGTCCAAGACTCACTGGCGGGATAGGAGCAAGAGCAATAACACAAGTCCTGCGGGATGGACAGGTTCACCACGTGCCTGCCCAAAGGGAATGCAGGAGGCAGCAGCTCTTCCATATCTTGGTATCCACTTGGCGCCGCAAACACTACACACATCCCGTTAATAAACAAATAATACAACCAATTTTAAAAAAGCCAATTCCTACTTAGGTAAAAAAATTATTTTAGATACTTTTAATTAAATAATTATAATTAATGTAAATAAAGTAACATCACCTATGCGTTAAAACAGCTGTTCTACCACATAACCTATAACATAAATTCAACTGTTCTAAGAAATCATATGTTATCACTTATTTTAAGCGAAATGGGACGAAATAACTATATCGCATACGTTGCCCAATTTGCGAAAGGTTTTCTCCCATATAAAACTAAAATTAATTAATTAAATTTAATTAATGAATTAATATTTTTTAAACTATATTAACATCAAGTGCCATCTTCTACGAGTAAAAAAAATGTATTTGAACTTGAGTGAATGGATAAAAAGTATTTTAACGAATGAAATTTTGGAACAAGATATATATATAGGGAGAGTGTGAACTAATAGAAGGCATTGTAAAATATACCCCACCAAGAGGGAGCTGTACCTTTACACTGGGAATTTCTGATGCGATTTCAATGAAACATAAACAATTTATCACTGTATAAGTAGCTTTAAATCTGTGAAAATGCTGATAACAGTCTGCAAACAACGAACAACAAGTGAGCAACTAAACAAAGAGATAATGTAGAATTATTGTAAGAGAAAGTACAGTCTGTTTTTATAAAACTTACGGAAATCTTTAAGCCGTTCACATTAAAAGTTGAATATTGTGAGGGTGCTTACTGTAATACAAAGTACAGTCGGTTTTTATAAAACTTACGGAAACTTTTAAGTCGTTTACATTAAAAGTTGAATATTGTGAGGGTGCTAACTGTAATACAAAGTAAAGTCGGTTTTTATAAAATTGAAGTACAGACGGTTTTTATTAAATTGAAGGAAGCCAGAAAATAAATAAGAATAACAATTGTGAATCATATAAAAAAGGATTCTTTACAAAATACAAATAGGTTTATATATTGGGAACACATGCCAGGGGGGCTCGGTTGTCAGTGGCTATGCTGATGTTTGCAAGTATTTTGCCACAAAATAGACGGTAATTACCATGTCTTGCAATGCCTGTAGGCTCTTCAGAACGCTGTTTAGAGATGTTGGCATTGTGTTCGTATAGATTTATACACAACTCGGAGGAGAGGGATATTACTGAAGTCTATCGACGTATGCAGAAGTGGATTTCATTAGCAGAAGCTGTGATTTTCCAATATTGTAACAATTATAAATAAATGATGGTGGGAGTTGAAAGGAAAGCCTAAAGACGCCTGGCTTGCTCCAATAATCGGCCTTATTGGATGAAGCCATGACAATATGAAACCCAAGGAGATACTGTGTAGAGGAGGGGCAGTCAATATGTTGTCCTCCCTCAGCTAAACCCTCCACTTCTCTCCCAGTGGAGGCATGTTGTCGTCGCACTTGCCCTTCTTCACCTTGTGAACAGGCATTGTTTGACTGATGATGGCTGTTCGACAACGTCATGGAAACAACATTAATTTCAAAGCAATAACAAGTTAAAGTAACAATTAGACTGGCCTAACCTTGACGGCGCGATGTTTGTTTCATTATAGCAGTCTCGAGCATTCATCGTTTAGGCTGATTAGAATTTAAGCGTCGCTTTAGATTTCAATGAACGGGTAGGACAGCAAATACGGTGAATATAGTTTGTTGTTATCAAAAAGGCGGCCACTTCGAAGTGACTAAGTTATTTTAGTTTACTGGGCCAACTATAGATCAATAGATCCTGGGGGGGGAGGGGGGTTGCGTACTAGTGTTCATCGCATATTGATATAGGCTGCATTAACATAAAGAAACCCTACACTGCGCCTGTAACAACGAAGTGCCGCACCTATTACATTAGACAATGTAGCAAATTCAGAGACGAATGAGGTAAGGCCGTGTGCAAGTGGGGAACGGTTCGAGGTATGGTCACGTAAGGATAGGAAACCCGAAGCTGTGGAGGCGAGATAGAACGGATGAAGCCACGGAGAAGGGGGCATAAAGATAGGTTCTGTCCTCGGATATTTCATCAATTTTATACCTGTTATCCAAATATGCAATACAATTATCCGTAACTGGACAGAGCGAGTCCGTGTACGAGCGCTTGTGTGTGTGTCTGTGCGCGCGCGCGTATGTGTTTCACTGTGGGGGCCAAAGTGAATTAGTTTAAAAAGGCTACTTCATTACATTTGATGAGTTTATACCCAGTTTATTTCCAGGTTTTTATAGGATTTGTGAGCCAGGAATGTAGCTTCTGAGTTAGTGGCTCTGATTAAGGCAATGACAAAACTCCCAGATCCGGGACATAAGGGGGGCGTATAGGAACCAAGAACATCACTGTACAGTTGAAAAGGGAGGCTGCCAGAAGCAGGAAGCTAGGAAGGCACAAGGCTCACTAAGACAGGTGAATGGTTCTGGAGATAATAAATCTCAAGGTCACACGGGGACGTTGTTCATTTGCTATAAGCTTCAACACGGGACATATACAAGCAGAAGTGTTGGTAACTTGAACAAGAGATAAGAATGGTTTCGTAGCTTACTTGGGAAGGTCTACTTAGTAATGACCTGCCTAATCAGAGACTCTAATGGCAGGGTAGGCCAGCAGTCATGTGCTGACAAACTCTCGCCTTATCGTCTGCACCCGACCTAATCGGCTAATCTCCAGGAAGCCGTGCAGGTGTTAAGAACCCGTAGGAATACGGCGGGAGAGCGAGCATTCAACGCTAACCCGTTAAACGTATTAACAGCCTGTAATTTATTTTCTATGTTGTTTATCCGAATCAGTTTCGTTAGCTTCGCTTTATACACACTTAGTTGGTACTTGAGAGCAAAGCTAAGCTAAGTTTCAAATAATAACATATGTAGGTGAATGTTCGCTAACCTCAGGAGCCCATGAGAGCTCGATGGGGTAAAGTCAGCATTGGGAGGTGAGCGAGTGAACGCAACAGCTGCCATTACATGTGAGAAGGGGATAAATAACTGCACACGAACTCATAACAATATAGTTTATTGTTATACGAGTTTCCAAGACTTGTGTTGTCATCATCAGTGACACCACTACAAGTTTAGTTGCAGCTGCAGTGTCAGTGATGATGATGACATGAGTCACTGTAACGCGTAAGTTTCTTTTTGTTGTGCGAGTTCGTGTGTAGTTATTTATTTATGTATAACCTTAACTCACAAGCCAGCCCAGTGACAAGGGCATGGTTGAAGCAGGAGTGGGCCAAGGAACATCTGAGACGAAAGGAAGACGATACAGGGGAAGTCATAGGATAGAATGTGAAGCAATGCCAGGTCAAGCTGGAGAGATGCAGAGTAACCCCCGAGGCTTTGTTTAATGTCATTGCGGGTTTGTTAATAAAACCACGAAAACCAATTCCCTTTCACAATTATTCAAATGTTTACAAGTAAACCATGAAACAGTTGTTCGAATCCATAAACAATATATATATATATATATATATATATATATATATATATATATATATATATATATATATAATTAAAGACAACTACTTAGATCAACAAAGACAAATTGTATTTAGTTTTTAATATATTTTTTATTTTTTACTTTTTAGTATAAATTACGATTGATTTAAATAAAGTAACAACCTATGACTTAAAACAGCTGTTCTGCCACATAACCTATAACATAAAATCAGCTGCTCTATGAAATCATATGTTATCATTTATTTTAAACCAAATGGGACAATATAAATATACTGCATACCTTTTCCCTTTTATGAAAAGTTTTTCTTCCACATAAAACTAAAATTAATTCATTAAATTCTATTAATGGATTAATATTTGAAAAAACTCTATTAACTGTCATCCACTACAAGTTTAATAAAGTGTATTAGAAATTGAGTGAATGAAATAAAAGTATTTTTATTAGAAATTGAAAATATGAACAATAAATTTAGGGAGAATGTGAACTAATAGAAGGAATTGGAAAATATAGCAAGTAGTAACTTGGCGACTCAAATGTGTGTCCAAAACTTAAACTTGGCCTGACCAAAGTTGCTCTATGGGTTCGGTGAGTGAAACTTTGCAGCGGGTTTAAAAGCCTCGCGCCACACGACCTTGATAACGTGTCCGGAGACAAGCCCCGACCAACAGGTTGCAACCAAGATTTCTCTTTGCAAGTTTGCCGGAGCCTCTTCCTTTACCCACTCTCAAATCTCTATCAAGTATACGCGATGATGGTATTAGCCTACGTAAGGAATTAAATTGTATTCTCAAATGGGTGTTTCGCCACACTCTGTAGGCATCTTTAGGTTGTAAAGAGAAAGACATAAACTTTGTATAAGGAATATTAGATAGAAACAATTTAAAAATTCTCAGTTGGGTGTTTCGCCACACACTGTAGGCATCTTTAGGTTTTAAAGAGAAAGACATAAAACTTTGTATAAGGAATATTAGATAGAAACAATTTAAAAATTCTCAGTTGGGTGTTTCGCCACACTCTGTAGGCATCTTTAGGTTGTAAAGAGAAAGACATAAACTTTGTATAAGGAATATTAGATAGAAACAATTTAAAAATTCTCAGTTGGGTGTTTCGCCACACACTGTAGGCATCTTTAGGTTTTAAAGAGAAAGACATAAAACTTTGTATAAGGAATATTAGATAGAAACAATTTAAAAATTCTCAGTTGGGTGTTTCGCCACACACTGTAGGCATCTTTAGGTTGTAAAGAGAAACACATGAAACTTTGTTTAAGGAATATTAGATAGAAACAATTTAAAAATTCTCAGTTGGGTGTTTCGCCACACACTGTAGGCATCTTTAGGTTGTAAAGAGAAAGACATAAAACTTTGTATAAGGAATATTAGATAGAAACAATTTAAAAATTCTCAGTTGGGTGTTTCGCCACACACTGTAGGCATCTTTAGGTTGTAAAGAGAAAGACATAAAACTTTGTATAAGGAATATTAGATAGAAACAATTTAAAAATTCTCAGTTGGGTGTTTCGCCACACACTGTAGGCATCTTTAGGTTGTAAAGAGAAACACATGAAACTTTGTATAAGGAATATTAGACGGAAACAATTTAAAAATTCTCAGTTGGGTGTTTCGCCACACACTGTAGGCATCTTTAGGTTGTAAAGAGAAAGACATAAAACTTTGTATAAGGAATATTAGATAGAAACAATTTAAAAATTCTCAGTTGGGTGTTTCGCCACACACTGTAGGCATCTTTAGGTTGTAAAGAGAAAGACATAAAACTTTGTATAAGGAATATTAGATAGAAACAATTTAAAAATTCTCAGTTGGGTGTTTCGCCACACACTGTAGGCATCTTTAGGTTGTAAAGAGAAAGACATAAAACTTTGTATAAGGAATATTAGATAGAAACAATTTAAAAATTCTCAGTTGGGTGTTTCGCCACACACTGTAGGCATCTTTAGGTTGTAAAGAGAAACACATGAAACTTTGTATAAGGAATATTAGACGGAAACAATTTAAAAATTCTCAGTTGGGTGTTTCGCCACACACTGTAGGCATCTTTAGGTTGTAAAGAGAAAGACATAAAACTTTGTATAAGGAATATTAGATAGAAACAATTTAAAAATTCTCAGTTGGGTGTTTCGCCACACACTGTAGGCATCTTTAGGTTGTAAAGAGAAAGACATAAAACTTTGTATAAGGAATATTAGATAGAAACAATTTAAAAATTCTCAGTTGGGTGTTTCGCCACACACTGTAGGCATCTTTAGGTTGTAAAGAGAAAGACATAAAACTTTGTATAAGGAATATTAGATAGAAACAATTTAAAAATTCTCAGTTGGGTGTTTCGCCACACACTGTAGGCATCTTTAGGTTGTAAAGAGAAACACATGAAACTTTGTATAAGGAATATTAGACGGAAACAATTTAAAAATTCTCAGTTGGGTGTTTCGCCACACACTGTAGGCATCTTTAGGTTGTAAAGAGAAAGACATAAAACTTTGTATAAGGAATATTAGATAGAAACAATTTAAAAATTCTCAGTTGGGTGTTTCGCCACACACTGTAGGCATCTTTAGGTTGTAAAGAGAAAGACATAAAACTTTGTATAAGGAATATTAGATAGAAACAATTTAAAAATTCTCAGTTGGGTGTTTCGCCACACACTGTAGGCATCTTTAGGTTGTAAAGAGAAAGACATAAAACTTTGTATAAGGAATATTAGATAGAAACAATTTAAAAATTCTCAGTTGGGTGTTTCGCCACACACTGTAGGCATCTTTAGGTTGTAAAGAGAAAGACATAAAACTTTGTATAAGGAATATTAGATAGAAACAATTTAAAAATTCTCAGTTGGGTGTTTCGCCACACACTGTAGGCATCTTTAGGTTGTAAAGAGAAAGACATAAAACTTTGTATAAGGAATATTAGATAGAAACAATTTAAAAATTCTCAGTTGGGTGTTTCGCCACACACTGTAGGCATCTTTAGGTTGTAAAGAGAAACACATGAAACTTTGTATAAGGAATATTAGATAGAAACAATTTAAAAATTCTCAGTTGGGTGTTTCGCCACACACTGTAGGCATCTTTAGGTTGTAAAGAGAAAGACATAAAACTTTGTATAAGGAATATTAGATAGAAACAATTTAAAAATTCTCAGTTGGGTGTTTCGCCACACACTGTAGGCATCTTTAGGTTGTAAAGAGAAAGACATAAAACTTTGTATAAGGAATATTAGATAGAAACAATTTAAAAATTCTCAGTTGGGTGTTTCGCCACACACTGTAGGCATCTTTAGGTTGTAAAGAGAAAGACATAAAACTTTGTATAAGGAATATTAGATAGAAACAATTTAAAAATTCTCAGTTGGGTGTTTCGCCACACACTGTAGGCATCTTTAGGTTGTAAAGAGAAAGACATAAAACTTTGTATAAGGAATATTAGATAGAAACAATTTAAAAATTCTCAGTTGGGTGTTTCGCCACACACTGTAGGCATCTTTAGGTTGTAAAGAGAAAGACATAAAACTTTGTATAAGGAATATTAGATAGAAACAATTTAAAAATTCTCAGTTGGGTGTTTCGCCACACACTGTAGGCATCTTTAGGTTGTAAAGAGAAAGACATAAAACTTTGTATAAGGAATATTAGATAGAAACAATTTAAAAATTCTCAGTTGGGTGTTTCGCCACACACTGTAGGCATCTTTAGGTTGTAAAGAGAAACACATGAAACTTTGTATAAGGAATATTAGACGGAAACAATTTAAAAATTCTCAGTTGGGTGTTTCGCCACACACTGTAGGCATCTTTAGGTTGTAAAGAGAAAGACATAAAACTTTGTATAAGGAATATTAGATAGAAACAATTTAAAAATTCTCAGTTGGGTGTTTCGCCACACACTGTAGGCATCTTTAGGTTGTAAAGAGAAAGACATAAAACTTTGTATAAGGAATATTAGATAGAAACAATTTAAAAATTCTCAGTTGGGTGTTTCGCCACACACTGTAGGCATCTTTAGGTTGTAAAGAGAAAGACATAAAACTTTGTATAAGGAATATTAGATAGAAACAATTTAAAAATTCTCAGTTGGGTGTTTCGCCACACACTGTAGGCATCTTTAGGTTGTAAAGAGAAAGACATAAAACTTTGTATAAGGAATATTAGATAGAAACAATTTAAAAATTCTCAGTTGGGTGTTTCGCCACACACTGTAGGCATCTTTAGGTTGTAAAGAGAAAGACATAAAACTTTGTATAAGGAATATTAGATAGAAACAATTTAAAAATTCTCAGTTGGGTGTTTCGCCACACACTGTAGGCATCTTTAGGTTGTAAAGAGAAAGACATAAAACTTTGTATAAGGAATATTAGATAGAAACAATTTAAAAATTCTCAGTTGGGTGTTTCGCCACACACTGTAGGCATCTTTAGGTTGTAAAGAGAAACACATGAAACTTTGTATAAGGAATATTAGACGGAAACAATTTAAAAATTCTCAGTTGGGTGTTTCGCCACACACTGTAGGCATCTTTAGGTTGTAAAGAGAAAGACATAAAACTTTGTATAAGGAATATTAGATAGAAACAATTTAAAAATTCTCAGTTGGGTGTTTCGCCACACACTGTAGGCATCTTTAGGTTGTAAAGAGAAAGACATAAAACTTTGTATAAGGAATATTAGATAGAAACAATTTAAAAATTCTCAGTTGGGTGTTTCGCCACACACTGTAGGCATCTTTAGGTTGTAAAGAGAAAGACATAAAACTTTGTATAAGGAATATTAGATAGAAACAATTTAAAAATTCTCAGTTGGGTGTTTCGCCACACACTGTAGGCATCTTTAGGTTGTAAAGAGAAAGACATAAAACTTTGTATAAGGAATATTAGATAGAAACAATTTAAAAATTCTCAGTTGGGTGTTTCGCCACACACTGTAGGCATCTTTAGGTTGTAAAGAGAAACACATGAAACTTTGTATAAGGAATATTAGACGGAAACAATTTAAAAATTCTCAGTTGGGTGTTTCGCCACACACTGTAGGCATCTTTAGGTTGTAAAGAGAAAGACATAAAACTTTGTATAAGGAATATTAGATAGAAACAATTTAAAAATTCTCAGTTGGGTGTTTCGCCACACACTGTAGGCATCTTTAGGTTGTAAAGAGAAAGACATAAAACTTTGTATAAGGAATATTAGATAGAAACAATTTAAAAATTCTCAGTTGGGTGTTTCGCCACACACTGTAGGCATCTTTAGGTTGTAAAGAGAAAGACATAAATCTTTGTATAAGGAATATTAGATAGAAACAATTTAAAAATTCTCAGTTGGGTGTTTCGCCACACACTGTAGGCATCTTTAGGTTGTAAAGAGAAACACATGAAACTTTGTATAAGGAATATTAGACAGAAACAATTTTAAAAAAAAACGTGACTTGTATCAGAAATTAAGAACTGAAAAGATCTAACGAAGAAGGGAAATATCTGAAGAGAATGTAAACAATGAATTACTTTAGGAATGGTGCGCAGAACTGTGGAATAATGCCGTGAGATAAAAAGCAGGATATGTGGGTTCACTTAATGCGGATGGACAACAGAATTTGAATGCGGTCCTCCAGGACGAAACTGCTACGGGATCAGGCCTGTTGGTATTTCGGAGGACAACTGAAGGACTGGCTGATTGACTAAAGCTGTCAATGTAACTTAAAACAGTTGCAATTTGTTTGACACTGGTTTTCTCGCCTAAAACGTGTAACAGGAATAGGAATAGAGACGAAGAGGAAGTGGTTCCGATAGGACCAGAAGATGGTCTAGAGGCATCCAGAATGTAGGAGGCGTTTGGTAATTTCAGCATTTATATTGACATCACTGGGCACAGTTGATAACAATAAATCAAATTAGAATTCTGTTGACAACCTCGAAACTTCATTTAGGAGCAGCGATATTTCCACTTAAGTGGAAACGTTCATTGGAAACGTATTCATTGGACAACGTTCAGTGACGCTTTTTTGATTTTGACGATAAAACGGTAAAATTCTTTTCTCGAGTGTTTTTTTACAATATGGCGAAAGTTGTATCAACTATGGGGATTTTTGTAGGTGGGTAGAACAGCAAGAACTAAATGCAAAACGCAAGCACCAGCTGACGGAGCCAGTTGACTGGATTGTGGGAGGTATTGGTGAGTGTTTATTGGAAGTTCAGCATGAATTAACAGTATCTACTACTGAGACATTAATAGAGTAAGCCAGCAGATGGAGAATATAGTAGAGAATCTCAGAGATTTTGCTACACAACGTCCAACTAATCCAAAAAACCTTGGGGAAACGGGTTGGGGTGTCCTAACTCACAAGATAAGCTAGGGAGATGCCACCTCATCCTCCCTACAGTCTAGTTTCAGGATACTGTGATTTCCATTTGTTTTATCCACTCGAGGAGGCATTACGTGGAGTTCAGCGGCAACGAGGAGGTCAAGGAATTGTGAGAAAGCGGCTCAAACAAGATTTTTTAGAAAAACTTGTTCCTTGTTGGTACAAGAATATTAATATTGGCGAGGATTGTATGGAAGACAGTCTTTGTTCTCTTAAATTATTGAATGTTGCTTGGAGTATTGTAAGGCGTGTTGTGCCTTTGCAACCCCACGACTGCGTAAAGCTTTGCTCTAAGCCGTTGCTGCCAGGAAGAGCAAGAAGTAACGAGGGTGGTGTAATGCTCCCTTTAAATCTTGTGACAAGAATTGTAATATTAGTTTTGGCTTCTGCCCCTCTTTGGTAGAGTTCGCAAAATACATTAATATAAATATTTCTATATTCATAAATGATAAAGTTATGCGCTGAGTTCAGATATGTTTTCGCCACCCTATTTATTACATTTACACTGTCCACGGATGTTTTAAGTGAGCTAGAACATTTACAGCCTCCACAGGTGTTATCGCCACCCCATCACATTTACACTGTTCACAGAGGTTTTATGCGCCCCCGCACATTTACAACCTCCACAGGTGTTTTCATGACAGAGTAGCCCACGTGGTGGCAAGAAAAATTCTTACAGCGAAATGCGTACATGAGGAAACAATTGTAATTGACGAGGGTAAGTCGTAAATTTGACAAGCGTAGAAAGCGTACAAACCGGACTCCAGTTGTCAACCCAGGTCATCTACTCCTAAAGTATTTGCTAATAACTTTCAAGGTTTTGGATTGTTTTAGTCAAAATGGGTTAAAAAAGGGTTCTACTTTGTCAGTGGTCACTTTACCTTTAACTCTTGTGGTGATAAGCTCGATTTAATGGAAAGAGACTTATCAAAAAAGGCTGAATCTTCGACTCCTATGCACATGAGGCTGGAGTTACACTTGGTAAGAAAGAGAAGAAAAACAAAGTATATTAAGTAGAACGAAACAATTAAAAAATAGAAACAGTATAAAAATACCTAGAAACTGCTAACTAATGTCTTGTTTAATCTCTTTCTTACATTAAAAACTTGGATTAGATTAGGCCCAAGAAATCAGATGGTAAGATCAAATAAATTGGTCGAGTTGTAATACAATTATAAATAAAAAAGATCTGTAAGATGACAACAAAATAAAAATATAAAACAAAATATTACAGAGGCTACAAACTGATTTTAAACACGTCAAAATGATAGCGCAACATATCTCTATCATTTTGCCAGGCCATTGCCAGGAAAAATGCGATGGCAATCACGTTTAATAGGTACAGTTTTTAAGGATCTCCAGACCCGAGAAACTAAGCGACACCTATGTTTACCTCAGAGGTAAACTCATTTAAATAGCTCAATGATTTTAAAAGGTCAGTGTTAGCCAAAACGTTGTACGCATTGTCACAGTGTTCTGACGTCATAGCTTACCCTCGCCATCTGTCAAAACGTGATCCTGTACGCATGTTTCGTGTATTCGCCCACGTTACTTATCGAAGGAAAGAAGGTTTGAGAACTAATGGAGCCTAAAATTAAGGAACAAAGCTTGACTGAGCTAATGACATCGAGTGGGCATATTACAGGCTTCGCTCAAACCATTCAACAATTAACCAACGTATCGATTCTACTTTGCTAAAATTGTTTCTCTTGGGGCCGATTCAATAGAACAGGTCCAGAGCTGCCTAAAGAATTTAAAATCCGCCTTTGTTGCTCGTGTTGTGGTCGCATCCAACAGGTGTCTGGGGAGCGCGTGAGAAAAACAGTCCATTGTTGACCGTATTTTGTCTTTTCAACCTAATTATTAAAACACAATATTACTAAGTTTTCTCGACACTCTAAAAGGCTGTGGCAAGGCTGAGTTTAACCGCAACCCGAACTCCAAGGTAGTAAATAAGGAGACTTTAACGCCACTTGTACAGCTCTGTCATCAATTCACCGAGACGTTTCTTTGACAAATACAAGCGACAAAACATTGTGTGAATGTGTTTACATCCGTTCATTAGAATGCGAGGGAGCCGTACAGGGAGCCAACAAACAATAATAATAATAAAACATATAAGTTCATTAACAAGAAAATATAACTTAATCTAATTTAAACAAACTCTACAAAACTCACCAGTTGAATTCATACAATCCAGGTTTTCGTTTACTTTTGCACAGCCACTAAACTTTTGCAAACCACAACACTGAACTCGTCACCAAGTGCCTTCTTGTGCCTTACACCACTACCCTAAAACACAAGTCACTTCACACAACACGCAGCCTGTACAAATACTAAATCCTTAAGTCAATATGTTAAAAACAAGAGTTACAACACCGTCAGCCGTTCCAAGTCGGACATTTTGTTTTCTGGAACTTCCCCCACCCCTGGACAGGTAAACCGACTGGATCTGAACGGTACAAGTTGAATAAGTACAGTCTGTATCGGCAATGTACAGTCGCGTCCTGACCGACATAGGTATGCATGTTAAAGAACCTTTCCCACAGTCCGCCTCATTATTAATCGATTGCGTATATTGTTCTCAAGGTTATTCCAAGGGCATTTCTCGGGTTAATTGATTTTAATGCGCCGACAAGAATGAATCAAGTACAAGGATCAGACCTCTGCATCTTGTTCCCGTTAAACTCTCTATTTGCACTATACACAGTTTATTAAATAGTACAACATTAAACTCGATTTTTTATTTTTATCAAAGTGAACTACACTAGGGTATTAAGGATCTTCTCGCCGTGGGAGGGGTTTGGGAAAGAGGCAATGAAAAAAAATCATGGTTCGAGTGTGCAGGACCGCTTCCCAAAAGTATACCTACTTTCCGTTGGAAGCATCCTTCGTAAAAACATAGACTAATGATGGGCGTAAAATTAGAAACCAACATACCGAAATAAGATTCGTCCTTGCTCCGGGTTTGGGGCATATAAGTAGTAAAGCTTCATGTATAAAAACGCCAAAGATTGCGACCAGAGAAGAAAACGGGAGGGGGGGGGAATGGATGAAGATAGAAAAAACTTTTCGAATTCGAACGATGCCATGTTAGCATACAATTAGAAAAATACAAAACCGTTGAAATGGCAAGGCCAAAGTGCTACGAATGACCTGTGAGCCAAGATGATTGTCAGGAGAGTGCCATCCATGTTTGGGTGGTGGCCGATCTCCCGTGAACCAGGCGCCTGCGAAAGGCATTGATTTCTTTCCTCCAGTTGGAGCATTAAAAACCATGCAAACTAATGGCATATGTACCGCTTGAGGTCATATTCTGCGCGCTTGTAAGCTATCAGGAGCCCTAGAAGAAGACAGCTTCTAAGACTTAAGTGGGTACCAGCAAGCGAATATCCTTCATATACATGCCAAGCTTTATGGGAGCGTTGAGAAATGTCGATCCGAATAAAGAAAAGACAGGTGAAAAGAGGACAAAAATAAGGCGGTGGATGTATGTCGAAATTGTCAGTAATATGGAACAATAAAGGGGAAAGACGGAACTGGTATTAATAGTTCTTGGGGAGGAAACATGGGCGAGAAGAAAGGAATGGAGGCGGTATCCAAAGACTGCAATGCGTGAGCAAGGAGGATCATGCTTATCTAGAGACTTGAATGCCTGCAGCACGTGGGTCACAGAAAGGGAAGAAGGTTTTGTATAGATTCAAAGCTAACAGTCCCCACACAAGAGAGGAAGATGTGAGGTCTGCTTGTAAGGGTGACTTTACCTCTTCCTTGGGTATTGCCAATCCTTGAAGATTTACCAGAGGCACCATGAACAGTGGTTCTACGTTTGCTCTTCGTTACTCAATAATGTACTTGATAAATCCTAGTTTAAGAATCTAAATTTAAAACAATTGAAAGATTAACGGATATGCTTAACAAGGAAGTAATTTCTTGCTTCCATTTTAATTTTTGTATTTAACGTGACCTCTGTATAAACACAAGCCTGAGAGTGTCCAGGTCCTGTTACATTCCCACAATTACGCGCCTCCCAAACCTGTGTGGCTCACATTAAGGCATTAATTCCATTTTCCCCTATTCCGTAACACCTTCGATGACCTGCTCTAAGATCCCTCCGTCCCTCCGATCCTGGCCCTCTCCCTGATGTACATGCACAGGCGTAGCGTCTCCCCAGCGCCGAGGGCACATCTCACAATTACGCGCCTCCCAAACCTGTGTGGCTCACATTACGGCAATAATTCTATTTCCCCCTATTCCGTAACACCTTCGATGACCTGCTCTAAGATACCTCCGTCCCTCCGAGCCGTCCCTCTCCCTGATGGACATGCACAGGCGTAGCGTCACCCCAGCGCCGAGGGCACATCTCACAATTACACGCCTCCCAAACCTGTGTGGCTCACATTACGGCAATAATTCCATTTCCCCCTATTCCGTAACACCTTCGACGACCTGCTCTAAGATCCCTCCGTCCCTCCAAGCCTGGCCCTCTTCCTGATGGACATGCACAGGCGTAGCGTCACCCCAGCGCCGAGGGCACATCTCACAATTACGCGCCTCCCAAACCTGTGTGGCTCACATTACGGCAATAATTCCATTTTCCCCTATTCCGTAACACCTTCGATGACCTGCTCTAAGATCCCTCCGTCCCTCCGAGCCTGGCCCTCTCCCTGATGGACATGCACAGGCGTAGCGTCTCCCCAGCGCCGAGGGCACATCTCACAATTACGCGCCTCCCAAACCTGTGTGGCTCACATTACGGCAATAATTCCATTTCCCCCTATTCCGTAACACCTTCGATGACCTGCTCTAAGATCCCTCCGTCCCTCCGAGCCTGGCCCTCTTCCTGATGGACATGCACAGGCGTAGCGTCACCCCAGCGCCGAGGGCACATCTCACAATTACGCGCCTCCCAAACCTGTGTGGCTCACATTACGGCAATAATTCCATTTCCCCCTATTCCGTAACACCTTCGACGACCTGCTCTAAGATCCCTCCGTCCCTCCGAGCCTGGCCCTCTTCCTGATGGACATGCACAGGCGTAGCGTCACCCCAGCGCCGAGGGCACATCTCACAATTACGCGCCTCCCAAACCTGTGTGGCTCACATTACGGCAATAATTCCATTTTCCCCTATTCCGTAACACCTTCGATGACCTGCTCTAAGATCCCTCCGTCCCTCCGAGCCTGGCCCTCTCCCTGATGGACATGCACAGGCGTAGCGTCTCCCCAGCGCCGAGGGCACATCTCACAATTACGCGCCTCCCAAACCTGTGTGGCTCACATTACGGCAATAATTCCATTTTCCCCTATTCCGTAACACCTTCGATGACCTGCTCTAAGATCCCTCCGTCCCTCCGAGCCTGGCCCTCTCCCTGATGGACATGCACAGGCGTAGCGTCACCCCAGCGCCGAGGGCACATCTCACAATTACGCGCCTCCCAAACCTGTGTGGCTCACATTACGGCAATAATTCCATTTTCCCCTATTCCGTAACACCTTCGATGACCTGCTCTAAGATCCCCCCGTCCCTCCGAGCCTGGCCCTCTCCCTGATGGACATGCACAGGCGTAGCGTCTCCCCAGCGCCGAGGGCACATCTCACAATTACGCGCCTCCCAAACCTGTGTGGCTCACATTACGGCAATAATTCCATTTCCCCCTATTCCGTAACACCTTCGATGACCTGCTCTAAGATCCCTCCGTCCCTCCGAGCCTGGCCCTCTCCCTGATGGACATGCACAGGCGTAGCGTCACCCCAGCGCCGAGGGCACATCTCACAATTACGCGCCTCCCAAACCTGTGTGGCTCACATTACGGCAATAATTCCATTTCCCCCTATTCCGTAACACCTTCGATGACCTGCTCTAAGATCCCTCCGTCCCTCCGAGCCTGGCCCTCTCCCTGATGGACATGCACAGGCGTAGCGTCACCCCAGCGCCGAGGGCACATCTCACAATTACGCGCCTCCCAAACCTGTGTGGCTCACATTACGGCAATAATTCCATTTTCCCCTATTCCGTAACACCTTCGATGACCTGCTCTAAGATCCCCCCGTCCCTCCGAGCCTGGCCCTCTCCCTGATGGACATGCACAGGCGTAGCGTCTCCCCAGCGCCGAGGGCATAAACTATCAAAGGGTCTGCTCAGTGATACAGAAGTGACGAGAGTTAATTACTTCTCTTTTAAAATGCTGGGCTCAAAAACGATACCAAACAACCGGTGGCACGAAAATGCGTACATGGGGAAACAATAGTAATTGACGAGGCAAGTCGTAAATTTGACAAAAGCGTACAAACCAGACTCCATTTGTCAACCCAGGTTATCTACATCTAAACTATTTGCAAATAACTTTCAAGGTTTTGGGTTTTCCCAGTCAAAAAGGGTCAAAAAAGGGTTTCCATTTTGTCAGTGGTCACTTTGCCTTTTTATAAGCATTATAGAAACAACCAACAACCAAAGCACTGGTAAGACGACAAATTGTCTTGCGTCGAAAACGAATTAAAACCCACATAGGAACACCCGACGATGGCGTCATTCGAAAACTTCCGACGGACTGTCACGGGGGAGGGTTGCGGTGAAAAGCGAGTACAAGTGGCTGAGAGGTACAATCGGTGCCTAATCCTTGTTAATCGATTCAGAACGATTTTTCATGGTTTTTTAAAATACTTTTCATATTTTGGTTTTATAAAGTAAATAAACTTTTTGTAAAGAACTAAAGCGCCGCAGGTTGCCGACCCCTGGTCTAGTCTAATCCATTTTTGAATGTAAAAAAGAGTTTCCAGTTTCTGTGTATTTTTGTGCTGTTTGTTTTCTAATTCTTTCGTCCGATTTAATATACTTTGTTTTTCTTCTCTTTCCTTCTTCCAGTCTCACGTGCACAGGAAACGAAATTTCTGCTTTTTATACGTTTTTTAAAATTAAATCGAACTTTAATGACATCGACAGTTGAAAGTAAAATGTGTGACTGCCCCGTGAAAGCACGTTCTGACAAGTCCGTTCGTCCCAGTCGGCGATCACGCGTGAGACAACCACAACTGCCCCGTGAAAGCACGTTCTGACAAGTCCGTTCGTCCCAGTCGGCGATCACGCGTGAGACAACCACAACTGCCCCGTGAAAACACGTTCTGACAAGTCCGTTCGTCCCAGTCGGCGATCACGCGTGAGACAACCACAACTGCCCCGTGAAAGCACGTTCTGACAAGTCCGTTCGTCCCAGTCGGCGATCACGCGTGAGACAACCACAATTGCCCCGTGAAAACACGTTTTGACAAGTCCGTTCGTCCCAGTCGGCGACCACGCGTGAGACAACCACAACTGCCCCGTGAAAACACGTTCTGACAAGTCCGTTCGTCCCAGTCAGCGATCACGCGTGAGACAACCACAACTGCCCCGTGAAAACACGTTCTGACAAGTCCGTTCGTCCCAGTCGGCGATCACGCGTGAGACAACCACAACTGCCCCGTGAAAACACGTTTTGACAAGTCCGTTCGTCCCAGTCGGCGACCACGCGTGAGACAACTACAACTGCCCCGTGAAAACACGTTCTGACAAGTCCGTTCGTCCCAGTCGGCGATCACGCGTGAGACAACCACAACTGCCCCGTGAAAACACGTTCTGACAAGTCCGTTCGTCCCAGTCGGCGATCACGCGTGAGACAACCACAACTGCCCCGTGAAAACACGTTCTGACAAGTCTGTTCGTCCCAGTCGGCGATCACGCGTGAGACAACCACAGATGCAACGACACTATTACTTATAGTCAATCACAGCGAGGGAGAGTGAAACAAACCGTGTTTCGTGTCTAAATTATTTAATTAATTAAATTATTAAAGAATTATTTATTTTATTTAGGTAGGTATTTTTAATCGAGACAAATCATTATAAAATGTTTGTTTGATAAATTATTTTTCATTATTCCCAGTTCCTCGTAGCCTATGTATTGCCTTATATATACGTTAACATAGGAAATAATTGCAAAACTTGTCTTCTGCTGTTTTGGATGCCTAAACAGAGTTTTAAAACTTCTTTACAAAAGCTTCACCGCAAGCATGTCACAAGAAAATAGAACTGGAGACGAGCATCGAGGACTCATTCGGGATCGGACGGAGTCGTTCGCTTTCCTATGCAACTCAGATGGCCTTCCGACCTGTCTCACTTGCCACGAACAACTCGCACACAATAAGAAATCGAATTTAGCGAAAGAATCATACTCAGTTTGCTAGTAAATACCCAGTCGGCGAAGAACGTAAAAAACCCAGCAATCATGTTCCATGTTAAGTAACTGGACGCAATCTGCAAGTAATGTTATCCTGATAAGCTTCGCGGTGTCACTAGAAACAGCAAAAACGTCAAACCATTCACAGATGGCGAGTATGTCAAAGATTGCTTCATACGGGCATCTGAAGAACTGTTTTGTGATTTCAAAAACAAACCGGAAATCTTGAAAAAATTAAAAACTTGCCTCCATCCACTGAAATGAATATAATTAAAAGTAAATAAGAAGTCAACTAACAAAACAAAATTTAGAGACGTTTGAAGCAATAAACTACGAGTCAAATTTATCCAAACTTTCTAAAGCCATGCAAAACCGACGCTCACATTTTATTTGTTTGCTCAATTTTTTGTTATTTAAGTATTAGTTAGTGTTGTAAGTAAATATGTAATTCTTTAAATTTTTTACTTAAATAATATGTAATTATATAAATAATGCCATTTATACATAATCTAATTTGTTGTGAAAACACTACTTATAGATATTTTTTCTTAGGAATGAATAGATTCGATTAATATTTATTGCTGGCAAGAAAAAAACCTGTGGCTTTTTAAAAACGTTGAAATTTTGTAAATTGTAATTTTTTACTTTTCCCAAACAAAAGGTTGCCGACCCTAAATATATTGGTGAAGTTGCAATATAGATTAAAATTGAAAAAATGTGTAAAATGAAATAAAAGTTAAAAATATAAAACACGCAAATTATTACCGCAGCTACAAGCTGATTTATCATTTTGCTAGTCCAAAGCCAGGAAAAGTGTGAAGGCAATCAGGTTTAATAGATAAAGTTTCAAAAGATCTCCAGACCCGAGAAACTAAGCGACACCTATGTTCAGCTTAGAGATAAACTCATTTATGTAGCTCAATGATTATAGAAGATCAGTGTTCGCCTAAATGTTTTATGCGTTTATCGCCTGTCACAATGTTCTGACGTCATAGCTTACTCTCATCATCTGTTAAAACCTGATCCTGTACGCATCTCTCGCAATATCCCTGGTGTACGCATGTTTGTATTCAAACAACCTGTGTTTTATTGTTTACTTTAGTGTAGTTAATAATATAATATTGTTGGTAGAAAAAACGGGAGGACGGTGGCTGAATGGGGGCAAGTATGGCTCTACAGAAACAATAAAACTGTACGACCCTTCACAGGCAATAAAACGGGAGGACGGTAGCTGAAGGGGGCAAGTATGGCTCTACAGAAACAATAAAACTGTACGACCCTTCACAGGTAATAAAACGGGAGGACGGTAGCTGAATGGGGGCAGGTATGGCTCTACAGAAACAATAAAACTGTACGACCCTTCACAGGCAATAAAACGGGAGGACGGTAGCTGAAGGGGGCAAGTAAGGCTCTACAGAAACAATAAAACTGTACGACCCTTCACAGGCAATAAAACGGGAGGACGGTAGCTGAAGGGGGCAAGTAAGGCTCTACAGAAACAATAAAACTGTACGACCCTTCACAGGCAATAAAACGGGAGGACGGTAGCTGAAGGGGGCAAGTAAGGCTCTACAGAAACAATAAAACTGTACGACCCTTCACAGGCAATAAAACGGGAGGACGGTAGCTGAATGGGGGCAAGTAAGGCTCTACAGAAACAATAAAACTGTACGACCCTTCACAGGCAATAAAACGGGAGGACGGTAGCTGAAGGGGGCAAGTAAGGCTCTACAGAAACAATAAAACTGTACGACCCTTCACAGGCAATAAAACGGGAGGACGGTAGCTGAAGGGGGCAAGTAAGGCTCTACAGAAACAATAAAACTGTACGACCCTTCACAGGCAATAAAACGGGGGGACGGTAGCTGAATGGGGGCAAGTAAGGCTCTACAGAAACAATAAAACTGTACGACCCTTCACAGGCAATAAAACGGGAGGACGGTAGCTGAATGGGGGCAAGTATGGCTCTACAGAAACAATAAAACTGTACGACCCTTCACAGGCAATAAAACGGGAGGACGGTAGCTGAATGGGGGCAAGTAAGGCTCTACAGAAACAATAAAACTGTACGACCCTTCACAGGTAATAAAACGGGGGGACGGTAGCTGAATGGGGGCAAGTAAGGTTCTACAGAAACAATAAAACTGTACGACCCTTCACAGGTAATAAAACACTACTGTCAACCTTTGTGTAATGAAGCGTTAGCCCCCATGGAGATGCTTCTAGGTACTTTCATTTTGGAAATTCCATAAACTCTATCGGTTGTCCGAAATACTAGACTTGCACCAAATAAACAGTCATTTGCTCTGCAACTCTCGGTGCAACATGGAGTTCCTTCATAGTTTAACAAAATGTGAAAAATATTTAAACCAGGAAGGCACAAGTACGTTTTTATTAATGTACAGGTTAATACCGCAGCGAAGAATCTGTCCATGGTGTGGTAAAACCCAAACTATACAGTCAAATGGCAATTATTTTATAAATTAGTATAATTATTAATATTTTACATTTTATAAATTGTTGTATATTTTCGCTAATATTATAAATAATAGAGAATAGATTTGCTGGAAATCATGATTTTATTTGTCTCTTTTTTAACATTGTTTGTATTAACTGTTCTGTAATTATTGTAAAACTTTGAACAAGAAATTACACTATCAAAGGTTAATAAAATATATTAATTTATTTCTCTTCTAGGTAACGGATCTGAACAGAATATGAGATGCAATAATAGAACCTGCCGGAGGAAAGATTCGATTCGAAATGGAACCATTTTTGCGAGCTAAAAAACATTTTCCATGTCTAAAATTGTATTAGTTTTAGTGGGTTGGCTTCTAAAGTACTCAAAAAATACCTTAGTTAGAGAAACGGGGTTAAATGAAAAGACTGTGCAACGGCTTCTGAAGGATTTTCGGGATTTACTAACGGTTTGGTTGATTGAAACGAGTACTAAGTTGGGAGGTGTCAATAGCGTCGTTGAAATTGTTGAAAGTGCTTTTGGGCGTCGAAAATATAACAGAGGGCGAGTAACAAAAACAAGATGGGTTGTAGGCGGTATTGAAAGAAACACACGAAAATGTTTTCTCAAAGTAGTTACTGATAGTTGGAGAGGATATAATACACGAGCATTACTTTTGGCTGGATTTGAGCATTTTAATGTGAATCATACACGTAACTTCTTGAATCCTAATGAACGTAGCATACACACTCAGGGAATTGAATCAAACTGGGCTAAAATAAAAAGAAACATGAGGCGGCGAATCGGTAAAATATCTTCTAATATAGAGACATACCTCACAGAATACACTTGGAGAAGTCTTCATCCAACAACTGATCAGTTATTTATCGATTTCATAAATGCAGTCAACAATTTTTATCCCATTTAGGCCTAATATGTAAATAAAAAGATTTTGAAAAAAAACAAAAAAACTCAAAAAAATTCATTCTTCAACAGGAAAATGTAAAAATGTAAAAAAATTATAAAAGTATAAAACAACAAAAACTCTTCAAGAGGACAAGGCCCTATAGGCCGCTAATTTCATAAATTGATTGGGCAGTTTTATTATAGATGTCAACCAATTTATGTTTTTTGCGGCCCTGAGCAGAAACAACACTGATTATTTGTAGTTTAGTAGATATATAAACGTTAGTTTTTAATGTAAACTATTTATTAATGTCTGATTTCTGTATTCTATCTAAGAATTTTGTATATGCGACTAAAACCATTTGACTGGGGGGCTAACGCTTAGCTATTGTTGACTGATGACAAGGGTTGACAGGGTGGTGTCGTAAACTCAACTGGTGTCATAAAAGGCCATTGTTCCACTCACAACCTTCCTTGCCCCCATCCAGATACCGTCTACCCGAAAAAACCATCAGGTACATTACATATTGACTTATTACAAATTTGTTTAACAAATTCAATTCAAATAAGTTTTTTTAAATTTATAAGACGGGTCCAAAAATCTTTTCATTACAAAAAATGTATTAAAAATGCATAACCTATTATTATTGTTATATTTTACTATTTGTTTGAGATTTATCAAAATTTAAATACATTAATATATATTTTACCATATCAAAGCTATTTATTAAATAAATATTCAACGATTTTTAAATAAATGTTAATCTACGTGTAAAATGGCTGCTCTACAACATAACCTATAACACAAAATCAGCTGTTATAAGAAATCATAAGAGTCACCTGACGGAATTATATCCTGTAAGGTATGGGTTTCAGAAATAGCGTGACGCGAAAGCAATGATTTAATCTCATGTTTTGTTCAACGCGCGTATAGAAGTTATCGCTTCAAAAAATAACCCACACACACACAAAGCCAGAAGGCCGCTTTCTACATCACTGGACTTGGTTTGTAACGTAAACTAAATCATTTTAGTAACATAGTTTTAAGTGACTCTACATAGACATTCTAGAGTAACTGCGAGCGTCTCAAAAGCAAGAGAGTTGGTACGCTGAATTCCTATTCATTATGTTACTTTAGAATTCGAGGCGTATCGTGTCTGCAATGAAATGTATGCAAAATTTGCGTCTTTCCAGTGCTAATCATCTACTATGCTCAGTTTGGAGACGCGGTGCTGGGGAGACTCGGAGATCGGGAGCCGCGGCGCTAGAGAGACGCGGTGCTGGGGAGACGCGGCGCTGGAGAGACTCGGAGATCGGGAGACGCGGCGCTGGAGAGACGCGGTGCTGGAGAGACTCGGAGATCGGGAGACGCGGTGCTGGGGAGACGCGGCGCTGGAGAGACTCGGAGATCGGGAGACGCGGCGCTGGAGAGACGCGGTGCTGGAGAGACTCGGAGATCGGGAGACGCGGTGCTGGGGAGACGCGGCGCTGGAGAGACTCGGAGATCGGGAGACGCGGCGCTGGAGAGACGCGGTGCTGGAGAGACTCGGAGATCGGGAGCCGCGGCGCTAGAGAGACGCGGTGCTGGGGAGACGCGGCGCTGGAGAGACTCGGAGATCGGGAGACGCGGTGCTGGGGAGACGCGGCGCTGGAGAGACTCGGAGATCGGGAGACGCGGCGCTGGAGAGACGCGGTGCTGGGAAGACGCGGCGCTGGAGAGACTCGGAGATCGGGAGACGCGGTGCTGGAGAGACTCGGAGATCGGGAGACGCGGTGCTGGGGAGACGCGGTGCTGGGGAGACTCGGAGATCGGGAGACGCGGCGCTGGAGAGACGCGGTGCTGGGGAGACTCGGAGATCGGGAGACGCGGCACTGGGGAGACTCGGAGATCGGGAGCCGCGGCGCTAGAGAGACTCGGAGATCGGGAGACGCGGTGCTGGGGAGACTCGGAGATCGGGAGACGCGGCGCTGGAGAGACTCGGAGATTGGGAGACGCGGCGCTGGGGATACTCGGAGATCGGGAGACGCGGCGCTGGGGATACTCGGAGATTGGGAGACGCGGCACTGGGGATACTCGGAGATCGGGAGCCGCGGCGCTGGAGAGACTCGGAGATCGGGAGACGCGGTGCTGGGGAGACTCGGAGATCGGGAGACGCGGCGCTGGGGAGACAGAACCTGCACAGGTACAGGCAAGAAGGTGGCCTATTCAATGTATATTCACAACACAAGAGTATATGGGGCTTAGAGAGACAAGCCAGAGGAAGGAAGACAATCTTGTCAGAGGACGTTCTTGTCTATGGACGGGTGAGTAAATAGAAGAGCAACTATGCGTTTTTACCAGGGAGCAGAAATATGCATGTTCTATTTAATTAGCAGTAAAAATCCTTCTCTCGTTTAACTGTAACAACAGTTTACTTAATTATAAAAGGCAATAAAATGTTTGTTGCGACATCATGCACACTCGACATGTAGTGGGCGGGCCGAGCGATTTAGTCGGAATTATTTGACAGGTCAGGAAACGAAAACAGAGACAAAGCAAACAGGGGAGCCACAAGGGCCCAAGCCCGTCACTCCAACCAGGGGCGTCATGTAAGAAACCAGCGTGACTACGCTCATAAAGCGTGACTCCGTAAAATGTATACGGTATAAAAACGTTTCCAGCGACCCTTTGGCTCCAACCATTGGAATTACATTATTCATTAAGTGTTAATTTTTGCAGAAATTTAACGGATTTGTGTGTGCAGCTTAACACGAGCGTTGAAGTCACCGTTAATACATAATGGCGTCCTTTCCCTAACCTAAGCGGACTTGTTGGCTGTTACACTGAGCTGGGTGGCAAAGAATTAAAAAAAACTGTACTAAAATACCTAAAACTAGATAAAGTATGTCTTATTTAAGGTCTCGCTTCTACTTAAAAACAAATCTAACAACAAGGCTACAAGTTACGCCAAAACGTCAGATTAATTCCTACAAAAAGTGTGATGGAAATCAGATGTGATAAAGGATCTCCAGCCCCGAAAAACTAAGCGACACCTATGTTTAGCTCAGAAGTAAACTCATTTATGTAGCTCAATAGTTTTAAATGATCCGTGTACGTCTAAACGTTGTACGCATTTTTCCCCGATTACAATGTTCTGACGTCATAGCTTACTCTTACCATCTGTCAAAACTTAATCCTGTACGCATCTTTCGAAAGATTCCTGGCTTACGCATATTTCGTTGTACGTATCTTTCGTGTATTCCTGATCTGTTGCTACTTCGGGAACAGGTTTGTTTCGGACGCATCACCCTCTGGGCGGACATATACCTATCTCCCAACAGTCTTTAAGCAATTCTCTCCTTTTGTTGCATTTCACATCACGTGATGCTAACAGCGACAAAGGCATGGTAAGCATTGTCTTCTCGGACGCAAGACTTCACCTCTACTCAGACGTCAAAGTATCCTTTCATACAATGATGCTCTCTCAGTATAAATCATAAAAGTGGAGAGATTAAAGAAATGTATGAAAAGAGAAAAAATTAGAAATAAGTAAAATGTCCAGAATTAGAAATTAAAATAGGAAACCTTAGGGTAAATGCACTGATCGATACCGGGAACCAGTTTAATGCATTATCAGAAGACTTTTATAATAAAATTAGGGAAACAGTTAAAGATTCATCTATTGTGGGAATGTCAAATGTTAAGGTAATTGGGGCGTTGGGTCAGAAATCTAAAGCTATTAAATGTCAAATCGTGACACAATTAGAATTAGGGAGTAGTAAATTAGAAACTCACTTCATAGTAAAATAGTCCCTAATTTAATTAAAACATGCATCTTGGGCATAGACTTTTTAATTAAAAATGAAGCAATTGTAAATTTTATTGAAAGGACCATCAAGTTAAGTATGAGGGGAAATAAAGAAGATAAGGGAATTGAAATGTAGAAGTTTAATAATAATAATGGAGTTAAATTTAGTTGTCACATGTTAAGTGAATGCCCTGCAGAAAGGTTAAACAATTTTAAGAATAGTATAATTCAGTTAGATAACATCAGTGAACAGCAACAGAACGATTTAATTAAATTAATATGCAAATATCAGGAAATATTTAGTGAACGCCCGGGACTCATCATCACTTATAAGCACGAATTCACAGTAACAGACCATACACCGTATAAGCAAAGTAGTTGGCCTATAGCGCTTAAACATAGGGAGGCCGTAGACGCAGAAATTAATAGGATGTTAAAATTTAATGTGATTGAACGAGTTCAGAGTCCATATATAGAGTCCCCACCAACCTGCCTTTTTAAATGGGGAGATGAACAAGAGCGGGGATTTGCATCAGTAAAACAACAATTTTTATATAAGGTTATGTTAACGCATCCTATACCCAATCGCAAATATTATTTACAATGTGACGCCAGTAACTACGATTTGGGAGGACAACTATTTCAATACGATGATAATGGACACGTCGGAGTAGTTGCATATACCAGCAGGACATTTAAAGGGGGTGAAATAAATTATTCAACGACAGAAAAGGAGCTCCTAAGTATTGTTCATATTTTAAAGAAATTTAGGCGTTTTGTTTTAGGAAATCTTTTGACCATAATAACTGACCACCGTGCATTGACGTATTTAAATCGGTGTAAGTTGTTGAACGCACGAATGACTAGATGGCTATTACTCATTCAGGAATACAATTTAAACATCATCCACTGTAATGGTAAGGACAACATTGTCGCGGATATACTCAGTAGAAACCCAGTAGAAGACACTTTTACGCGTGACCAACATGACACATTTATACAAATTGCTGTTATACAACGGAAATCCAATGAGGACGTATTAAACAGATTTAAGGAAATATACATAATACAACAGGAAGACAATAAAACAAAATCTATAACAGACCAATTAGGGAACTCGAACAGCAAACTACACAGATTCTATAAATATGGGAGGAACGATTGTATAGGCAAGACAACGGAAAATTTAAATTATACATACCAGAGAGCTTAAGAAATAAATTAATATGGGAAATACATAATTACTTTGGGCACATAGGAATTAACAAAGTCTATGAGACCTTTAAGGAAGATTTTGGAACAGATAATTTAATTAAAAATGTAAAACAGTTAGTGAGGACCTGTGAAGTCTGCCAGAAGTGCAAACATGACATTAAATTAAGAAGTGGGGAAATGACTTGCATAATACCGGAGAACAAGGGTGAGTTTGTGTCGATAGATTACTACGGGCCCTTGCCAAGAGCTAGGAGTGGGGCAAAATTTATTCTGGTGGTCATTGATGTGTTCACTAAATATATTCAACTGTAGAAGGTAAATAGACCTACCACAAACAACACTTTAAGAAGACTAAGGGAATATTTCCCTAAATATGGACAACCTAGAGCAATTATAACGGACAACGGGACCCAGTTTACTTCCAAACAGTGGGAAAGGGAATTAGCAAACTTGAATATTAGGACTATACACACCTCCATTCGAAATTGCGCCGAGAGGACAATGAGACAGCTGAGTCAGCTATTCAGGATCTTACTTCAGGATAACCACCGAGCATGGGAAAAGAAATTAGAGGAAATTGAGATAATTATCAATGAGACACACCAAGACACTATAAAAACTACACCGTATGAAGCCCAGTTTGCCAGAAAACCCCATAGGATTTGGGAAAATGTAATCAGGTTACCTCCAGGGAATCACACCAATTTAACCAGTAAAGCAGAAATACATTTTCGAACTAAGAACAAAAGAGAAAAATGTGCAGACAGGTTTAACCAGAAGCATCAACCTACAATTTATACAGATGGAGATTTAGTGCTCGTTAAAGCTCTGAATGTATCGAATTTGGCAGAGGGAAAAGACAACAAATTCTTTGAAATTTATGAAGGGCCTTACGAAATTAAGAAATGTCTTGGTAATAGCAGTCACCAACTTACTTCCATAATTAATGGTAAACTTAAGGGTAAATTTAATTGTAAAATGTTAAAAAGGTATTACAACCCCATATTAAGTAATTAAATAATTGTATAAAAGAAATTTAGATTTTCATGCATAAATAATTAATGGTTAGGATCGTAGGATGAACAATGGCATTGTAAACTTTCACTTTTAATTTTAAAGAAAGAGTATAAATTTGTATGACGTGAATTTATAATTATGTACTAATTATAAGTGAAATGTTTTAGGATATAAGAGGTTTAACTATAGTAAAATTAGATGTATTAGTAATTGAAGATGGGTGAAGAATTTAAAACGAATTGTTCTTTGATGTCATAGCATTCAAATATTGTAAAATTTAAATTTAAGAAATCAAAGAAAATTAATTTTAAAATTCTGGGGACTCTATAACATAACGTACGAGGCTTAGATTAAATTAAGTTAGTTGCTAAAATAATCATTTATAGGATTAAAAAAAAAGACACAAATAGTTTTCTAGTGCGGACAAAGCAGGTACCACGTCATTATCCTTTCCAGGAAAGCTATAAGTTGAGCCCGGCAAATTGACAATAGAAGGTCCAAAGCTTATTAAGATGGGAAATTTAGCGGCCGATGTAGCCTGGGGAATTAACTGTGTACCGTTAGGTTTAGCTAATTGTAGAACTGTGGGAAACTTACAAAGAACGTATTGGTGGTAGTGGGAGAGATTATATTTTTAATAAAAACTAAATGATCGGAAGTTTAAAAGGAAGTTGGAAGAGAGTCTCAGGGAGAGGCAGGCAGATTGGTGGGGATCAGGACGGAAGTGTTGTAGAGGGAGAAATTGACAAATTAAGTAAAGAGTTTTTTTTATAAGTAAATTTTAAAAGTGCGACGTAATAGTTTTTTTGAGATATAAAGTAAGTTTTTTTTTGTGTCAAGTGTAAGCGGAAGTGAACAAAACCAGGCTTCCAGGGACTCTTCAGAACAATAAGTATATTTGAATATAAGTGTAGCCAACAGACATCTATCTTTTAGTTTAAAACAAATTTTAAGTTCATCAAAATTTATAAAAATTATTCTAGTCACCATTTCTAATTTAAAAGCAAAGTTCCCGTAATAGCGACCCGAGAGCAAGAATACAATTTTAATACTGTTTTTTTAATGTTATTCTATTAGAAATCTAAAGCCTCAGAAGTCCACCTTTTATCATTGTAAATTTAGTTAAGATATCAATCCTGTCACTGCACAATATTAATATAAATTTGAAATAATGTGTAGAGTTAATTGAAGAGAATAAATGCAAGTGATGTTTACAAATTGATAAGAGTGTTAATTCTTTTATAAACCTGAAGGTGTGACATTAAATAGTTAAGGTAAATAAATAACATTTAAATATAAATTTAATTATAACAAAAGTTAAGTTATAATATATATATATATATATATATATATATATATATATATATATATATATATATATATATGTTAAATATGGTGATATGTTTTCTTGTAATATAGTTAATAGATTAAAAATATTTCAAAAACAAGAATACTTTTAATGAATATATTTATTCAAAGGTTTTCGCCGATAAAACGATACCAGCATCTTCAACAAATCTAGATTTTGTTAGATAATTATTTTCCTGAAGATGCTGGTACTGTTATATCGGCGAAAAGCTTTGAATAATATATGCAATAAATGTATTATTGTTTTTCAAATATTTTAAATTTATGAATTATTATTATATATATATATATATATATATATATATATATATATATATATATATATATGTATGTATATATATATATATATATATATGTGTGTGTGTGTGTATGTATATATATATATATATATATATATATATATATATATATATATATATATATATATTATAACTTAACTTTTGCTTAAACTTATATATATATATATATAATTTTGCAACACTGTTTTCTTGTATGCACTCATCCCTTACACTATAATGTACTCAAACAAGAATTTTACTCAGTATTTATGCGAGTTAACTTTCGAGGACTTTAATTACGTATCTTCATTTTCGAGCATCAAGTGAGACTGAGACTGAGCATATATATCGGATCTATTACAGCTTTTAATGCCAATTCTAGGTTTCTTGGAGCCATTGCTTCGTCGATGTCCTCACGTCAACTTCTTCGTAGCCTTCCTCTCTTTGTTTCTCAGGAGGAATCCACTCTAGTACGTTTCGGGGCCACCTGTCTCCTGCCATCCTCTTTACATGCCAAACCATGCCATTTCCTTTCTTTCTATCTCCTCCCTTATACTTTTTCCATTCCTATATCGTTACTTATTTGTCCATTTTTCACTTCTTCAAGTATTGCTTTACCGCAACTTCGTTGTAAATACGCCATTTCCATCGTTTGTTACATTAGTTTGTTACTATTAGCTTTGGTAACCTCCTACAATTCTGGACCGTAAAGTGTAACGCTCTGAACAAAACTTTTATCATAAACTTGTTTCTTTGTTTCTAAGTGTACACACCAGGACCCATATAAAAGTTCAAGAGGTTTTATATATTTGTAATAAATAATATCATTGGTTTATTCCAGAACTGTGTAATAGCAACCAATGGGGAATTCTTTACAATCACCTGTTATAGCGACCCGAGACTAGTCAGTTCTGGCACCTACTTGGGAGAGTCCAGAACTGTGTAATAGCAACCAATATTGAATTCTTTCCAATCATCTGTTCCAACAACCCGAGACTAGACAGTTCTGGCGCCTACTTGGGAGAGTCCAGAACTGTGTAATAGCAACCAATGGGTAATTCTTTACAATCACCTTTTCTAGCGACCCGAGACTAGACAGTTCTTGGGAGAGTCCAGAACTGTGTAATAGCAACCAGTGGGGAATTCTTTAAAACCACCTGTTCTAGCGACCCGAGACTAGTCAGTTCTGGCGCCTACGTGGGAGAGTCCAGAACTGTGTAATAGCAACCAATATTGAATTCTTTACAATCACCTGTTCTAGCGACCCGAGACTAGACAGTTCTTGGGGGAGTCCGGAACTGTGTAATAGCAACCAATGGGGAATTCTTTACAATCACCTGTTCTAGCGACCCGAGACTAGACAGTTCTTGGGGGAGTCCGGAACTGTGTAATAGCAACCAATGGGGAATTCTTTACAATCGCCTGTTCCAGCGACCCGAGACTAGCCAGTTCTTGGGAGAGTTCAGAAGATTGGCTACTTGGGCAGTATCAGATGATACCAAGTCCTGTACTACAATATTATTACAATTAGGAAGATATTTTGCCACTCAGGCTCTAAAAGGAACTGGGTAACCGATCTCCCACCTTGGCCTAGTCCAAATGCCTTTATAATTTTATTCCTACTACACTCTATTGATCATTGAGCTTTATAAAGTTACAGCTGACGGGCTTACGTAAGCTTGCATAGGGTCAACGCATAAAGGCATGCCGTCTCGTTGCTAATCACGTTTGGCCGCAGTGGAACCATGTTACCCTGGCCAAGTACGGCCGATGTCTACCTGATTGCCTCTGATACTTTCTCTGCAGTTTCACAACGGTTACAAAAGGGGAAAACTGCAAAGCCGATGCTTATTATAGAAGTCAAACCACATTATCACAACTATGCTGTGCCACATTTTATATCATGAAATCCTTTTTTTTAATTCCCTCATTAACACATTTTCAGTCGTTAATAAACCACTTTATATTCATCCACTCACGTACAAATTCACTTTTTAAAACTTTTAGTGGATTACACTTGATTTTAACACAGTTTTTTCAAATATTATTTCATTAATTGTCTTTAAAATTAATTTCGCTTTCTGTTTTCCCACTTAATATTGTGATTCTGTCTTATGTATACACATATTTATATTGATTGTAATTATTTAATAAAAGTAAGACCTACGCAGGAATTGACATTATTGCGTTAATATTAATGCGACATTATTATATATATATATATATATATATATATATATATATATATATATATATATATATATATATATATATTTGTCTACTTACGTAAATAAAACGTTTTTGTGGCTTAAGAGGTTTTATTTATTCATTATTACTTGTATTGTTGATATTTTCGTTTTTTAAACAAGATTTTTATTATTGTTTCTATTTGTGTTGTCCTTTTTCACTTAGTTCCTGCAATTCTTAGTTTTGACTTTTATAGCTCACTTTTGTTCGAAACGTTTTTATTTTATTAGCATATTTTCTGACTGTCTCCGCCCCCACCAATGGAATGTTACTGTCTAGTTGCAATATTTGTTACATTTCTTGTCCGTTCCTCCAACCGATCGGTGCCTCCCCTACGCTCCGCATTTGTCGCTAGCGACCTTAGGCCAAACCCGTCATCGGCGCGTTGTACTCGTCGGGTAGCACAACAATAAGGGCGATCCTTCAACTAATCGGTGCCTCCCCTCCGCTCCGCATTTGTCGCTAGCGACCTTGAGCCAAACCCGTCATCGGCGCGTTGTACTCGTCGGGTAGCACAACAATAAGGGCGATCCTTCAACTAATCGTTGCCTCCCCGCTCTGCATCTGTCCCTAGCGTCCTTACGCCGAGATATTGTGCAGAGAAAAGGAAATTTTACTCCATGTTACAAAGTTGTAGACAGGAATACTATATTGCACACATTACACCACAGTTGATTTATACAGTTATAGTTACATATATACAACTATTAGCCATTCAAGATCATACTATATTAGCAAAGGTTTTCTGCTAGATGCTAACATATATAACCACTGGTTTACCCTTTCCTGGTCTCTTACTTACATTTTATACAGTGTGTGGAAAGAAAATGTCGCTACTAACTAATAAACCCACTAAAACCTAATTATACACAATCGTGACCAAGGGAGGGGCTTGAGGTCGTTTGGGCACAAAGCACAGAACCATAGTACATTTACGTTTATCCAAAACTCAAAGTGTTTTAGGTAAACAATTTTTATAGGTTTTTCTCTGGTAATATCAACCGAATGTAGTGGTTGTCACTTATACATTGCTGAGTGAAGTCCTGTGAGGCCATGGTGGACATCTTTCAATGAGAATCCCAAAACTCAAAGTGTTTTAGGTAAACAATTTTTATAGGTTTTTCTCTGGTAATATCAACCGAATGTAGTGGTTGTCACTTATGCACTGCTGAGTGAAGTCCTGTGAGGCCATGGTGGACATCTTTCAATGAGAATCCCAAAACTCAAAGTGTTTTAGGTAAACAATTTTTATAGGTTTTTCTCTGGTAATATCAACCGAATGTAGTGGTTGTCACTTATACATTGCTGAGTGAAGTCCTGTGAGGCCATGGTGGACATCTTTCAATGAGAATCCCAAAACTCAAAGTGTTTTAGGTAAACAATTTTTATAGGTTTTTCTCTGGTAATATCAACCGAATGTAGTGGTTGTCACTTATACATTGCTGAGTGAAGTCCTGTGAGGCCATGGTGGACATCTTTCAATGAGAATCCCAAAACTCAAAGTGTTTTAGGTAAACAATTTTTATAGGTTTTTCTCTGGTAATATCAACCGAATGTAGTGGTTGTCACTTATGCACTGCTGAGTGAAGTCCTGTGAGGCCATGGTGGACATCTTTCAATGAGAATCCCAAAACTCAAAGTGTTTTAGGTAAACAATTTTTATAGGTTTTTCTCTGGTAATATCAACCGAATGTAGTGGTTGTCACTTATACATTGCTGAGTGAAGTCCTGTGAGGCCATGGTGGACATCTTTCAATGAGAATCCCAAAACTCAAAGTGTTTTAGGTAAACAATTTTTATAGGTTTTTCTCTGGTAATATCAACCGAATGTAGTGGTTGTCACTTATACATTGCTGAGTGAAGTCCTGTGAGGCCATGGTGGACATCTTTCAATGAGAATCCCAAAACTCAAAGTGTTTTAGGTAAACAATTTTTATAGGTTTTTCTCTGGTAATATCAACCGAATGTAGTGGTTGTCACTTATGCACTGCTGAGTGAAGTCCTGTGAGGCCATGGTGGACATCTTTCAATGAGAATCCCAAAACTCAAAGTGTTTTAGGTAAACAATTTTTATAGGTTTTTCTCTGGTAATATCAACCGAATGTAGTGGTTGTCACTTATACATTGCTGAGTGAAGTCCTGTGAGGCCATGGTGGACATCTTTCAATGAGAATCCCAAAACTCAAAGTGTTTTAGGTAAACAATTTTTATAGGTTTTTCTCAGGTAATATCAACTAAATGTAGTGGTTGTCACTTATACATTGCTGAGTGACGTCCTGTGAGGCCATGGTGGACATCTTTCAATGAGAATCCCAAAACTCAAAGTGTTTTAGGTAAACAATTTTTATAGGTTTTTCTCAGGTAATATCAACTGAATGTAGTGGTTGTCACTTATGCACTGCTGAGTGACGTCCTGTGAGGCCATGGTGGACATCTGTCAATGAGAATCCCAAAACTCAAAGTGTTTTAGGTAAACAATTTTTATAGGTTTTTCTCAGGTAATATCAACTGAATGTAGTGGTTGTCACTTATGCACTGCTGAGTGACGTCCTGTGAGGCCATGGTGGACATCTGTCAATGAGAATCCCAAAACTCAAAGTGTTTTAGGTAAACAATTTTTATAGGTTTTTCTCTGGTAATATCAACCGAATGTAGTGGTTGTCACTTATGCACTGCTGAGTGAAGTCCTGTGAGGCCATGGTGGACACCTTTCAATGAGAATCCCAAAACTCAAAGTGTTTTAGGTAAACAATTTTTATAGGTTTTTCTCTGGTAATATCAACCGAATGTAGTGGTTGTCACTTATGCACTGCTGAGTGACGTCCTGTGAGGCCATGGTGGACATCTTTCAATGAGAATCCCCAAAGTCAAAGTGTTTAGGTAAACAATTTTTATAGGTTTTTCTCAGGTAATATCAACTGAATGTAGTGGTTGTCACTTATGCACTGCTGAGTGAAGTCCTGTGAGGCCATGGTGGACATCTTTCAATGAGAATCCCAAAACTCAAAGTGTTTTAGGTAAACAATTTTTATAGGTTTTTCTCTGGTAATATCAACCGAATGTAGTGGTTGTCACTTATGCACTGCTGAGTGAAGTCCTGTGAGGCCATGGTGGACATCTGTCAATGAGAATCCCCAAACTCAAAGTGTTTTAGGTAAACAATTTTTATAGGTTTTTCTCTGGTAATATCAACCGAATGTAGTGGTTGTCACTTATGCACTGCTGAGTGAAGTCCTGTGAGGCCATGGTGGACATCTTTCAATGAGAATCCCAAAACTCAAAGTGTTTTAGGTAAACAATTTTTATAGGTTTTTCTCTGGTAATATCAACCGAATGTAGTGGTTGTCACTTATGCACTGCTGAGTGAAGTCCTGTGAGGCCATGGTGGACATCTTTCAATGAGAATCCCAAAACTCAAAGTGTTTTAGGTAAACAATTTTTATAGGTTTTTCTCTGGTAATATCAACCGAATGTAGTGGTTGTCACTTATGCACTGCTGAGTGAAGTCCTGTGAGGCCATGGTGGACATCTTTCAATGAGAATCCCAAAACTCAAAGTGTTTTAGGTAAACAATTTTTATAGGTTTTTCTCTGGTAATATCAACCGAATGTAGTGGTTGTCACTTATACATTGCTGAGTGAAGTCCTGTGAGGCCATGGTGGACATCTTTCAATGAGAATCCCCAAACTCAAAGTGTTTTAGGTAAACAATTTTTATAGGTTTTTCTCTGGTAATATCAACCGAATGTAGTGGTTGTCACTTATACATTGCTGAGTGAAGTCCTGTGAGGCCATGGTGGACATCTTTCAATGAGAATCCCAAAACTCAAAGTGTTTTAGGTAAACAATTTTTATAGGTTTTTCTCTGGTAATATCAACCGAATGTAGTGGTTGTCACTTATGCACTGCTGAGTGAAGTCCTGTGAGGCCATGGTGGACATCTTTCAATGAGAATCCCAAAACTCAAAGTGTTTTAGGTAAACAATTTTTATAGGTTTTTCTCTGGTAATATCAACCGAATGTAGTGGTTGTCACTTATACATTGCTGAGTGAAGTCCTGTGAGGCCATGGTGGACATCTTTCAATGAGAATCCCAAAACTCAAAGTGTTTTAGGTAAACAATTTTTATAGGTTTTTCTCTGGTAATATCAACCGAATGTAGTGGTTGTCACTTATGCACTGCTGAGTGAAGTCCTGTGAGGCCATGGTGGACATCTTTCAATGAGAATCCCAAAACTCAAAGTGTTTTAGGTAAACAATTTTTATAGGTTTTTCTCTGGTAATATCAACTGAATGTAGTGGTTGTCACTTATACACTGCTGAGTGAAGTCCTGTGAGGCCATGGTGGACATCTTTCAATGAGAATCCCCAAACTCAAAGTGTTTTAGGTAAACAATTTTTATAGGTTTTTCTCTGGTAATATCAACTAAATGTAGTGGTTGTCACTTATACACTGCTGAGTGAAGTCCTGTGAGGCCATGGTGGACATCTTTCAATGAGAATCCCCAAACTCAAAGTGTTTTAGGTAAACAATTTTTATAGGTTTTTCTCTGGTAATATCAACTAAATGTAGTGGTTGTCACTTATACATTGCTGAGTGAAGTCCTGTGAGGCCATGGTGGACATCTTTCAATGAGAATCCCAAAACTCAAAGTGTTTTAGGTAAACAATTTTTATAGGTTTTTCTCTGGTAATATCAACCGAATGTAGTGGTTGTCACTTATACATTGCTGAGTGAAGTCCTGTGAGGCCATGGTGGACATCTTTCAATGAGAATCCCCAAACTCAAAGTGTTTTAGGTAAACAATTTTTATAGGTTTTTCTCTGGTAATATCAACTAAATGTAGTGGTTGTCACTTATACACTGCTGAGTGAAGTCCTGTGAGGCCATGGTGGACATCTTTCAATGAGAATCCCAAAACTCAAAGTGTTTTAGGTAAACAATTTTTATAGGTTTTTCTCTGGTAATATCAACTAAATGTAGTGGTTGTCACTTATACATTGCTGAGTGAAGTCCTGTGAGGCCATGGTGGACATCTTTCAATGAGAATCCCCAAACTCAAAGTGTTTTAGGTAAACAATTTTTATAGGTTTTTCTCTGGTAATATCAACTAAATGTAGTGGTTGTCACTTATACATTGCTGAGTGAAGTCCTGTGAGGCCATGGTGGACATCTTTCAATGAGAATCCCCAAACTCAAAGTGTTTTAGGTAAACAATTTTTATAGGTTTTTCTCTGGTAATATCAACCGAATGTAGTGGTTGTCACTTATACATTGCTGAGTGAAGTCCTGTGAGGCCATGGTGGACATCTTTCAATGAGAATCCCCAAACTCAAAGTGTTTTAGGTAAACAATTTTTATAGGTTTTTCTCTGGTAATATCAACTAAATGTAGTGGTTGTCACTTATACATTGCTGAGTGAAGTCCTGTGAGGCCATGGTGGACATCTTTCAATGAGAATCCCCAAACTCAAAGTGTTTTAGGTAAACAATTTTTATAGGTTTTTCTCTGGTAATATCAACTAAATGTAGTGGTTGTCACTTATACATTGCTGAGTGAAGTCCTGTGAGGCCATGGTGGACATCTTTCAATGAGAATCCCCAAACTCAAAGTGTTTTAGGTAAACAATTTTTATAGGTTTTTCTCTGGTAATATCAACTAAATGTAGTGGTTGTCACTTATACACTGCTGAGTGAAGTCCTGTGAGGCCATGGTGGACATCTTTCAATGAGAATCCCCAAACTCAAAGTGTTTTAGGTAAACAATTTTTATAGGTTTTTCTCTGGTAATATCAACTAAATGTAGTGGTTGTCACTTATACATTGCTGAGTGAAGTCCTGTGAGGCCATGGTGGACATCTTTCAATGAGAATCCCCAAACTCAAAGTGTTTTAGGTAAACAATTTTTATAGGTTTTTCTCTGGTAATATCAACTAAATGTAGTGGTTGTCACTTATACATTGCTGAGTGAAGTCCTGTGAGGCCATGGTGGACATCTTTCAATGAGAATCCCCAAACTCAAAGTGTTTTAGGTAAACAATTTTTATAGGTTTTTCTCTGGTAATATCAACCGAATGTAGTGGTTGTCACTTATACATTGCTGAGTGAAGTCCTGTGAGGCCATGGTGGACATCTTTCAATGAGAATCCCCAAACTCAAAGTGTTTTAGGTAAACAATTTTTATAGGTTTTTCTCTGGTAATATCAACTAAATGTAGTGGTTGTCACTTATACATTGCTGAGTGAAGTCCTGTGAGGCCATGGTGGACATCTTTCAATGAGAATCCCCAAACTCAAAGTGTTTTAGGTAAACAATTTTTATAGGTTTTTCTCTGGTAATATCAACCGAATGTAGTGGTTGTCACTTATACATTGCTGAGTGAAGTCCTGTGAGGCCATGGTGGACATCTTTCAATGAGAATCCCCAAACTCAAAGTGTTTTAGGTAAACAATTTTTATAGGTTTTTCTCTGGTAATATCAACTAAATGTAGTGGTTGTCACTTATACACTGCTGAGTGAAGTCCTGTGAGGCCATGGTGGACATCTTTCAATGAGAATCCCAAAACTCAAAGTGTTTTAGGTAAACAATTTTTATAGGTTTTTCTCTGGTAATATCAACTAAATGTAGTGGTTGTCACTTATACATTGCTGAGTGAAGTCCTGTGAGGCCATGGTGGACATCTTTCAATGAGAATCCCAAAACTCAAAGTGTTTTAGGTAAACAATTTTTATAGGTTTTTCTCTGGTAATATCAACTAAATGTAGTGGTTGTCACTTATACATTGCTGAGTGAAGTCCTGTGAGGCCATGGTGGACATCTTTCAATGAGAATCCCCAAACTCAAAGTGTTTTAGGTAAACAATTTTTATAGGTTTTTCTCTGGTAATATCAACTAAATGTAGTGGTTGTCACTTATACACTGCTGAGTGAAGTCCTGTGAGGCCATGGTGGACATCTTTCAATGAGAATCCCCCAACTCAAAGTGTTTTAGGTAAACAATTTTTATAGGTTTTTCTCTAGTAATATCAACTGAATGTAGTGGTTGTCACTTATACACTGCTGAGTGAAGTCCTGTGAGGCCATGGTGGACATCTTTCAATGAGAATCCCAAAACTCAAAGTGTTTTAGGTAAACAATTTTTATAGGTTTTTCTCTGGTAATATCAACCGAATGTAGTGGTTGTCACTTATACATTGCTGAGTGAAGTCCTGTGAGGCCATGGTGGACATCTTTCAATGAGAATCCCAAAACTCAAAGTGTTTTAGGTAAACAATTTTTATAGGTTTTTCTCTGGTAATATCAACTGAATGTAGTGGTTGTCACTTATGCACTGCTGAGTGAAGTCCTGTGAGGCCATGGTGGACATCTTTCAATGAGAATCCCAAAACTCAAAGTGTTTTAGGTAAACAATTTTTATAGGTTTTTCTCTGGTAATATCAACCGAATGTAGTGGTTGTCACTTATGCACTGCCGAGTGAAGTCCTGTGAGGCCATGGTGGACATCTTTCAATGAGAATCCCAAAACTCAAAGTGTTTTAGGTAAACAATTTTTATAGGTTTTTCTCTGGTAATATCAACCGAATGTAGTGGTTGTCACTTATACACTGCTGAGTGAAGTCCTGTGAGGCCATGGTGGACATCTTTCAATGAGAATCCCAAAACTCAAAGTGTTTTAGGTAAACAATTTTTATAGGTTTTTCTCTGGTAATATCAACCGAATGTAGTGGTTGTCACTTATACACTGCTGAGTGAAGTCCTGTGAGGCCATGGTGGACATCTTTCAATGAGAATCCCAAAACTCAAAGTGTTTTAGGTAAACAATTTTTATAGGTTTTTCTCTGGTAATATCAACCGAATGTAGTGGTTGTCACTTATACACTGCTGAGTGAAGTCCTGTGAGGCCATGGTGGACATCTTTCAATGAGAATCCCAAAACTCAAAGTGTTTTAGGTAAACAATTTTTATAGGTTTTTCTCTGGTAATATCAACTGAATGTAGTGGTTGTCACTTATACATTGCTGAGTGAAGTCCTGTGAGGCCATGGTGGACATCTTTCAATGAGAATCCCAAAACTCAAAGTGTTTTAGGTAAACAATTTTTATAGGTTTTTCTCTGGTAATATCAACCGAATGTAGTGGTTGTCACTTATACACTGCTGAGTGAAGTCCTGTGAGGCCATGGTGGACATCTTTCAATGAGAATCCCAAAACTCAAAGTGTTTTAGGTAAACAATTTTTATAGGTTTTTCTCTGGTAATATCAACCGAATGTAGTGGTTGTCACTTATACACTGCTGAGTGAAGTCCTGTGAGGCCATGGTGGACATCTTTCAATGAGAATCCCAAAACTCAAAGTGTTTTAGGTAAACAATTTTTATAGGTTTTTCTCTGGTAATATCAACCGAATGTAGTGGTTGTCACTTATACACTGCTGAGTGAAGTCCTGTGAGGCCATGGTGGACATCTTTCAATGAGAATCCCAAAACTCAAAGTGTTTTAGGTAAACAATTTTTATAGGTTTTTCTCTGGTAATATCAACTGAATGTAGTGGTTGTCACTTATACACTGCTGAGTGAAGTCCTGTGAGGCCATGGTGGACATCTTTCAATGAGAATCCCAAAACTCAAAGTGTTTTAGGTAAACAATTTTTATAGGTTTTTCTCTGGTAATATCAACCGAATGTAGTGGTTGTCACTTATACACTGCTGAGTGAAGTCCTGTGAGGCCATGGTGGACATCTTTCAATGAGAATCCCAAAACTCAAAGTGTTTTAGGTAAACAATTTTTATAGGTTTTTCTCTGGTAATATCAACCGAATGTAGTGGTTGTCACTTATACACTGCTGAGTGAAGTCCTGTGAGGCCATGGTGGACATCTTTCAATGAGAATCCCAAAACTCAAAGTGTTTTAGGTAAACAATTTTTATAGGTTTTTCTCTGGTAATATCAACCGAATGTAGTGGTTGTCACTTATACACTGCTGAGTGAAGTCCTGTGAGGCCATGGTGGACATCTTTCAATGAGAATCCCAAAACTCAAAGTGTTTTAGGTAAACAATTTTTATAGGTTTTTCTCTGGTAATATCAACTGAATCTAGTGGTTGTCACTTATGCACTGCTGAGTGAAGTCCTGTGAGGCCATGGTGGACATCTTTCAATGAGAATCCCAAAACTCAAAGTGCTTTAGGTAAACAATTTTTATAGGTTTTTCTCTGGTAATATCAACCGAATGTAGTGGTTGTCACTTATACATTGCTGAGTGAAGTCCTGTGAGGCCATGGTGGACATCTTTCAATGAGAATCCCAAAACTCAAAGTGTTTTAGGTAAACAATTTTTATAGGTTTTTCTCTGGTAATATCAACCGAATGTAGTGGTTGTCACTTATGCACTGCTGAGTGAAGTCCTGTGAGGCCATGGTGGACATCTTTCAATGAGAATCCCAAAACTCAAAGTGTTTTAGGTAAACAATTTTTATAGGTTTTTCTCTGGTAATATCAACCGAATGTAGTGGTTGTCACTTATGCACTGCTGAGTGAAGTCCTGTGAGGCCATGGTGGACATCTTTCAATGAGAATCCCAAAACTCAAAGTGTTTTAGGTAAACAATTTTTATAGGTTTTTCTCTGGTAATATCAACCGAATGTAGTGGTTGTCACTTATGCACTGCTGAGTGAAGTCCTGTGAGGCCATGGTGGACATCTTTCAATGAGAATCCCAAAACTCAAAGTGTTTTAGGTAAACAATTTTTATAGGTTTTTCTCTGGTAATATCAACCGAATGTAGTGGTTGTCACTTATGCACTGCTGAGTGAAGTCCTGTGAGGCCATGGTGGACATCTTTCAATGAGAATCCCAAAACTCAAAGTGTTTTAGGTAAACAATTTTTATAGGTTTTTCTCTGGTAATATCAACCGAATGTAGTGGTTGTCACTTATGCACTGCTGAGTGAAGTCCTGTGAGGCCATGGTGGACATCTTTCAATGAGAATCCCAAAACTCAAAGTGTTTTAGGTAAACAATTTTTATAGGTTTTTCTCTGGTAATATCAACCGAATGTAGTGGTTGTCACTTATGCACTGCTGAGTGAAGTCCTGTGAGGCCATGGTGGACATCTTTCAATGAGAATCCCAAAACTCAAAGTGTTTTAGGTAAACAATTTTTATAGGTTTTTCTCTGGTAATATCAACCGAATGTAGTGGTTGTCACTTATGCACTGCTGAGTGAAGTCCTGTGAGGCCATGGTGGACATCTTTCAATGAGAATCCCAAAACTCAAAGTGTTTTAGGTAAACAATTTTTATAGGTTTTTCTCTGGTAATATCAACCGAATGTAGTGGTTGTCACTTATGCACTGCTGAGTGAAGTCCTGTGAGGCCATGGTGGACATCTTTCAATGAGAATCCCAAAACTCAAAGTGTTTTAGGTAAACAATTTTTATAGGTTTTTCTCTGGTAATATCAACCGAATGTAGTGGTTGTCACTTATGCACTGCTGAGTGAAGTCCTGTGAGGCCATGGTGGACATCTTTCAATGAGAATCCCAAAACTCAAAGTGTTTTAGGTAAACAATTTTTATAGGTTTTTCTCTGGTAATATCAACCGAATGTAGTGGTTGTCACTTATGCACTGCTGAGTGAAGTCCTGTGAGGCCATGGTGGACATCTTTCAATGAGAATCCCAAAACTCAAAGTGTTTTAGGTAAACAATTTTTATAGGTTTTTCTCTGGTAATATCAACCGAATGTAGTGGTTGTCACTTATGCACTGCTGAGTGAAGTCCTGTGAGGCCATGGTGGACATCTTTCAATGAGAATCCCAAAACTCAAAGTGTTTTAGGTAAACAATTTTTATAGGTTTTTCTCTGGTAATATCAACCGAATGTAGTGGTTGTCACTTATGCACTGCTGAGTGAAGTCCTGTGAGGCCATGGTGGACATCTTTCAATGAGAATCCCAAAACTCAAAGTGTTTTAGGTAAACAATTTTTATAGGTTTTTCTCTGGTAATATCAACCGAATGTAGTGGTTGTCACTTATGCACTGCTGAGTGAAGTCCTGTGAGGCCATGGTGGACATCTTTCAATGAGAATCCCAAAACTCAAAGTGTTTTAGGTAAACAATTTTTATAGGTTTTTCTCTGGTAATATCAACCGAATGTAGTGGTTGTCACTTATGCACTGCTGAGTGAAGTCCTGTGAGGCCATGGTGGACATCTTTCAATGAGAATCCCAAAACTCAAAGTGTTTTAGGTAAACAATTTTTATAGGTTTTTCTCTGGTAATATCAACCGAATGTAGTGGTTGTCACTTATGCACTGCTGAGTGAAGTCCTGTGAGGCCATGGTGGACATCTTTCAATGAGAATCCCAAAACTCAAAGTGTTTTAGGTAAACAATTTTTATAGGTTTTTCTCTGGTAATATCAACCGAATGTAGTGGTTGTCACTTATGCACTGCTGAGTGAAGTCCTGTGAGGCCATGGTGGACATCTTTCAATGAGAATCCCAAAACTCAAAGTGTTTTAGGTAAACAATTTTTATAGGTTTTTCTCTGGTAATATCAACCGAATGTAGTGGTTGTCACTTATGCACTGCTGAGTGAAGTCCTGTGAGGCCATGGTGGACATCTTTCAATGAGAATCCCAAAACTCAAAGTGTTTTAGGTAAACAATTTTTATAGGTTTTTCTCTGGTAATATCAACCGAATGTAGTGGTTGTCACTTATGCACTGCTGAGTGAAGTCCTGTGAGGCCATGGTGGACATCTTTCAATGAGAATCCCAAAACTCAAAGTGTTTTAGGTAAACAATTTTTATAGGTTTTTCTCTGGTAATATCAACCGAATGTAGTGGTTGTCACTTATGCACTGCTGAGTGAAGTCCTGTGAGGCCATGGTGGACATCTTTCAATGAGAATCCCAAAACTCAAAGTGTTTTAGGTAAACAATTTTTATAGGTTTTTCTCTGGTAATATCAACCGAATGTAGTGGTTGTCACTTATGCACTGCTGAGTGAAGTCCTGTGAGGCCATGGTGGACATCTTTCAATGAGAATCCCAAAACTCAAAGTGTTTTAGGTAAACAATTTTTATAGGTTTTTCTCTGGTAATATCAACCGAATGTAGTGGTTGTCACTTATGCACTGCTGAGTGAAGTCCTGTGAGGCCATGGTGGACATCTTTCAATGAGAATCCCAAAACTCAAAGTGTTTTAGGTAAACAATTTTTATAGGTTTTTCTCTGGTAATATCAACCGAATGTAGTGGTTGTCACTTATGCACTGCTGAGTGAAGTCCTGTGAGGCCATGGTGGACATCTTTCAATGAGAATCCCAAAACTCAAAGTGTTTTAGGTAAACAATTTTTATAGGTTTTTCTCTGGTAATATCAACCGAATGTAGTGGTTGTCACTTATGCACTGCTGAGTGAAGTCCTGTGAGGCCATGGTGGACATCTTTCAATGAGAATCCCAAAACTCAAAGTGTTTTAGGTAAACAATTTTTATAGGTTTTTCTCTGGTAATATCAACCGAATGTAGTGGTTGTCACTTATGCACTGCTGAGTGAAGTCCTGTGAGGCCATGGTGGACATCTTTCAATGAGAATCCCAAAACTCAAAGTGTTTTAGGTAAACAATTTTTATAGGTTTTTCTCTGGTAATATCAACCGAATGTAGTGGTTGTCACTTATGCACTGCTGAGTGAAGTCCTGTGAGGCCATGGTGGACATCTTTCAATGAGAATCCCAAAACTCAAAGTGTTTTAGGTAAACAATTTTTATAGGTTTTTCTCTGGTAATATCAACCGAATGTAGTGGTTGTCACTTATGCACTGCTGAGTGAAGTCCTGTGAGGCCATGGTGGACATCTTTCAATGAGAATCCCAAAACTCAAAGTGTTTTAGGTAAACAATTTTTATAGGTTTTTCTCTGGTAATATCAACCGAATGTAGTGGTTGTCACTTATGCACTGCTGAGTGAAGTCCTGTGAGGCCATGGTGGACATCTTTCAATGAGAATCCCAAAACTCAAAGTGTTTTAGGTAAACAATTTTTATAGGTTTTTCTCTGGTAATATCAACCGAATGTAGTGGTTGTCACTTATGCACTGCTGAGTGAAGTCCTGTGAGGCCATGGTGGACATCTTTCAATGAGAATCCCAAAACTCAAAGTGTTTTAGGTAAACAATTTTTATAGGTTTTTCTCTGGTAATATCAACCGAATGTAGTGGTTGTCACTTATGCACTGCTGAGTGAAGTCCTGTGAGGCCATGGTGGACATCTTTCAATGAGAATCCCAAAACTCAAAGTGTTTTAGGTAAACAATTTTTATAGGTTTTTCTCTGGTAATATCAACCGAATGTAGTGGTTGTCACTTATGCACTGCTGAGTGAAGTCCTGTGAGGCCATGGTGGACATCTTTCAATGAGAATCCCAAAACTCAAAGTGTTTTAGGTAAACAATTTTTATAGGTTTTTCTCTGGTAATATCAACCGAATGTAGTGGTTGTCACTTATGCACTGCTGAGTGAAGTCCTGTGAGGCCATGGTGGACATCTTTCAATGAGAATCCCAAAACTCAAAGTGTTTTAGGTAAACAATTTTTATAGGTTTTTCTCTGGTAATATCAACCGAATGTAGTGGTTGTCACTTATGCACTGCTGAGTGAAGTCCTGTGAGGCCATGGTGGACATCTTTCAATGAGAATCCCAAAACTCAAAGTGTTTTAGGTAAACAATTTTTATAGGTTTTTCTCTGGTAATATCAACCGAATGTAGTGGTTGTCACTTATGCACTGCTGAGTGAAGTCCTGTGAGGCCATGGTGGACATCTTTCAATGAGAATCCCAAAACTCAAAGTGTTTTAGGTAAACAATTTTTATAGGTTTTTCTCTGGTAATATCAACCGAATGTAGTGGTTGTCACTTATGCACTGCTGAGTGAAGTCCTGTGAGGCCATGGTGGACATCTTTCAATGAGAATCCCAAAACTCAAAGTGTTTTAGGTAAACAATTTTTATAGGTTTTTCTCTGGTAATATCAACCGAATGTAGTGGTTGTCACTTATGCACTGCTGAGTGAAGTCCTGTGAGGCCATGGTGGACATCTTTCAATGAGAATCCCAAAACTCAAAGTGTTTTAGGTAAACAATTTTTATAGGTTTTTCTCTGGTAATATCAACCGAATGTAGTGGTTGTCACTTATGCACTGCTGAGTGAAGTCCTGTGAGGCCATGGTGGACATCTTTCAATGAGAATCCCAAAACTCAAAGTGTTTTAGGTAAACAATTTTTATAGGTTTTTCTCTGGTAATATCAACCGAATGTAGTGGTTGTCACTTATGCACTGCTGAGTGAAGTCCTGTGAGGCCATGGTGGACATCTTTCAATGAGAATCCCAAAACTCAAAGTGTTTTAGGTAAACAATTTTTATAGGTTTTTCTCTGGTAATATCAACCGAATGTAGTGGTTGTCACTTATGCACTGCTGAGTGAAGTCCTGTGAGGCCATGGTGGACATCTTTCAATGAGAATCCCAAAACTCAAAGTGTTTTAGGTAAACAATTTTTATAGGTTTTTCTATGGTAATATCAACCGAATGTAGTGGTTGTCACTTATGCACTGCTGAGTGAAGTCCTGTGAGGCCATGGTGGACATCTTTCAATGAGAATCCCAAAACTCAAAGTGTTTTAGGTAAACAATTTTTATAGGTTTTTCTCTGGTAATATCAACCGAATGTAGTGGTTGTCACTTATGCACTGCTGAGTGAAGTCCTGTGAGGCCATGGTGGACATCTTTCAATGAGAATCCCAAAACTCAAAGTGTTTTAGGTAAACAATTTTTATAGGTTTTTCTCTGGTAATATCAACCGAATGTAGTGGTTGTCACTTATGCACTGCTGAGTGAAGTCCTGTGAGGCCATGGTGGACATCTTTCAATGAGAATCCCAAAACTCAAAGTGTTTTAGGTAAACAATTTTTATAGGTTTTTCTCTGGTAATATCAACCGAATGTAGTGGTTGTCACTTATGCACTGCTGAGTGAAGTCCTGTGAGGCCATGTTGGACATCTTTCAATGAGAATCCCAAAACTCAAAGTGTTTTAGGTAAACAATTTTTATAGGTTTTTCTCTGGTAATATCAACCGAATGTAGTGGTTGTCACTTATGCACTGCTGAGTGAAGTCCTGTGAGGCTTTGGTGGACATCTTTCAATGAGAATCCCAAAACTCAAAGTGTTTTAGGTAAACAATTTTTATAGGTTTTTCTCTCGTAATATCAACCGAATGTAGTGGTTGTCACTTATGCACTGCTGAGTGAAGTCCTGTGAGGCCATGGTGGACATCTTTCAATGAGAATCCCAAAACTCAAAGTGTTTTAGGTAAACAATTTTTATAGGTTTTTCTCTGGTAATATCAACCGAATGTAGTGGTTGTCACTTATGCACTGCTGAGTGAAGTCCTGTGAGGCCATGGTGGACATCTTTCAATGAGAATCCCAAAACTCAAAGTGTTTTAGGTAAACAATTTTTATAGGTTTTTCTCTGGTAATATCAACCGACTGTAGTGGTTGTCACTTATGCACTGCTGAGTGAAGTCCTGTGAGGCCATGGTGGACATCTTTCAATGAGAATCCCAAAACTCAAAGTGTTTTAGGTAAACAATTTTTATAGGTTTTTCTCTGGTAATATCAACCGAATGTAGTGGTTGTCACTTATGCACTGCTGAGTGAAGTCCTGTGAGGCCATGGTGGACATCTTTCAATGAGAATCCCAAAACTCAAAGTGTTTTAGGTAAACAATTTTTATAGGTTTTTCTCTGGTAATATCAACCGAATGTAGTGGTTGTCACTTATGCACTGCTGAGTGAAGTCCTGTGAGGCCATGGTGGACATCTTTCAATGAGAATCCCAAAACTCAAAGTGTTTTAGGTAAACAATTTTTATAGGTTTTTCTCTGGTAATATCAACCGAATGTAGTGGTTGTCACTTATACATTGCTGAGTGAAGTCCTGTGAGGCCATGGTGGACATCTTTCAATGAGAATCCCAAAACTCAAAGTGCTTTAGGTAAACAATTTTTATAGGTTTTTCTCTGGTAATATCAACCGAATGTAGTGGTTGTCACTTATACATTGCTGAGTGAAGTCCTGTGAGGCCATGGTGGACATCTTTCAATGAGAATCCCAAAACTCAAAGTGTTTTAGGTAAACAATTTTTATAGGTTTTTCTCTGGTAATATCAACCGAATGTAGTGGTTGTCACTTATGCACTGCTGAGTGAAGTCCTGTGAGGCCATGGTGGACATCTTTCAATGAGAATCCCAAAACTCAAAGTGTTTTAGGTAAACAATTTTTATAGGTTTTTCTCTGGTAATATCAACCGAATGTAGTGGTTGTCACTTATGCACTGCTGAGTGAAGTCCTGTGAGGCCATGGTGGACATCTTTCAATGAGAATCCCAAAACTCAAAGTGTTTTAGGTAAACAATTTTTATAGGTTTTTCTCTGGTAATATCAACCGAATGTAGTGGTTGTCACTTATACATTGCTGAGTGAAGTCCTGTGAGGCCATGGTGGACATCTTTCAATGAGAATCCCAAAACTCAAAGTGCTTTAGGTAAACAATTTTTATAGGTTTTTCTCTGGTAATATCAACCGAATGTAGTGGTTGTCACTTATACATTGCTGAGTGAAGTCCTGTGAGGCCATGGTGGACATCTTTCAATGAGAATCCCAAAACTCAAAGTGTTTTAGGTAAACAATTTTTATAGGTTTTTCTCTGGTAATATCAACCGAATGTAGTGGTTGTCACTTATGCACTGCTGAGTGAAGTCCTGTGAGGCCATGGTGGACATCTTTCAATGAGAATCCCAAAACTCAAAGTGTTTTAGGTAAACAATTTTTATAGGTTTTTCTCTGGTAATATCAACCGAATGTAGTGGTTGTCACTTATGCACTGCTGAGTGAAGTCCTGTGAGGCCATGGTGGACATCTTTCAATGAGAATCCCAAAACTCAAAGTGTTTTAGGTAAACAATTTTTATAGGTTTTTCTCTGGTAATATCAACCGAATGTAGTGGTTGTCACTTATACATTGCTGAGTGAAGTCCTGTGAGGCCATGGTGGACATCTTTCAATGAGAATCCCAAAACTCAAAGTGCTTTAGGTAAACAATTTTTATAGGTTTTTCTCTGGTAATATCAACCGAATGTAGTGGTTGTCACTTATACATTGCTGAGTGAAGTCCTGTGAGGCCATGGTGGACATCTTTCAATGAGAATCCCCAAACTCAAAGTGTTTTAGGTAAACAATTTTTATAGGTTTTTCTCTGGTAATATCAACCGAATGTAGTGGTTGTCACTTATACATTGCTGAGTGAAGTCCTGTGAGGCCATGGTGGACATCTTTCAATGAGAATCCCAAAACTCAAAGTGTTTTAGGTAAACAATTTTTATAGGTTTTTCTCAGGTAATATCAACTGAATGTAGTGGTTGTCACTTATGCACTGCTGAGTGAAGTCCTGTGAGGCCATGGTGGACATCTTTCAATGAGAATCCCAAAACTCAAAGTGTTTTAGGTAAACAATTTTTATAGGTTTTTCTCTGGTAATATCAACCGAATGTAGTGGTTGTCACTTATGCACTGCTGAGTGAAGTCCTGTGAGGCCATGGTGGACATCTTTCAATGAGAATCCCAAAACTCAAAGTGTTTTAGGTAAACAATTTTTATAGGTTTTTCTCTGGTAATATCAACCGAATGTAGTGGTTGTCACTTATGCACTGCTGAGTGAAGTCCTGTGAGGCCATGGTGGACATCTTTCAATGAGAATCCCAAAACTCAAAGTGTTTTAGGTAAACAATTTTTATAGGTTTTTCTCTGGTAATATCAACCGAATGTAGTGGTTGTCACTTATACATTGCTGAGTGAAGTCCTGTGAGGCCATGGTGGACATCTTTCAATGAGAATCCCAAAACTCAAAGTGTTTTAGGTAAACAATTTTTATAGGTTTTTCTCAGGTAATATCAACTGAATCTAGTGGTTGTCACTTATACATTGCTGAGTGAAGTCCTGTGAGGCCATGGTGGACATCTTTCAATGAGTATCAACCCAGGATTGGCTCAGAATTCGTAAAGTGACCGATCGAACATGCATGAAATAATAATCACTTTATCTTTTAATCCTCGGTTTGTAGTTTAGTGATTTTGGCCCAAGAAAGGCAGCCCTACTTTGTCCCTCCTTAGTCATCTAATAGTACAGAAAGAGCAACCTTTCTTCGTACCACCTAAACCTAAGGATAAAGCTAGTAAAGTAAGAGATAACATACATTCAGCTTATTAACAATGTTCTACACTTTATTACTTGCATTTGTAAATGATCGAACCTTTTTCTTGCAAAAGATATAGAGTGTTATAAAAACTAGAAATGCAAAGAAAACTTACCAGATTCATGTAACAAAGACACAGTCTACAATTGGTGCTGCTGACGTAAGTGCTGAAGGTGCTGGTTGCTGTTGCTGTTCCTACGTAATAGATGTATTGATGTTGATAGCGAAATAATTACCTAAAAACACACATTTAAAATATATATATATATATATATATATATATATATATATATATATAACTTTCACTATATTTACTTAAACAAGAATCTTACTTGGTATTTATGCGAGTTAACATTCAAAGGTTGATAGTATCTTTATTGTTGAAACTAAAACCTTTTTTTGATAGAAAAGATCATTTTATTATCGAAATATTTCATAGTGTGCTATGTTTTTATATGTGTCTATTTATTTATTTCCAAGAGATTGCAGTTTTGGACTATTGGTACTAGGTAAATCTGTCACTCTCCTATCTAATCCAAAAATTCCTAAATAAGCTTTAAGCTCTACCAGAACTAGCCCATATATATATATATATATATATATATATATATATATATATATATATATATATATATATATATATACTTACACTTTTTAAAGATTGTTTTAACTTGCCTATAGTAGCACTTACTTTGCTTGTTGAGGTCGGCCGTTTCGGGAGATGTGTCCCTTTGTCAACTCAGACCGTAACTGATCTCAAGGTTTACGTATGTTAGGGGGGGGGGGATATTTTGGTGGTGTGGGTGTATTTTGTGTGTATTAGGAGTTATGATGTCAAAAAGTGCGTGTGAGTTGTAATGTAATTGTGTATTGAGTATGTGTGTAGGGTGTCGTTTGAAGTGCCTATATATTTCGTATTGTTCGGTTGTGTAGCGTTGGTTATTTCTGTGTTGTTTATGAAGAATTTGTAGGTTAGATGTTATGTCTATGTAGTCGTGTTTACACGTGCCAACGCTACACAACCGAACAATACGAAGTATACAGACACATCAAACTACACCGTACACACATACTCAATACACAATTACATTACAACTCACACGCACTTTTTGACATCATAACTCCTAATACACACAAAATACACCCACACCACCAAAATATCCCACCCCCACCCTAACCTACATAAACCTTGAGATCAGTTACGGTCTGAGTTGACAAAGGGACATATCTCCCGAAACGGCCGTCCTCAACAAGCAAAGTAAGTGCTACTATAGGCAAGTTAAAATAATCTTTAAAAAGTGTAAGTGATTACTAGTAGCTCACGCGAAGATGGAATCAACAAATGTATATATATATATATATATATATATATATATATATATATATATATAGAGAGAGAGAGAGAGAGAGAGAGAGAGAGAGAGAGAGAAGACACTCATGAAGATCACCACATAGCGATCAAAAACGTTCTGTCTCAATAAGTTTTTATAAATTTACAAAATTTATAGTTTGGATAGTCATAAACTAATGTAAAAGGGATTAATATATAAATATATCACTTACACTATAATGTACTTTAACAAGACTCTTTCATTGTACATAAGTGAGTAAACTTGTGAAGACTAATTACGTGTCATCATTGTCAAGCATTAACAGACAGATATGCTGAGAAAGTCTCAGTTGATGCTTGATAATGAAGAAACGTAATGAGTCTTTGAAAGTTAACTCGCATATATACAAAGTAAGTGTCTTGCATATGTGCATTATAGTGTTTATCTCCTCTCACATTGAAAATGCTCATATCACACTCAAAGATGATGCAGTTATATTGAGAAAAATTGTTACATTTTTTTGGAAACATAATATTAAATTGTATGCTTTTATGTTATTGTTTTTTGAGACCCCCATTTCTTTGTCACACATTTTTGTAAAAAAAGTATAATAAACATTGGTGATAAAAGCAAGACACATGATACACTATTTTGCCATTGAATTAAAAATATTTCATGAATTGTGGCAAAAAAAAACCAAAACAAACAATCCTGTATTGTCTGCTCATCTCTTACAACTTAGCCATACTTGGACAAGACAACTAAAGTCCTTTAGAAAATGCATAGGTTTTTTGATAAAGTTTGATCTCATTGTGTGTGATTATATTAAAATGCAACTATACAAAAGAAATAATAATTTGTTCCAGTATTATACACAATATAATTCCATACTCATGGAGAACTGAGCATTCGGAGATAGTTAAAGCTTGTAACTGGAATCCTAACAAGGAATCAGTTGATAGTGAAGGTAAAGAAAATATTACATTGGTATATATTCTATTACCATTGATAATTGCAACTTTAGACTTGGAACATAAATAAGACTCTAAATGGATAAGTTTGCAAGATTAGGTAGATATTTTTTTTATAATAGCGCTGTTTATTACACTTCCATGCATGGAGTAGAAGATATTTAATAACTACCAAATAATACAGTAAACACCTATATTATATATATAGCATAGTTACCTTCATATGTACTGACAGAAAACAGGTTGTTGAACGTTTAGCGTTACCCAGGGTGCACCACGAGGAGGCGCCCAACTTCACACCCCCTGTAACAAACAAACAGATTAACAATGTTTCAATTTACATTACATACTAAAACTTTAAAACATTGTTATTCCTAACAAAATGGAGGTTGTGTAATATTATACATGTTGTATTAATTTAGAATATCTGTTTTTTGCTTGTAATGAGAGATGTCTTCTAATTATACCAATAAAAACAAATTTTATTTCAAGTTATATTTTACAATGACGTAGATCTTCTAATATTAATAAACACACAAAACATCCATAAAGAAACAACATGTGATTGAAACTATTATTTACCTCCTCTAACAACACTATGTATCTAATATTATTATTGCAATTGAGGAAAAGATATATTTAATTCTGACTTAGTTTAAACTTTAAAGGGTCAAAGCTGAAAGATTTTTTCAACTTTAGTAATTTTTACAAGTTGAAAAAAAACCTGACCCTTTTAGAGTTAGTTATGGAAAATTTCAGTGTCCCATGCTACTAGAAAAAAATTATTAAATTTTTCAAATCTCTTCAAGATAAAAGAGTTTTTAAAAAGTTTAAAAAAATGTATTTTCAATCTGCATCTGTTCTATTTAGTATTTTAATTACTACCTATTTTTTAATTCAAAGTTCTTGTTTTACACTATAAAAACAATAAAACCCTAGCGTTTTATAAATATAATTAATTATAATTACAAACTGTAATACTCACGGAGGGTCAGCAGAGGAGGGAAGCTGCAGCATGCAGGTTCTAGAAACAACGCAAGCACTTAGGACAACTGACAGACACAATGTATTGTATCATTTATGCTAAATTTAAATATGTTAATATAGTAAAACCTCTTCTTATAGACACTTCCTTTTTACAACCGTCTCTAACTTATAGATAGATTTTCAAACTTCGGTCCCCTTTATAAAATAATTTATTAAAACTTGCAGTTTTTGTGTTGCACATCTTGAGGTTTTTCTATAATTACACTTTTGTTATTAACTAGGCAAAAAAACCACTACTTACTGTTATTTTCAGCAGACGAGTTTCACACTACAACAGCGCGTTATTCAATGCTGTGAGTCATGGACAAGACTGTTGCTGAGGTGTGTTGTGTTGGTGTGAGTCTGTGGTGTATTGGTGTTCAATACAATACAATAACATACCACAAAGCACCAATACACCACAGACTCACACCAACACAACACACCTCAGTAACAGTTGTGTCTTTACTCCCAGCATTGAATAATGCGCTGACCTAGTCTGCTAAAAATACAGCAAGTAGTGGATTTTTTGACAAATTAATACCAAAAGTGCATTTATTAAATCTCTCTCCAGAATGGACACTATATTTGCTATTTTCATTAAAAAAATTAGGACTCTTTCAATTTAACATGGCAAAAAGTCATTACTTTTGGATATTTGGTGTTTTGATCTGCAATGTGTTGTTGTTCTGAGTGTATTATTTTGGTATGTATAACTATAAATTTACTGTTTTATTGTATTATTTCATATGTTTTATCATTAGGTATGTATTGTGTTTGGTTGTTGATGTAGTGTGTCTTGTACATGAATAGTAAATATGATTTAGGCGTGTGTTTCTGATGTCTTTTTATATTCCTTGTATCTTGTGGTGAAGTATCTTCCTGTTTGTCGTATGTAGAAGCTTGAGCGATCGTTACTTTAACAATGGACTAATTTAGAAGTACGAACTATGTCCACTGGTTGGAGGCTTTACTGTATCATCATTTTATATTAAAGTCTTGAATTTTGTAGTCCCTTACGTTTGGTGAATCTAAATTAATCACTTTAACATTAGTTTATGACTATCAAAACTTTAAATTTTGTAAATTTGTAAAAACTCTGAGACAGAAAGTTTTCGATCACTATGTGGCGATCTTCAACAGCTTCTTCTCTAAGCAGAAGACACTGATGAAGTTCGCCACATAGCGAACAAAAACGTTCTGTCTCAGTAAGTTTTTACAAATTTACACAATTTAAAATTCGGATAGTCATAAACTAATTTTAAAGTGATCAATTATATTAGGTGTACATTGTATAATGGTATTACATAGAAACAACCGTTTTATTTACGAAGCTAAGCCTTTACTCAAGCATCAAGAGTAGAGGCTTTCCTTTGTAAAAGAAACGATTGTTTCGAAATTCATCAGCAAGTAAGCTCTAAAGTATTCACTTAATTATGTGTTAAATACTTATAGTTTATTTTGTGAGTTGAAGATGATTACAACAAGCAACTTTAATGATTTTTTGTTCAGCTTTGAACTTGAACAATATTTGTTTTCCTTTTAAACTTCCCTAAATGCAGCACTTATTGTTTTTATTGTAACTTGTTTTATTGATTACTATGAAAATATTGGAAAGAACCCCAATACCACAAAAATAACTAATAATACAATATTTGTTGACTCCATCTTCACGTGAGCTACTAGTTTTCACTAAAACACTTGTAAATATTTTACAACTTGCCTATAGTAGCCTTACTTATATTTGTAAGATGTTGTGAACTCAGACCGTAACTCAATGGTCTGAGTTCACAATGGGACACATCTCCCGAAACAGCTGTCCTCAACAAATATAAGTAAGTGCTACTACAGGCAAGCTGTAACATATTTACAAGTGTTTTAGTGAAATAATACAAGTTATTTAATATTAAACCCTTATGTACATTTCGATGACCATGTCATTAACATCAGAGGGTCTTATTACAAAATTACAATCTAGCAAACAAGAAGTTACACACTAGAGAGGCCTTTTGTTTGTAACTTCTTGCTTGCTAGATTGTAATTTTGTAATAAGAGGCTCTGATTATGAAGCCATGGTCATCAAATTATACATAAGGGTTTAATCTTAAGTAACTTATATTACTTGTTATTTTTGATTAGTTTTGTGGTATTTGGTATTTTTCCAATATTTCCATTGTAATATATTGTACATTTTTCTCTTGATATTGTTTGTTTTATTGATGCTTTTGGGAGGTGTGTATCAGGCCATAACTAATGCAGGTTTAATTTGAATGAATAACAATATTCTTGGTAGGATGACTTAGACGTTGATCAGGATATAAAAACTGTTTTGTAATGAAGTATAGGAGGAATAAAAGAAATCAAGAGGCACATATCCTTCCTCCAAAGCTACCATCCTCATTAAACTAAAGTAAGGCTTTTATAGGGATTATCACATATTAATACATTTCAAAGTCTTTACTAGTAGCTTTGGGTTGAAGTTGGAATCAAATAATACAAAATTATTAATAATAATCAATTACAATAAAAATATTGAAAAGAACCCCAATACCACAAAAATAATAAAAAATAACAAATAAAACAAGTTACTTAAGATTAAACCCTTATGTACATTTCGATGACCATGTCATCATCATCAGAGGGTCTTGTTACAAAACACAATCTAGCACACAAGAAGTTACAAACTAGAATGATTGACTGTTTGTTATTTTTGATTATTTTTGTGGTATTGGGGTTCTTTTCAATATTTTTATTGTAATATATTGTACCACTGTGCTCTTGATATTGGCTTGTTATTTTTGATTATTTTTGTGGTAATGGGGTTCTTTTCAATATTTTTATTGTAATATATTGTACCACTGTGCTCTTGATATTGGCTTGTTATTTTTGATTATTTTTGTGGTATTGGGGTTCTTTTCAATATTTTTATTGTAATATATTGTACCACTGTGCTCTTGATATTGTGTAATAATAATCAAATTTAAATAAAAAAACATCTGTAAGATGAATTGAAACTAAGACAAAATTTAGTTCAATGGCAAATTTTTTTTGGGTCTAAGGAAAATTAAATAAGAAGAAATATTAATTCAATATTAATAGAAAATATTTAGGTTAGTTTATTTCATAACTAATAATATTAAAGACAGTAACAAGTTACAACTTTTTTTAAAAAAATGTTTTAACTTGCCTGTAGTAGCACTTACTTTTTTTGTTGAGGGCGGCCGTTTCGGGAGATGTGTCCCTTAGTCAACTCAGACCGTCCGTTTTTTTAAAAAAAAGTTGTAAGTGATTACTAGTAGCTCATGCGAAGATGGATTCAACAAACAGTAACAAGGCGACTAAATGTGTTGAAAGTTTCAGTAGTATCTGTAGTTTCAGAAGTTTCAGAATTAATAGTTTCAGAAGTTTTAGTAGTTCATCTGAGTTTATATATTTGAAATATTTTGCTCCTAAAAAAGTGCAAATAAAAACTGTTTTTAGATGTAAACTTTTATATATAATATTGTGTGACACTTGTCTAATAGAAGATATTTTATTATCTAAAAGGAACTAGGTGGTAGAACAAACACCTTTAACTACATTTAAAGGGGAACAAACATTAAATGTACATTATAAAATGCTAAGTTATGACTTTCCTTACATGAAGAAAACTTTTTCCATGTAAAATATGGTTACTAGATTTTACACTCTAGGAAATATAAAATGCTTTTTAAGAGTAGACATATATTTATGAGGCAATACTGCCCATATTTCCCGTATATAACTTTCCCCTTTCCCCAGAACCAGGGGATTGTCCTTCACTTCACTTTATTTCTATTATTCCTCTTACAAAGGAGTATAGGAACCCATTTATTATTGACTCTTTCCATTATTACAATAAACAATAGACTTACTTTTATCAAGCTAGATGACCTTGAACAGGTGATGTTTTATCCCAGGAAATTTTAACCCTACAATACAATCCTTCCTCACTCTTCATAGGCAACCATATTAAAAATGTCTTATCAACTTAAAAGCAAATAACTACAAACACTTGTACAAATGTTAGCATATTACACTTGCCTATAGTAGCCTAACTTTTTGATTATTAAGGACAACTGTTTTGGAAAATGTGTCCCACTGTCAACTATGATCACAGAATCACATATCCAAAAACCATCCATCCTCATAAATCATAAAAATAAGTGCTAATATAGGCAAGTGTATCATGTAAAAGTGTTTTTGGTTAAGAACTAGTAGCTCAAGTGAAGATGAAATCAAATAACGGAAAATAATTAAAGCTGTTTCAGGCACAAATTCAATTTCAACCATTTGACTGTTAGACACATTTTCATACATAGCAAGTGTAACCTCTACATTTAGATGTTGATATTATTTCTCAATTTATTTGTAACAACATACCTCTCATTATCTGGCCCTCCACCTTTCGTAGACATAATGACTCTCCACCTTCAATTTCCAATCACGTAACATGAAGCAGCTTTTCTGAAGAAGTGTCCAGATCCTACTGAAACAAACTTTATAAGTGTTTTTTCTTAAAACAATACATCAGGAGTATAGATACATTGATACACTTATACCATAAATATGTATGCAATACAGTACATATTAACTAGGGATGCACCTATACCAGAAATTTTTTATTCTGATTTCGATTCTAAAATTTTCTCCTGATTCTTTAAAGATACATTACTTGAAAGAATAATCCACTTTTATTTATATTTTTGTCTATATAACATTTATCATTCACTAGTTTTTTATCTTGTTATTTGAATTCTCCCAATCAAAATGTGATGTTTGTGACTTTCCCCTTTCCCCAGAACCAGGGGATTGTCCTTCACTTCACTTTATTTCTATTATTCCTCTTACAAAGGAGTATAGGAACCCATTTATTATTGTCTCTTTTCATTATAACAATAAACAATAGACTTACTTTTATCAAGCTAGATGACCTTGAACAGGCGATGTTTTATCCCACGGAATTTTAACCCTACAATACAATCTTTTCTCCCTCTTCATAGGCAACCATATTAAAAATGTCTGATCAACTTAAAAGCATATAACTAAAAACACTTGTACAAATGTTAGCATATTACACTTGTATATAGAAGCATTTACTTTTTTGATTATTAAAGACGGCTGTTAAAGCAGATGTGTTTCATTGTCAACTCAGGCTGTAGAATCAATCACATGTAATGAAACATCCGGCCACAACAATCATAAAAGTAAGTGCTACTAGGCATGTAAAAGTGTTTGAGTTAAGAACTAGTAGCTCAAGTGAAGATGGAATCAAATAAAGGAAAATAACTAAAGCTGTTTCAGGCTCACATTCAGTTTCAACCATTTAACTGAGACACATTTTCATACATCGCAAGTGTAACCTCTACATTTAGATGTTGATATTATTTCTTAATTTCTTTGTAACAACATACCTCTCATTATCTGACCCTCCACCTTTTGTAGAGAAGTTCCAGGTCCATTTCCAATCACGTAACATGAAGCAGCTTTTCTGAAGAAGTGTCCAGATCATACTGAAAAAAACTTTATAAGTGTTTTTTCTTAAAACAATACAGCAGGAGTATACATTATACACTACACCAGGAGTGATACACTACACCATAAATATGTATGCGATACAGTACATATTAACTAGAGATGCACCTATACCAGGAAATTTTTATTCTGATTTCAATTCTAAAATTTTTCTCCTGATTCTTGATTCTTTAAAGTTATATTGGCCTACATGATATTCTCTAATAATGAATTCATTTACCATCTTGGTCATATGGTGAAGCCTTTTTTTAGTTCCATTTTAATGTAATAGGGACAAAATGTTCAATCAAGCTATTTCTGAAAGTATGACAAAAACATCGGATAAAAGTAATGATTTTTTAAAATTACAAATATGAACTTCTGTAATACCCATTTCAGTTTGTATAACTGGAGAAATTGGAGCAACTTTTTCTTTGTTTTTTGTTTTGACATCTATGAAGCAGTGGCGGCCAGAGACGTGGGGATAGAGTGTCAAGCCCGCCCGAGTAAGATTGAGACAACAGAGAGAGACGAGTAAGGACAAACAAATGGACCGGAAATGGTTCCGATCGTCTTTGTTGTTGCATCATAATTAATAATAATATTTTCATTATCTCAAATTGGCATTTGCTATAATTGTTTGATTAATTCAAGGGATCTAATATATAAATAAGGCATGATTAATAATTAATTATATTTCCAATAAATTACAATACACATGTATTTTAACGGTTAAAAACACAAGAATCAGAATTGGCTCTTTAATCAATGGAGAATCGAGTATCGGTGATATTGGTAAAATTTATGGGTAAAATTTTACCAATTTATTTTATTAGTAAAATCAATGATTCCTGGAATCAAAAATCAGAATCGGCCTATCCCTCTTATTAACTAAGCCTATACACTAGGTCTATAGTATTGCCTAACCTATAACCAGTATTTCACGGAGACCTGTTCACAGCTGAAATTAAGTTCGGTGCTGTGTGGCCTTGTTATGAACAGCTATTCATACTACTTTACTTATCCAATGCCAGATCTTGGCATCTCTGCCATTCTCTGTCTAGCCTCCCAGTAGAGACAATGCTGACTTTGCTCTCCACATTTTGCAAAGTTCTGAAGATATCCATCTTGTGACTGTTTGACATAGGGCAAACATCCGAGGATGTTAATTATATTTTATGTAAGTGGGCTTGCAGATAGTCATTGCTTGTAAGCTTTCTAAATTTGCCAACAGCTTCCACTCTAGGTAGGCTATGTGGTATTAACACTATGTGCGCCAGGCTCTTACATATCTCTCAGGTTCGCATTTAAGGTATTCATACTGTATTCAGATATATTTAACTGTATTTACTGTTATTATAGCATCATTATGTTTTAAACCTTATTCTCATCAAGTCACAAATAACATTACTTGAAAGAAAAATCCACTTTTATTTATTTTTTTGTCTATATTACATTTAT